>JAHRHZ010000125.1:700877-730901 GCA_024137785.1 Ginglymostoma cirratum | reverse complement strand
TGACGTTTCGGGCCTAAACCCTTCATCAGAAATCTGATGAAGGGTTTAGGCCCGAAACGTCAAGTTTTCCTGCTCCTATGATGCTGCTTGACCTGCTGTGTTCATCCAGCCCCATGCTTGTTATCTCGGATTCTCCAGCATCTGCAGTACCTTTTATCTCTGATACTACTTTTGCAATGGTTTACTTCAACTGAAGATATGAATTATTGAACATTTCACGTGTAGAGAAAAATTAAGTACACAAAAATCTGAACAACAGGCATGTTATGCTGAATTTTGCCATTTTTAGCAAATGTGACTACCTACAGTCTAGGATTTAAAATTGTTATGCTCTCCAGAAAGACTAGTGTTGTTCTTAGAAATTCAAAAATCCAGGTATTCACTAAAAGAATAATCATAAATAAAAGAAGTATAAAATAATACAAAGTTCACGGTTTCAAAAAAAAGCCTGTCTCAGGTAATGAGAATGTTGACAGCAAGGTGACTTAATTGGGCAAGAGTCCAAAAATCTGATTCTAGACATTGAGAAAATCCCTCATGATTAAGTCTTCATGCCTTAGACAGCGAGTTCAGAAACTCATCACTGGGTAGCGAGAAGCTCATTTCCTTACAATTGCATCTCATCATTAACAGACATGGCTGTGTGAATATCACATTGCCAATCAAGAACCTTGAAGGCACAAGAAAACCGACGGGTAAAACAGAGTGGGTACCCAGTTACCTGCCTTGTCAGTACCTGGTTGCATTTGGGGAATGGCTGTGCCAGCCATGTCACTTCTCTTTACATGGAACTGCTTCTTCTACACGAGGTGCCTCCATGGTCAATGGCCATGTTTTTCCTGCCCCATCATTCACACAACTTGGCTATGGCAAGGAACCTTTCCCTGTAATAAACACAAAACAAAACAGCAGAGGCTGGAAATCTAAAACAAAACAGAGAGCACTGGAGAAATACTGCATGCCTATTAGCAGGTGTTGAGAGAAAAACGGAGTTAACTTTTCAAGTGCACTGACCCTTCAACAGAACATTTTGCCTGGTCTTGGCTGAACTCAGATCCAACACAGAGCTTTTAAGGACTTCTCATCTCATTTTAACAACATTTATGTGCAGCCAAGTAATTATTAAAGGTATTAGAAGTATAATGAACATAGCTTTTTCATACATATACTCTGAATCAAACTTCTTCACTCTCAATTTCCTTTTACATTTCTTCTTTCTTCGATAAATTCATGACAAATATATGTCAGGAATTGGAAGATTACCGACGTGCTCTGAGTGCTGTTTCAAAATTTGTTTAGGAATTAATATTTTTTGGTACCTTCACTTACACCTAGAGTCAGACTGTTATAGAGCTGTACAGCACGGAAACAGACCCCTCGGTCCAACTCATCCACGCCGACTAGATATCCAAAATTAATCCAGTCCCATTTGCCAGCATTTGGCCCATATCCCTCTAAAACCTGGTAAAATTTTCCCTTCAAATCTCCTTCAACTAGGTCACAGTTCAGTGCATGCATTGATAATGTCTCGAGTCAGAATTCTCCTGGTTCTGATATTCTTTCACTCTGCAGACTTACATCTAGGAACTTTCTCCATATTCTCTGTTTGGCTATCTTAGAAGTCCAATTAACCAGTAGTAGAGTTCTTCAGTTGTCAAAGATTACAAATACTTTGTGTTGGAATGCAAAATTTCAACTGAATTCAGCTCTTGGCAGATAGCTTGATCTAAACTATATTAAAAAATGAAAATACTGGAGAAACTTAGCAGGCCTGGCAGCATCTGTGAAGAGAGAGACAGAGTTAATGTTTCGAGTCTGATATGATTCATCAGGCTCAAAATATTAACTCTGTTTCTCTCTCCACAGATGTTGCCAGGCCTGTGAGTTTCTGCATTGTTTAATTTCAGATTATAGTATCTACAGAGTTTTTCATTTATTTGATATAAAATAAACTGCTTAAAAGCAAGAACCACACATTTCAGGAATTCACACTCCCTGTAATTATTTTGTTTAGCTTTTTTTGTGTTTATCTCAACTTGATCACATGACCGGTTACTAGGAAAATGTTGTATTTTTACAATAAACCATCTTCCAGAGAAAACTTATTCTTAAATGGACCATCATCCCAATATTGACTATAGGTTTTCCCAAAAATCACAAGGGTCATCATACAATGCATTATGCTACATTCATTATTGATGCCACCTCTTAGAATTTCCAATATACATTGGTTGTTCTAATACTGTTGGTGTAAGATCTTTTCCCAGTTATCTCACAGTAACAAAGGGCTAATCACTATGACTGTTGAATCATAAACAGCCAAAACAGTGTCCAAAATTACAGAACATTACCAGCCACTGAAGTCAGGCGCAAATGAGCCAAAATTTCACAGCATGCATCACTTTGACAAAATCTTGAACATGGGGCATCCAATGTAACTGCTTTAAGGTAAGGAAAAGTATTTCAACTCCTTTTCTTTTATGAACCCTGGAAATGCAGCAAATGCAAGAATAACAATGTCTAATGAAAGGCTGTTAATGGCTTCATAGCGGGGAGCATAATTACCTCAAAAGGCAGTTACAATTAGTCTTTGGCAAAATCAATATTTACATCTTACAACAGCTGAAAAATAAAATGCTTTGAAAATAGGATCAGAACAACTAATTTGTTATGTATGACTACTTTGGGAAAGGCATGAAATAAATACACTCCAACTGTTAGAAACCATTAGCTCATTGCAAATGTTTGCTCCTTCAGGTTCAAGTGGCAGAAAGGATTGTGATAGGTTGGTTCTGGTATCCTACAAATATGCCACAGATATGCTATAAGTTGGTTTCTATTGCCGCCAATTTCACATGCAAACACATAAGTATCATGTAAACAAAATTACTTAGCAAATGTTTATATGCTGACTCATAAGCAACTTTGGCAGTCTCTAATTATTTACTGGAATAAGAAAATATAAATATATAATAGGTATTAAGTAAATGTAATATATTAGGAATTATATAATAATATTAAAATTATGTAATATATTAGGAATTTATCAAACTTTCCAAAGAAAATCAAACGTTTTCTTTTTTTAAGAACAGCAATTAATATTTCCTTCACCATAACATTGCACATGGAATCAAGAATCAGGAGTCCAGAATATTTCTGTGATGTCAGGGCCGTAGAATTTCTTGGAACTGGTCCCACTCCACAAATGTCACTTTATAGGAAGAATGGTGGAAAATCTATGCAAAAGTTACATTAGCCAATAGCTTTTAGAAGAACAAATTTGAGATTTCTGAGTAGGTTCATTGCATACCCATCATATTTTTGCTGTAAAACTAATGTAACCAGTGGGGAATCTGTCTAATGTTAAAATGCATTATTCAAACTGTGCTACTCAAAAGAACATTGGACATTATGAACAAAATGCAGAAGTAATGCTTGGCTCTTTTGTTTCCCTTAAAATACTTCACTGCATACCTTAACAATATCTTCACTTCAACAAATTATAAAAATTTAAATGCTGTGTCTCCTTAGGGCAGCAAGACATGGCATTTACCATGAGGAGAAGAATGAACAACTTTCTTGTTTCAGATCTCCAAGCTCTCCTGGTGGGAGGAAGGTGGGGAAAGGAGTTGTGTTGGGCAGTAGTGGTGGGAGGGAGGACATTGAAGACTGGTTGCGCAGACTCCTGGGTGCTTCAGTATTCAGCCAGAATTATCTCTCATGCCAGGGTGGATGTGGCATTGATACTAACAGCAATATCCTCACCCTCAGTCTTGCAGAACAATGCCACAAAGCATTTCATACTCTTAGCTGGTCAGAGAAGGAAACGTACAGCACACTTCTTCATTACCCTCACTGGGCACCAGTTAAAAACCAACTTGAGATAAGTTCAGAACAGTTCTGGAATGGAAAAATGCATAACAAAATTCAAGAAATAAACAGGATTTGGAGTTTTTGGGCTAGACCAACATTTGTTGCAGATCCCTAATTGCCCCTGTGAGGTGTTGGTGAACTGGCTCCTTGAACCGCTCTAGCCCATCTAGTTTAGGTACACCCAGAGTGCTGTTATGGAGGATTTCCAATATTTTGACCCAGTTACAGTGAACAATCAGCAATTTGTGAATTGGAGGGTCATGGGAAGAATTGTTTTTAAAATAATTTCGAAGATGCCTGATTAAGAACACCTCTGACTCATCACTGAATTTCTGTAAGTACACAGTTCCCTAACATGCAATGATAGCCTTGCCCAACTCTAAACTGCCTCCACGTTTATATCACATTCCTCTCACATCTATTATTTCACATCTCCCAAGCCACTTGCCACACATTCTTTAACTGTCAGATGAATGCCTTTTACTTATCTCTTTGGAAGTGAATGTAGTGCACAGCGCTTACAATGGAAGGCTATTGAAGTGAGCATATCCATCTCTATTCATGTAAAAGGCATTACACCTCACTGGAAACCCCAGTGTTTTCCACAGAAGATGCTAAGAGTGGCAGTACCTTGCCTGCACCAAGAAACTGACTGCTCTTTTATAGTCATTCCAGTGAAGTTCACACAGCCATAACCTGCTGGCCACTTCTCTGACTCCTCAATCCCTAGAGGGTGATGCTCCTGCATTCTCCTCTTCCCTCCTTTCTTTGATGTGCAACACCATAAAATTTGGTATAAGAAGACAATAGTGAAGTGAATGATGCAAATGAATCAAGCCACCCAAGAGCTGTAACTGCAAGATACTACTCTCTCTCAGAAAAGGAGAACATGTCCCACCTTTCTCACAGAGCTCCTCACCACAGAACACGGGAAGTAAGACTCAGCTGCCCAAGGTCACACGCCAGAGATGCAGCTGGCAGCAGTTTCATGCCAGGGGTCAACACTATGTATCAATGGTACCATGGTCTTAAATCCCAACAGCCAACCATCCCAGTGTACCAGCCCTTCTGCTGATACAAGAGAAATGCCCGCAGGGAATTCTATACTTGCTCTTGACGATCACTGATGTTGGGTGGGAACGGAAAGGTAGTCTGAAAATCTGTCATAACAAGGTGTAGAGCTGGATGAACACAGCAGGACAAGCAGCATCAGAGGAGCAGGAAAGCTGAAGTTTCGGGCCTAGACCCTTCTTCAGAAATGGGGGAGGGGAAGGGGATTCTGAAATAAATAGGGAGAGAGGGGGAGGCGGATAGCAGATGGATAAAGGAGAAGATAGGTGAGAGGAGACAGACAGGTCAAAGATGCAGGGATGGAGCCAGTAAAGGTGAGTGTAGGTGGGAAGTTAGGGAGGGGATAGGTCAGTCCAGGTAGGACGGACAGGTCGAGGAGGCGGGATGAGGCTGGTAGGTAGGAAACGGGGGTGGGGCTTGAGGTGGAAGGAGGGGCTAGGTGGGAGGAATGACAGGTTAGGGAGGCAGGGACAAGCTGGGCTGGTTTTGAGATGCGGAAGCGGGAGGGGAGATTTTGAAGCTTGTGAAGTCCGCATTGATACCATTGGGCTGCAGGGTTCCCAAGTGAAATATGAGGTGCTGTTCCTGCAACCTTCAGGTGGCATCGATGTGGCACTGCAAGAGGCCCAGGATAGATATGTATTCCAAGGGTTGGGAGGGGCAGTTGAAATGGTTCGCGACTGGGAGGGGCAGTTGTTTGTTGTGAACCGAGCGTAGGTGTTCCGCAAAATGGTCCCCAAGCCTCCGCTTGGTTTCCCCGATGTAGAGGAGTCCACATCTGGAACAGCGGATACAGTATACCACATTAGCAGATGTGCAGGTGAACATCTGCTTGATGTGGAAGGTCTTCTTAGGGCCTGAGATGGGGGTGAGGTGTAGAGGCAGGTATAGCACTTGCTGCGGCTGCAGGGAAAAGTGCCGGGGTGGTGGGACTGGTGGGGAGTGTGGAGTGGAAAAGGGAGCTGCGGAGAGAGTGGTCCCTCCGGAAAGCAGATAAAGGTGGGGAGGGAAAAATGTCTTTGGTGGTGAGGTCGGATTGCAGATAGCAGAAGTGTCGGAGGATGATGCGTTGGATCCGGAGGTTGGTGGGGTGGTACGTGAGGACGAGGGGGATTCTGTTTTGGTTGTTATTGCTGGGAGGGGGTGTGAGGGATGAGTAGCGGGAAATGCGGGAGTCACAGTCGAGGGCGTTCTCGACCACTGTGGAGGGGAAGTTGCGGTCCTTGAGAAACAAGGACATCTGGGATGTTTGGGAGTGGAATGCCTCATCCTGGGAGCAGATGCGGCGGAGGCGAAGGAATTGGGAATAGGGGATGGGATTTTTGTAGGAAGGTGGGTGAGAGGAGGTGTATTCTAGGTAACTATGCGAGTCGGTAGGCTTGAAATGGATATCGGTTTCCAGGTGGTTCCTACTATCTCTGATAATCTGTCGATGTGTCAACTGTTCGAAAGTAGAAAAACATATCGGAGTCATTCTTGGAGAAATTGTCAAAAGTAACCAACATATTCACAAGGCAAGGGGATTCAATGTGTGATAACTTGAAAGCAGATTGGTTATATCCTTCAGAAATTTAGAAAAATGTTCTTGCTAATTATAACCCATCACTTACATAACAACAGATTTCTTCACTTGTGTCTACAAAAGTGTGATATAAGTGTTTTACCACTGCACCATTTATTTCACTGAGACACACTGCACTTGGAATACTTTGTGTTCATCCTGATGAACATGTATGCCTGACTGATCTCTGCCAATGCTACACTGGGTGAGTGAAATTAGCTCTACTACAAATAATGAGAGTGGTTTCAAATGATATTCCTTCTTAACGCTTTTATTTTAGTCTATATCAGGGCAGCGTTTTATTTTCACTATGTGACTTGCAGCTAATGGCAGTGGTGATAAAGATTTGCAGCACCGCGGCACTAAAAAGTTATTTTATTTGACACAGTGTTCCAAAATTATACGCCATAAGATGAATATTTCAATATATTCCTGTCAGTCATTGGCACTGCTGTTATTGTGCTGTGGAGACTGGAAAGAATGAAAGACATTCTGCCAAAATTTAAAATGCTTATTTCAGGAGCTAAAATCGTTACGTGAAAACAATGTAAAACTGAACAAATTACATGTGTGTTATTTGGGATCCATGCCCAGTTATACGTAAGTGAGAAGAAGTGTGTAATGACATCCCTGAACAGATCGCTTAGAAAATTTTTTATTTTACAATTTTGTAACAATTGCAGATGGACAATTGCTTTAATAAGATATTAGTAGAAGTGCTATTCAGAATATTGTTACAAAAAAGCTATTCATGACGTTTGCTGCATTGCATTTCTGTTAATTTAGTTTTTACTTCCTCAGCATAGTGCAAGGTAAACTATTAAAAATGTGCATATTACATATTAACAGCACCTTACCCCATATCTTGCAAAAGAGATACTACTGTGTTCTATGTGATTATTAGCAAAGCACAATGATACACTGACTTGCCTATCCAGAGAACACAAGTAGAACATTAACAAGAATAAGATGAGGATCGGAAACAAATCTCACTCACAATTTGGTTGAACATGCTCTGAGCAAAAAAAAAATATTGTATCAATTAACCTACAAAAAGAAAATGTATGCATGGCACCAAAGTTTCTAGGGATAAAAGTAGAGAGAGATGATCACTGCATTAAATGATTGAATCTCGGACCAGGGAAATACCATCTGTGAAAACAACCAGTCAGGGTTAGATGTCAGGTGAGCAGGGGCAAGGATAAAGTGAAGGTTTGCTTGATGTTCTTCAGATGTTTTACTCACCGCTATTCTGAAGCTGCTGAATCAGATTCTATTTGCGGTACAAATGTGCAACAGTAGAGCATCCGGAACCTGACCCTACAGCACCCCTCTGTCCCAAGACCCGACACCCTGCCATTGCTGCTAGATTAGACAACACTCTCACTACTCTGGGACACCGCATTCCATCACCACCCCCTGATCTCTGCCACTCAATACCCTACCTTTCGCTCCCCACTCCTCTGGGGACATGAATCCCACGTTCCTTACTGCCAGACCTGTGCTCCGCAACAACACATAGGACCCACACATACCACCACCCCCTTACACACCAGCACCTATTAATTCCTTAAAACAGCCCTACCACACCCAATATTCCCCACCCTTCCCAGCCTAGCTGAAATGCTCCATCACATCTGGCACCCTACCCACCTGCCTCCCTAGTTTCCTTGCACTGTACCCCTACCCATTGGGCACCTACCCTCCCAGCCCAACCTCACACTTACCTTACGTACTTACCCAACATGGAGCCCATGGTGCTGGATATTGAAATTTCAGAAAGAGGCAACTGACAGTTGTGAAAAATGGGGCACTCTTTTCCTTTCACTAAATGTTCTGTGTGACAAAGGTCCTGTCTGAATTAATGTACAGCTCTGTGTTTGTGAAGGGCCTATTGGAAATGTGGATTTCATTATACAAAATATGGTCCAATGTCTACTGCATCGGTATAATCATAGAGTCATACAACACAGAAAGAGGCTCTATGATCCAACTTGTCCATGCTAACCAGGTTTCCTAACTGAACTAGTCCCATTTGCCTGCATTTGGCCCATATTCTTCTAAACATTTCCTAGCCACATGCCTGTCGAAGTGTCTTTTCAATGCTGTAATTGTACCCACCTCTACTCCTTCCTCTGGCGGCTCATTCCAAATTTACTCACCTTTCTCTGTGTGAGAAAAGTTGTCCTCAGGTCTCTTTCAAATGTTTGTCCTCTCAACTTAAACCTATACCCTCTAGTTGTGGACTCCCCTACACTGGGGAAAAGACCTTGGCTATTCACCTTATCTATGCCCCTCATGATTTTATAAACCTATTTAAAGTCACCCCTCAGCCTCCTACAGCCCAGTGGCAAAGAATCCCAGCCTATCCAGCCTCTCCTTATAACTCAAACATTCCAGTCTCAGCCACATCCTTGTTATCCTTTATCGCACACTTTCCAGTTCAATAAAGTCCTTCCAATAGCAAGGTGATTAGAATTGTAAGAGATATGTTCTAACCAATGTCTTGTACACCTGTAACATGAAGTTCAACTCCTGCCAATACTCCCCAGGGCCCTACCATTAACTGCGTAAGCCTTGCCCTGTTTTGTCTTACCAAAATGCAATACCTCATAAATATCTGAATTAAACTCGGTTTGCCATTCCTCCATCCTCTGGCCCAGTTAATCAAGATGCCGTTGTAAACTTAGATAATCTTCATTGTCCACTATACCACCAAATTTTTGAGTCATCTGTGAATTTATCCAAATCATTAATAACAAATGAAGAACAATAATAGATCCAGCATCAAACCACTAGTCATGGGCCTCCAGTCTGAAAAACAACCCTTTACTACCACCCTCTGTCTCTTACAGGCAAGCCTACAGTGTGGAAACAGGCCCTTTGGCCCAACAAGTCCAAATTGACCCTTGGAGCATCCCACCCCCTATAACCCACACACCCCTGAACACTATGGGCAATTTAGCATGGCCAATCCACCTCACCTGCACATCTTTGGACTGTGGGAGGAAACCTGTGCAGACATGGGGAAAATGTGCAAACTCCACATAGACAGTCACCTGAGGCTGGAATTGAACCCAGGTCCCTAGTGCTGCGAGGCAGCAGTGCTAACCACTGAGCCACAGTGAATTGGCTAATGCTCACTGGATCCCATGTGGTCAAACTATACTAACCAATCTACCATGCAGCAACTTGTTGAAGGCCTGGCAAAAATCTATACAAACAACATCTACCACCATGCCTTCTTGTTCACCTCTTCAAAAAACTCATTAAAATTTGTGAGATACGATTTCAGTTGCTAACATGAAATAAACCCCATCTTGTTAACTACAAGAGACCCTTCCAGATAAAGCAGAGAGTGCTTTTTATTCCCCACTAACACAGTGGACCAAGCAGTGGAAAACAGAGTACCTGACAGAAACCCACACAGACTCAGGGAGAATGTGCAAACTCCACACAGGAATTCATCCAAAGCTGGAATTGAACCCAGGTCCTTGACACTCCTTTATTCATTGAGGCTGTGAGGGTGTTGCTGGCCAGGCAGCATTTATTGCCCATCCCAAATTGCCTAGAGGTCAATTAAGACCAAACCACATTGCTGTGGATCTGGAGTCACATGTAGACCAGACCAGATAAGGTTGGCAGTTTTCTTCACTAAGCGGGTGGTATGGTGGCTCAGTGGCTAGCACTGCTGCCTCACAGCACCAGGGACCCAGGTTCAATTCCAGCCTCAGGTGACTGTCTGTGTGGAGTTTGCACATTCTCCCTATGTCTGTGTGGGTTTCCTCCCACAATCCAAAGATGTGTAGGTTAGGTAGATTGGCCATGTTAAATTGCTCATAGCGTTCAGGGATGTGTAGATTAGGTGGGTTACAAGGGGACAGGTGTGGTTGGGATACTCCAAGGTTCAGTGTGGACTTGTTGGGTCAATGGGCCTGTTTCCACACTGTAGGGATTCTAATAGAAAGGATATCAGTGAACCAGTTGGAATTTTCCTGACAATGGATTCATGGTCATTATTAGATGCTCAATGCAAGATATTTATCAAATTCAATTTCTCCACCATATGCCATGGCAAGATTCAAAGCCAGATTCTCAGAATATCATCTGGGTCCCTGAATTAACAGTCCAGCAATAATACCACCAGGCCATCACCTCCCCTGATGAGACACAGCAGTGCTAAGCACTAAGTCAATATGTGCTGTTAAATATCCCAAGTTAATTCAGTTGTGTAAACTGACAACATGTATTCAACTTTTACACTGCTAATCTGAGAATATGAAATCATTTAAACAAAAATAAATTATGAAACCATGGAGCTGTTGGATTATTGTAAAATTCAAATTAGTTTATTGACATCCATTGACAAGAAAACCTGCTAATTTGGTCTATGTGTGACTTCAGTCCTAATTCAAAACAATTGACTCTTTATTGTCTGTTGAACTGCCTCAACAAGGCACTCAGTTGTATCAAAACATTGGAAAACATACTTTCACCACTATAACAGTGCTCCCAGAAGAGGGCCTACACGACTCTTTGGGTAAAATGGGAAAATATATATTGCTCTGCTGGTCATTAATGCCCACGTTCTGGGAATGAATTTTATAAAAGTCATTGCGTTAACATAACCAGTCCATGTAGGTATTTATCCTTTATGTGAGAAAATTAAATTTCATCCATTCACCTTGTTCTCCTATTCCTTCAACTTATTTTCCTTCATTCATCTTCCAATCTAATTGTAATGGATGGAATGTATGAACTCTCTTACTGTCTATGATCAGTATGTTTTGTATGGAAAGGGGTTTGTCTTTTCTTACCCTTTAAATATAAATCTCAATTAAAAAAGTACAAATAAGTAACATATTTTTGGGAGTTTAAAAATAAAGTACGTAATTTATTCTCACACTCTTACCCCAATTAAAAACAGCTGCACATAACCTGGTTTCACTCATATGTCTGCATACACAAAGATTAGACACAAATAAAGATAATGTACTTTTACAAACTGTAGGTATCTCAGCCTCTGATTTATAATCTCTGGTCTACCTCATGGCAGGTTTGTGGTTTCTTTAATGGCTTTGATGGTGATTCATAATTCTGCAGGGAGCCAAATAGGTCAGGAATGAACGGTGAGTGGCAACGTGACAACACTGCCTGCTGATCTTGAAAAAAGGCTTCCCACAAAGAGCAATATCTGTGACACGGATTTCCCAGTTACCAGTGTTAGTTTGAATCTGGCGCCAAGTTGAGCTAATCTCCAAACATCTTGAAAAGTGATGTTATCAACGAGATAAGCATCCAATTACATTGAGGAATTCTCGAAGTCAGAAATATGCATTTGGTACTAAAACTTAGAAATCTGATACTCCCATAAATATTATATTAATCTTGTGGTCCATAGAGGCTCTTCTGTGATAGTTATGAATTTGGCAAACCATAAAAACTCAGTTGCATCTTATTTAACTTGGTGTGACTTCTAAAGGTTGCAATGAGTCTAATAGCATGGAAGAGCAAAGGGCAGTGTCAACTAAATGATTTAACATGATGGGATATTCAACAGCACACACTATCCAGAAGCATGGAACCACCGACAGCATCTTCTGGATTTCATACATGTGCAGACTCCAAACGTTACTGGTAGTTCCCTGTCATTACTCCTCTGCCCCTAATTAAACAAAATATTGAACATAACCTGGTTTTCATTCATATACTCACATACACAAAGACAGTTACCATTATGATTGCAACAAAATCTGGGCTATCAATTGTTACAAGATAGCCTGCTGGAGCAATGAATAGAAAAGGGAATCATCTTGTGGAGACAGAGGACATGGTTGATATACTAAGTAATGGTACAGAAATTAGATTGGATAAAAATAGTTAACTAAGAGATACTTAAGATGTTGACAGCACTCAAAGTCAAACAGACACCTTGTTTTGAGATCTTTCTGAGCTTACCAAAGGAAATAAGCAAGGAAATTACACATGATATTTCTCCACTGTCAATCTCCCTTGGTATGGGTACCAGAATATTGGAGGACTGTAAATTCTGTCCTCACTGCAGTAATTACAGGTCAGTCAGTTTAATATTGGCAGTGGGGAAACTTTTAGAAATGATAGTGCAAGACAAAATTAATTATCACTTAGAAATGTATAGGATAATAAGCCAGAGTAGATACATGGAAGGAAATCATGTTTGATTAACTTCATGCTGTTCATTGATGAAGTGATGAAAATGGATGATAATGATGGTGCAGCTCTTGATACATACACCAGTATCTGGGTGGAATGCACACAGGATGGCTGGGTCCTCCAGCCATAAGTGATTTTGGGTTCTTCATCTGAAACTCAAACAGCAGACTCTTTCCACCTCAGCTGCTGACACCAGGCCTGCACTTAGACATGATAGTGGTTGAGGAGAGGAAAAATAAGTTTTCTTCTTAATTCATGGACATTGCTGGCTGGCCAGTATTTATCCCCAGCTGCCTTTGAATTGATTGGCTTGCCAGGCCATTTCAGAGGGCAGTTGAGAGTCAACAACATTGCTGTGGGTCTGGAGTCACTTGTAGGCCAGGCTAGGTGAGGATGGCAGACTTTCCTCCCTGAAGAACATTAATGAGCCAGATTGTATTTTTTGACAGTTAGCAATGATCTCATGGTCATCAGTAGATTCTTAATTCCAGATTTTTAAAAAAAATCGAATTCAAATTCAAACCAGGGTACTTTCTGATGAAGGGTTTAGGCCCGAAATGTCAAGTTTTCCTGCTCCTATGATGCTGCTTGACCTGCTGTGTTCATCCAGCCCCATGCTTGTTGTCTCGGATTCTCCAGCATCTGCAGTACCTTTTATCTCTCCCCAGAACATTAGCTGGGTTTCTGTATTAATAGCCTAGCACCAATACCACTAGGTCATCGCCTCCCCAGATAGGGCAAATAGATGGCAGGCAGGCTAATTAATTATAAATTCACTATCACATTTGTAAATATTTGTTCACTTTTCATCGTCAACTGTTTGAGTAAATGACATTTTATCTACAACTAAAAATATGGAGAGGTTAGTCATCCTTAATGCCACACAATGTTGACCTCTGCTTGAGTGAGTTTTCCTTTCCATAGTGCCCATACTCGCATGAAACCTTGTTGTGACTGAATGAAGGAGCATTTGTGTTGTAAAAGCTTTCATCAATCTGTAACTTTAACTTTTACTAAACAGCATGAACTGCATAGAAAGATCAGAACATTCAGCCGCACTTGCAGCTGGGATTATACAGGAGATGCCACCCTCAGTGGCATCAAAACATTTACAGGTAGTGAAAGGCAACTTCATGTAACTCAGTGCCTCTAAGTGAGCTTCACAAGGAAGTCCCGTCTGCGCTACTGTGACCAATATTGCTGTCTGTAGGACGCTGATGGTGCTGTTCCATCTGTAGAATGTCCTCCTGTTCTCACTTGACACATGTTGCTGCTGTAATGGATCCCCATTGTTCAACATATAGTCTCTGGGTTTCCGCCAGTTCTTTGGAGCAGAGTTTCTCAGGATCCATCAATGTCTTCTGTCTGGACTGTATCAGTGAGAAGTCCCAGGCATGACTTGCAAGGAAACCTGATGTGGTTGGGGCCATTTCATGGAAGAAGGTATTACATTGTGGATAGTGCTGGACAAAATGACAATGCATTCTCACCTCCATCTCTGGACAACATACAGTTGCACTATCCCTCTCTCTCTTATCTTCGCAGCATTTCATGGAAGTGAGTGACTGTGGCTCTCCTGCATCTTCACTGCATCATGAGGGCACTGATGGCTGCAAGCTCCACAGCAGGGGATTAGCTCCAAATCTGCTGGAGGTTGATGCTGGTCCTGTGCTTCCACGCCCATGTGTTCCTCATCCATTCATGTGGTGGGCCTTTGTACAGCAGACACAGAGGTGACCACAGCTTCTGTGCCTAGATCCACTGGGACAGTTACAGTGAGCCTGTGTGGGCAATATCAAAAACACAGCAGCTCCTCAGTAAAATGATCATTCAGTAGTCATGATGTACACAAAGAACATTTCAGTAGTGTCCTATAAAACATTGGGCCATGGTGGTCTCTGATAAAGAGGCCAGTGGAATGCCTCTACATGGAGATTGAACAATCCCACAGTAGACAGGAAAGGTAGTGGTGCATATTGGATAATGGCGTTGATGTTTTATAGTCTAAGGTGTGGTATGTGCAGGCTATAGAATCTTATAAGGCGATTGCTACCCTTGCAACCAGAGTGAAAATTTTGAGGCTGCAAGGCATTGCTTGTGGCTCGGATCATTAGTAGGATTTATTTGTCCTGTGGAATGATGTACTCAAGTTTGCTTGCGGCCAGGATTCTTAGTCAACACAAATTCAATAATATAAGGTCTGCATGCTGAATTTTGTGACAATGAATGTCCTTCACCTACGCTGTGTTGGTGTTTATTTCACGCTTTTGCCATTGAAGCAACTCATATTGCACAAACACGGAAGCCTCCCCTCGGCCCGTGAATAAAATCATATACCCCACCCACTCTGGGTGCAGGTGGCAGCCATTTTCATTTCCTTTGACTTTTTGTGATTTGCATGAGGATGGAAGGCAACAGCAGTGGCACTTCCTTACCACCTTGCCCTGTCAACTTCAGTAGCTCTGACCTTCCCAAATTCTCAGCCAAACTGTTAATTTAATTACTTGTCTTCCCACTTTCATCCTAAGTTCCAGGCTATATAGCTTGGTTTTAGCAAAAATAGCTCTGGCACTGTCACTCTAGATGAAGACAGGTGATTATTGGTAGCCTTCTGTCTTGCGGTCCATCCTCTTGACCAAATTAGGAACACAGCCCTAACTGCTGAGTGACCGATCTCTGCAGCACCTTGCTGTCTGACTTATCACTAATCCCCAGGCTGGGTGAACTGAACTTGCAGAATTGACAGTGACCCACTCCCAAATTATGAAGCAATACCACAAGCCATCAACTGACCATGTCCAAAGCCCTGGACTGATATCGGACGATACCCTTGACCTACTGTGCCTATCCTGACTGAGGATTACTGTCCTCAGATTTTGAAACATGGCCATTTGGTTGAATTACATGCAGCGTGTTTTCTGCATCAGCTGCTGGCACATGGTGTAGGGGCAATAATGATGTAGCATGGTGCCCATAGCAACATTTCCTTCCCCTTGACTGATCATTGCTGGAAACCATGATAAGCTGCCTGCAACTGTGTCTGTGCTAATTAACAAGGCAACACAAAAGTACCATGAGCCTGTGAGATCCAAAAGAGGCAGCAAAGTACAAAAAGGCAAAGCAGAAATGCATCCAAGGCACAAAGTGAAAGTGAGCTACAAACCAGGAGTTCTGAGATTCACTTTAGTCCAATCCATTAGGTGGATGCTTTCCTCTGCAGACAATGTGACGTGGCAGCAGCATAACAGTGCACGGCATTGGTCTGCTCCCAAGTGCAGTTATGAAGTAGAGAACATTGTTATAAGAGAACTGGGATTGCTTCATGATGATTTTGTGAGGTTAGTGCGGGTACACTGCCAATATTCGTGGACGAAGCTGCAGGTGGTTACTGACCACGGAGTGTAACCAGAGATATTAGGGACTACAGTCCCAGATGAAGGCCTGGAGGAGAAAGAGGCGGCCTGGATCTGTAAGGTACCTTCTCTGACCTTCATACTGAGAATTGTTGCTTTCTTTGTTTCTCTCCAGTGTGTGGGAGAAAAGGAAACTGCATATAAACCAGAGGGGATTAGGTACAATTGACACATGAAGGCTATTTGCATACATTCACAACACTCACCCATGAGACTTTTATCTCATTGTTCAAAATTTGGTGGCATTATTGGCAATTTTTCCTCTTTGTTGGGAATCTCATTTTTCCGAACTCACCATATTTTCCCAACTGACTTATTATTGTCCATTGTTGTTCAGGGGCTGGTAAGATTCAGTCCTCATTTCCATCCACAGATTGTATGTACCATTTGTAAAATATGTGGGGCTATTGCACAACGAGTGTAAACCCCTCAGAACCATTACCTTCTGCAAAAGCAGAAATAACACACTGATGTTTACAAAATCAAAATACTGCAGATGCTGGAAATCTGAAATGAAGACAGAATGCTCTGTAGAAACTCAGCAAACTTGGCAACGTCCCTGGAGACGGAAACACAGTTAAAATGTCAAGTCTAATTTAACTTTCCTTCTGAACTGGCTGACGTATATGGTTCAGATAGAAGGCAAATTTCAAGCAGTGATTGGTATTAGAGGCACTGTATTTTTGACATGTAACTTGTTTCTAAATTTACAGATTGCACTAAACTTGGAAATGTAGTAAACAGAGAGGAATATAGTAACAGACTGACAAAATGGACAGACACTTGGAAGTTATAATTTGAAGCAGAGAACGTAATATGCTAAATGTTGCTGGGATAAATGCAGAGAGGAACTAAAATGAAGGGGCTGCAGGAAGAGGGATCTGGGAGTGAATACATATAAACATTGAACTTGACAGGACGTGTTAAGATGTTTATGGAAAAGGTATATCAATCACTGACTTTACTAATGGTGTTATAAAGCACAAAAACAATGAAGTTATGTTAAATTTTCATAAAATACGATTTCCACAAAGCACCACAGATGGAATATTTCATCCAATTCTGGACACCACTGTTTAAGAAGGATGTGATGGCCTTAGAAAGGATGCAGTGTTAATTTACTGGAATTGAACACAAGATGCTGAATGCCAGTAATGTGAAAAGTTGGAAGCTGGAGTTACTCCCCATAGAGCAGAAAGCATTAAAAGAAGATTTAATAGGACATGTGAACATAAGAATGAAGACCAGGAATAAGCAATTCAGAACCACAAATTTCCTCTTCCTTTCAATAAGATCATAGCTAATTGTAACATCAACATCACATTTCTATCTATTACCCAGTAACCTCTGACTGCATTGCTCGTAAAGAATTGACCTCTCTCTATTTTTAAAAAAATCAATGATTCTCTTCCAACATTCCCTGAGGAAGAGCGTTCCAAGAACTTACATCCACCTGAGAAATAAACATTTCTCCTCATCTCTGTGTTAAATGGAAGCCTGCTTATTTTTAGTTCTAGTCTCTCGTACAAGGAGTAACATCCTTTCAAGCCCCATCCTGTCATATTTTCTCAGGATATATGTTCTAATAACATCACCTCTCATTCTTCTAAATTCCAACAATATAGGCCCAGGCTGTCCAAGTTTTCCTCTTATGATAACCTACCTCACCCCAGGCATCAATCAAGTAAACCTTCTCTCAACTGCTTCTAACTCAATTATATTCTTGCTAAGTAAGAAGAACAAAATGGTACACAGTACTCCAGATGCAGTCTCACCAACATCAAGTGCATCTTTGTATCATCACCAAATTTAACCACATAGATTGAGTCCCTGTATCCATGTTATTAATATAAATTGTAGATAGTTGATGTCCCAGCTCTGATCTTTGTGGTATGCCACTTGTTACATCTTTCAAAACAAAAAAAAAATTATGTTGACTCTTCATGTTCTGTCAACTAACCAACATCCCCCCAACAAGTTATTATGTTATCCCTTACACCTTAAGCCCTTAACTTATATAATGACCTTCGAAGTGACATTTGTCAAATACTTTCTGGACTTCAAAACTTTAGACTTCTAAATAAGCACAATTCCAGATTTCTTTTGTCCATATTGCTCGTTACTTCCTCAAACATCTTGAAAAATTAAATCAAACAGGTTTTCCCTTTCCCAAAATCATGTTGACTCTGCCTTCTGCATTAAGATTTTATAAATACTATATCCTTCCAATATAATAATAAAAGCTTCCAGTACTTTCGCTGTGTTAGATGTTAAGCTAACTGGCGTTTTGTAAATTCCATTCTCACCTCATGATCAAATCCAATTTTTTCCACACCAATCTTTGAGTGACACTGCAAACTATCTAAGCTAATGCACCCTGCACCAAAAGATAATTTTTATAGAAAAACGTAGTAAAATAGTATCCAATGTCAGAAAAGGAGGTAACTAGTAGACACAGAAATACAATAAAATAGACAGTTACTGTCATGTGTATTTTTACATGAAAAATACAGTGAAAAGTTTTCTACGTTGCCCCAACACGGTGCCTGTATCAATGACCAAAGTCATACAGAAGTCATATCGAAAAATGTAAAATTAAGACAAAATTCATCACATTTCAGTTAACAGTTCCTGGGCTTGGGGAAAACCGATTAAGGAACGATGGAATACCCTGAAGATGCAGCCTCCCGACATGACCGCCATGCCAGGCCTCTGGAATACTGGGCCAGAAGCCTCTGCTGAAGAAGACCACCATGCTGGTCCGAGACCGCAACTCCTGGACGAGACTGCCTGCCAGGCCACTAGATTACCTGGAAGCCGAAGATGAAGAAGACCTCCACATGGGGACAGGGTTGCCATGCTGGGTCAAGACCACCACGCTGGGAATCCGCCAACCTGGGAAATCGTCATGCTCTACCAAGATGGCCACTTCTGCTCCTTCAAGCTGCAGGCCTAGAACTTGGGTCTAGCCTGTGAGTCTGGGCTGAGTCAGCCTCAGACCTGCTCCTTGCTTGCTGGGAGACCCCAGGTTGGGGTGGAGCTGTGACTGGCTCGTCTTTTGTTGCTGCTGCTGGAGGCCTCCTTCTTCACCCGCCACTCTCCAGACTTAAAAAGAAAACAAAACGAAGAAAAAGTAAAGAACAGGTGTTAGAAGGAAAGAGGAAAAAAGAGAAAAAGGAAGAAAGCCGTTGGGGTCGGAGAAACCCGGTCTCATCCCACCTACTCCTTCACCATCTTGGGACAAAAACAGATGTGAAATAATTGCAAAAAGAACCAGCTGCTCAGAATTACTTTTATGAAACAAGTTGTTTTGATCTGTAATATATAGTCAGATTCAATAATAACTTTTAAAAGAGACCTGGATATATGCTTGAGGAGGAATAATTTGCATGACTATGGGAAAAGGACAAAGGAATGAGTCTAATTGGATTGGCCTTTCAAAGAGTTAGCAGAGGCCTAATGATCTGAGTAGCATGCTACTGTGATGTATCATTTCACCATTCTATAATGTCCTCCCAGCTCCTCCTCCTTATTGATGATCTACGCTTCACTCCCTTTATCTCATTATAGTCATCCTCACTAGTGTATGTACCTGGACTGGTGCTTGGAGAAGTAAAGGGACATGATGGATTTGGTGGACAAGATGCAGGAACTGGTACTTTGGAGCTGCTAAACAAATTTTTAGATCCTTATTTCTGGAAAGTGTTAACACCTGAGGGGTGGGGGTCACAAAGGTCATTGGTTTTAGAAAGGAGTAATCTTACGACTGAATAGAAGGCCTGTCAAAAGGCAATGTCTAACAACAGTGATCACTCACACTATTGCCTGCAAAATGGCTTTTAATTGGAAGACACTTTAAATAATCTGTTTTATTACTTGAATCTTATGTACGTAACAGGAATGCCTAACTTCTCTGTAAAATAAAGTGGCTAAGTTGTTTGTTTCTGATGAAGGGTTTAGGCCCGAAACGTCAAGTTTTCCTGCTCCTATGATGCTGCTTGACCTGCTGTGTTCATCCAGCCCCATGCTTGTTATCTTGGCTAAGTTGTTTGTTTGGTAATTTATTCATAAGCAACAAAAGAAATAGTTTAAAATTCATTGTAAGAAAGCCATCTATTTTAGAACTTTTCATTGACAATTTTCTTTTTGTCTCAGAAAGTTGAGATTGGACCAATGAGATGTAGGTATATTTATGTATGGAATATGAGGATAGTTCACTTAAGCCAGCAGAGTTTAGTTTTGAAACGAATGTGAAACTGTCTGATATAAATATGATGCGCCATTAGTGTAACTACACTCCCCAATTATACAGTTGCATCAATAAGCATGATGTGTTTCATTAGCACAAAAATTTCAGTACAAATGATATGTGCAGTATAGAAATAGCAACTGGGAAACATTTCTGAGCATGTGCAAATGTTTTGTACATCTAAGGCTGGGCACATGGGAAAACAATTGGTTTGGAGACTTGCAAACATTAAAAGAGGATAGCAGGTTGTAGGAGCTTTGAAATCTTAATAAACAGGTGTCTTATGAGTTGGCTTGGTGCTTATTTAGAAGGGCTTATACTGAATAAAAATCTGATTTGGATGAATGATTATAGGATTAAGCAGAAAGTTTTATAAACTCCAGCAGCTGTTAACCATTTAAGAGCTGGGTGTTTTTTTTCTATATTTTGTAACATACGTATATGTAATTCTACTTCACATGTACAAGAATTTGTGAATGTTTTGCAGAATGGATGGAATCGATCTACAAAATACAAATGCATTTCTTTTAAGCAATAAATAAGCCAGTTACTTTTAAAAAATGATCTTAAATTTCTGTGGAAGTAAAAAGAAAATGAAATAAGGATTCTTTACCCGTCAAAAATATGAACAAACAGGAAACACACAGAAGGGAACTGGTAAAATATTTGTGTACATTGCTCTTCTATCCAATACTTAGCTTCTAAAAATAAATTGACTCCTGCTTGTTGACTATCATAAAATACACGAAGAGGGTGGTTCTCTCCTGATATTTTGTTGCTGAAGTGACTCCAATGTGAGCCAAGATAGGGTCTTAAATTGAAATGTCACCTTATCCCAGGCTTAGTAGGAGAGATGGTGGTGTAATGGTAATGTCACTGAACTCATTATCTAGCAGGATCAGGCCAATGCTCTCGCGGCATAGGTTCAAGTCCCATTATGGCAGCTGGTGCAATTTAATTTCTGGGGCTCTTGCGGTATTGTCCCCACCTTTCTGTTAGGAGGCCCACATTGAAGCCCCACTTGCTCTAGATGTGTAGCACAATTTGCCTGAACAGGCTGATTAAAATGACTACCCCAGGCTGAGTGAAAGATGTCATTTAGGTAAAGGAATTGGAGCCTGCTTGATGAACAGCTGTCTAAAGCATCATTAAGGGGCTAATTGCCACTTAAAATGTTTATAGGCTGCAAGGCATTTTGGTGCCTGATGCTTGAACTAACAGCCACGTTTTACAGTGACCATCTGATTGGGAGTATAAATTATTGCATTGAAGTTTGAGAATTGGAAGTCTGTCACCTTTTAGTGTTCACTTATTGCTAGAAGTTTGAATGGCGCTGCTGAGACACATTGGGAGATATTCTGGAACATATGTTAAGACACCACCAATCAATGCTTATTCCAGAAACTCTCTGAGAACATCTACAAACAGTAGCAGCATTACTTTTCAACCTAACTGGATACCTTGTAGGTGTTACTAGAGGGAAATAAAAGAGAGCTTTCTCATCCTCAACATCTTTCTAATGGTTCCCTTTTCACTGAAAGACAAAAGGAGGAGGGTATGGAGGGGTCAGGCACGAGGTGCTACTGGTTATAGGAACAACAGGCAAGATATATCCTGAGGAAGGGTCACCGGACCCGAAACGTTAACTCCGTTTTCTCCTTCACAGATGCTGCCAGACCTTCTGAGCTTTTCCAGCAATTTTGTTTTTGTTCCTGATTTACAGCATCCGCAGTTCTTTTGGTTTTTATTAAGATACATCCTTCTTCTCTGTGTGTTTAGGACATCCTTCCTCCTCTGGAGCTCAGTGCCAACTTTAAGAACCAGTGTGTCCTCTCACTATGTTCCCAAGTCACCCCAAAACATACAACTGTGTGATGACTAGCAAGCAAATTCCACAACTTCAATGGAAATGGGTCTGTGGAGTCCACATATGGGTTCATGGAACTGGAGTCTAATCAGCATTTGAATGTTAAACCTACAGATGTCTGCTTTAACACCTCCAGGCAAGTTCTAATTATGTTAATCAGCAATTAAAGCCAAAATTGTGTGCTAAATCTTGCAGACTTGCAAACAGACATGTCTGATTAGCACAGCACCCATTTAGCACCTGTTTACACCCTTTCACCACAATAACGTAAATTAACTTTCGTCATGCATTTAGAGGAACATTTTGGCAAAACTGTTCACCTTTGTCTTGTATTTTTATGAAAGTTTGAGTCAGAAGAAAATCAATTACAAAATCCTTCCGGTTAATCACTAGTTTTGAAAATGATGGCATTTTTAGAATGTTTTTAGGTAGCTTTCCTACAGCTGTTTTTGCCGCACAGATGGAATGTTATCGATTGGATGAGGCGACATGAGTCGGGTAACAATATCACAGACACAAAAGCAAAGTTGCTGGAAAAACTCAGCAGGACTGGCAGCATCTGTGGAGAAAAAAGCAGAGTTAACGTTTCGGGTTGGTGACTCTTTTAACAGAGATTCGTGGCTGTAACATTTTCAATTAAAAAAAAACACCTGTAAACATTTGGTAAACAGCAGAAGTGGAACATAAATAGCTGCTAAGGAGGTGAAGTCACTTGTAGTAAATTTGCAATTCCCAGTAAGGGTAAGGTTGTGGGTGTATGGCTGGGGGTGGACATGCTGGGATATTGAACGTTTAGATGCACGTTGTGTTCAGTTTTCCAACCTTTAATTTAAATGGCTATAAAAATGAGACATGTTTGATCGAATATGCACACTTCCAAATGTTGGATGGCTAGCAAAGATAGTTAGAGTCTGATGCTAATCATGCCAAGGTCATGAGTTCAAATCCTGTTCTTGCCAACATTGCTGGCTTCCATTTTGAGTTTCATGCTGTGGGGCTCTGATGCAGTGATAGTGTCCCTAGTGTCTGTGGACCAAAAATCCCAGGTTCAACAGCTACTCCAGAGATGCATAATAACGTCTATGGCAAGGTTGACTAAAATGTATTTGTGCGCTCCTTCAGAGCGAAGCAAATACAAAGTTTGTATGTTATCCCTTCTACAATCTAAACAGTGACCTATGAGTGTCGTTTCTGAAAATGTCTTGGAATTTGAAAGCTTCATTCAATCTGTAACTAAATCTTGGAACAAAACAAAAATCCAGTTAAATTCAAAATGACTCCTCTTGATGCTGGACTTGATTAGTAGTGTCCCATGTCACACAGAGTCCCCATCAAATCTCAGATCTAGGCACTACAATATTAATTATTTACTGTTTGAAATACACTTTAGATTTATTTTTATGATTTTACTTTTTGCCCAGTTTAATGCTCAACGTGTGGTCACGCAGTTAGGGAATTGCCAGGAATGATCTGCCATCTTAGGTTTCACACGGTCCATTGTATAGCTGAACTGATTGCACAATATGCCCAAAATTTAAAGGACATATTCATGTCAAACTTCATCAATTTGGTGTATCATTTGTCGTAACGATATTTTTAGTGGTATCGAATTGTGTCCACAAAGAACAAGGTTGAGAAATGTCAGACTGATTTTATACAGGACTGCTACATGAAGAACAAAAAGTGCACTTCTGCTTTATGTGTGGGCTGCTTTCTTGGGTAAATATAATCATCACAGTGTGGGCCCCAGCAGTAAACCAGGAGCTGGACAAAATTGCCACTAGCAGCATGCAGGACTGACTGACCACAATTGTAGGCGTGCATCCAATAAGCCCAGTGAATGAATGGTGCCCAACTAGTTGTGTGATGAGAGTGAGATGGAAGTCTCTTAAACCTGACATTAGATCTTAGGGTCAGAGTTTTGCGTGCTATATTTAACCAATGCCCTGGGCCTGCCTGCAGCGACTACTGATTATCCAGACCTTTAGTGCTTGTCCCAAACTGCAATTGGTGTTCAGCAGGAAGCATTCATCTCATTCACAAGTCAGATCACGTAAAGGGTGGCCCCACAGTTCAGCAACATACCCTCCAGATTTTCCTGCAGGCTGCCAGGGAATGGCAATGAGTGCTCCTCCACACCATTGACATTAGGGTATTCTACCACCTGACCACAAAGGTGCAGTGCTTGGAATGGTTTTTAGCAGCTGTGTAGTCCAGCTGTACACATTGGGCGATGTACAGAGAGGATCAATGGACCCCTCCCTACCCCCTAGCTAATTTTAATTGAATATGGATACAGACACAGTGTAAAATTAAAAACCAAAAGAACTGCAGAAGCTGTAAATCAGGAACAAAAACAGAAGTTGTCTGAAAAGCTCAGCAGGCCTGGCAGCATCTGTGAAGGAAAAAAATCAGAGTTAATTATGGTATTGCCATATCCAGCACTCCCTGGTTTTCCAGATATTAAAAGGTAAGGCTAAAACAAGGGGAAGAAAACTTGTGACAGTTACAAAAAACTTAATATTGTAGAAAACCTAGAGAATGTAGAAAATACAAGGTGAAGTTAATAAGAAATTAAGAAAACAAAGCAAGGATTCAAAAGCCTATTTGTGAGTAAAATCGAAGAAAGCGCAAAAATGTTTTTATCAGTACGTTAGAGTAAGAGGCAACTGAAGAATGTGTAAGACCAATCAGCAGTAACAATGCATGGGAGCAGTTACTTTGTCTCTGCTTTCACAAAGGAGAAGAATGATGCAGACATTCCAGTTAAAGAGGAGGAGTGTGAAATATGAGTATAAAGTATAGTGTGAGAAGAAGTATTGGAAGGACTAACATCCTTGAAGCTGGACATATCACCAGACCCAGATGGATTAAATCCCAGGTTGTTAAAGGAAGATGGAGAAAACAAAAACTGATCCTCTAAGAATCTTTTCTAATCCTCACTTGATTGAAACAAGGTATCAGAGGATTGAAGCTAATGTACTGGCATGGATTAAGAATCAGCTAATGGACTGAAAACAGAGAAAGAATGTTGGCAAATTGTGATGACTTCTCGTACCACAAGGTCAGTACTTAGATGCCAGCTGATGACAATAGATGTCAATGTTCTGGAGGTGGAGACCAAATATAATTCCAAATTTTCAGATGATATGAAGCTAAGCAGGAATGTGTGTCATGAGGGTGACATAAATTGTTTTCAGGAGGATTCGAACAGGCTTAGTGGTTGAGTAAGAATATGGCAGATGGAATGTAATACAGAAAAATGTAAGGATATCCTCTTTGGTAGGAGTAGCAAATGTGCAAAGAATTTTTAAATGGTAACAGATTGTACATCTAAACTTTCCAAAGTTGTCTTATTGATAAGTTCTTTGAGGGCTAACATGTTGGCACAAAAAGCCATTAGGAAGGCTAATTAAATTTTAGCCTTTATTGCAAGAGAATTTGATTAATGTTAGTACTAGGTTGATTCAATTTTACAGGGGCTTTGTTAGACTACGCTTGGAATACTATGGGCAGTTTTGGTCTCCATATCTCAGTAAAGATATAATTGCCTTTGAGGGAATGCAATGAAAGTTTACCAGACTTGTTCCCAGGATGGTGGGACTGTCTTATGAAGAGAGATTGGGCAATCTGAACCTGAATTATTTAACATTTTAAAGAATGAGAGGTGAACGCATTGAAACTTACAAAATACTTAAAGGGTAGTTGCAGTTAAGATATTTCCACTGGTTGAGGAATCTAGAACCAGGGGCATTATATTAAAATTCAGGAGAATGTTATTTAGGACTGAAATGAGGAAACTGGTGTATCTTTGGAAATTTCTACCACAGAGGCGTATGGAAAATTTAATATAGTTAAAGTTGAGGTTGATAAATTTTTGGTTATCAATGAAATAAAGGGATTTGGGGAATGTGTAGATGAAAGGTGTTGAAGTGTTGAATCAGCCAAGATTAAATAAAATGACCAACTAGTCTTGATGGGCTGAATGGCCAACGCCTGTTCTTTTATGTTCGTAGATATACAGGGAAGGTGGCCTTCATGGATTGTGTTGTTGATAATTCTTGTGAAGCTGGATAATGAAGCCTATAAAAGTCTGTTACATGTTCCAGGACCAAGGCACCTATTGACACCTTGATCCCTCAATGTACAATGCTGGTTTACTATTGTTATTTGAAATATCGGATGCAGCCATTTCTGACAATGTCAACCTTTGTTGTCCAATTTACTTGCTATTGAATTGACTGGCTTACATGGTTATTTCTGAGGCTGATTAAGAATGAACAATATTGAAGTGGACAGGGGCTCACATATAGGCCAGACCAAATAAAAACGGCAGATTTCTTTCCTTAAATTACATTAATAAATCAGATGGATTTTTAAAAAATAAAGATCAATGTTACTGTATCTTCATGACACCAATTTAATGAGCTTTTAATTCCACATTTAATTAATTGAATTCAATTCTACCAGCTGCCAGGGTAGAATTTAAACCCATGCGCTCAGAACATTAGGTTTGGCTTCTGGGTTATGAGTCCAGTGGTATTATCATTAGGTCAACTTCGAGGATCTTCTGGGAGCAGGCCAGTGACTACCATTTGCTGTCACAGGCGATGAAACAAAAATCAGGTATGTATTCCTTCCACACCACCTCCCCAATCCCCACCCCATTGTCAATAAAATAGTGCCTGCCTTTTTGGTGTTATGGTCAGGATAAATGGCAACCAAAGTGGAGTTGTTCATCTGCTCAGTCTATTTTTTTTTGTAGCATCATATGTGTCATGGTGGCTTTTGAATGCATGGTCTCAATGATATAAGTGTCTGGGTAGGGGAATGCTGGAGGGAGAATGGTTCACCGTGTCTCCATCAATGCTTGTAAACATTCACAATGATCAACTTGAATACTTTGATTGTTGTGAAGACTGGTGAACTGTCTGCCTGTGGGATTTCATCAACTCCAGTCACCTCATTGGTCCGGATGCATGTTGCTATGTTACATTGTATATGGTAGCAGCATGCTATCATGTGGAATCTATGGATCTGCAATATCCTGAAATTCCCTCCCTAATAGCGTTGTGGGTCAACCTACAGCAGGTGGACTTCAGCGGTTTAATAAAGCAGCTCACCACCACCTTCTCAAGGGCAACTAGGGACAGGCAAAAAATACTGGCCAGAGACACCCACATCCCACAAATGAACAAACAAAAAGTGAATTGGATTTCAAGTAGGTGGGCTTTGAGAGGACAAATCATTTTCAATCTCCTTTGCTTTGACAGAATCTCATATTTTACCCTAGATGGATCATTCATTGTTGAGTTGATTTAAATGTGGCATGCTTAACTTGTTACCTGAGTTGCTTGGCCCTGAAAGGAACCTGTGGTTGACACATTTGACGTTCTCATTCTTTTCAGATGGCAAGACTACGTTTGGGTGTTTGGTCACCTTCTTGATGACATTAACTGGTACACACAGGAGGTCCATATGTAGGTTGTCTTTATTTTCACAGGAAAAGCTAGTGAGCTCATGTATTATCTTTAATGGGTGAGATGTGACATTATCTCTCTTGTGATAACTGGGTGAATAATACATTAACTCAACCATGTTACTGGTTGTGTGTTTGCTGATGTCATTTCAGCTAGCTTTCTTGCAATGGAAACACATCTCCTTCTAGATAATGCAAAATAGAAAAGTGGAAAATAGGAGCAGGAAAGGCCTTTGGCCCTTTCAGCCTGTTCCACCATTCAATGTGATCATTACCATCAGATGAAAGAAAGGTTTTGTTGAAGTTGGCTGATGTGGAAGTCATGATAATGAAAGCACCAGTGGGAAAGTGAGGCAAAACCAAAATATTTTTATCTGATAAAATGCTGCAGCAGGTGTTTTAACAACTGCTGCAGGTTTATTTTCAACATTACCATTGCTATTGGGATAGTTTGAGATGCAAGCAATTTGTTCTGAAAAATATAGTTGAAAATTAATTTAAATTTCTATGGTAAAATGTATGGAAATACCCGTTAAAAGAAACAGCAAATTAGTTTTGAAATCTGGTTTCATATTGTGCATCAGGAAGGATTTGCTACCTATTGTCCAAAATCCGCTTTTATTTTAGTTTGAACTTTACAATTTCCTTGTTTGTAATCTCTTTAGCTTCTATTTGATTTACCTGAATTTTGGTTCACAGATATCTGTTACTTCATAACGTACTAAAGGATTGATCCTGTCACGTGAGCACTTAGATAGGTACGTTAAATAAGTTTTCTACTAAATCTTATTGGATAGCGGATTATGATTGAGTTGGGATTTGGAAACTACAATTGAATGACTACGAATGTTAGGTAGCATCTGTACTGCAAGGTTTTTAATCTAATAGAAGCTGATACATTGTACAAAGAAAATGATTAATAAGAGTTCATTACCACAGAGCTTTATGGATACAATTTTCTGTTTAAAAAAATCCAAAACAATTTGTGCCAAGTCGCTTTACAATTTAAATATACAAAATTGTATTACAAAGAAGATCAATAGCAACATGGCAGCATGGCACTACAGCTTACTAATTTACAAAAAAAATTATCAGGGCAGAATGTGCCCTCAGAGAGAAATATCCATGTGTATGAATAGCCTTGAAGCCCCACGGTACCTTTCAATGATGGCACCTTTGTTGTAAATATCTCTGCTGGCAAATGCATGTGAAAATAGCATGCAAGTTAACGAACTTAAAAGAGCTTGGCCCAGCTCTTATAGTCAATCAGTTAACTTCCCATCTTGAGCATGTGGTGCATTATTTTCATCAGCATGGCTGCTCTTGAGTGTCTTCAGCAACAACCGACAGATCAGAATGTAACTATGTTGCACTGTTTGACTGGTTGTGACCAAATCTCGACGTATGCCTTGGCAGTGGTCTTCAAAGCCCTGGACATTGCAGTTGTAGTCTTCTTGCCAAAGCTTTCCATATTGTGTACAAAAATAGCCAGCTGATAACTCCAGGGTTCAGTCATGCAGAAATTTCTGGCAAAGGCAATTTCTATTATGATTGTTTCTTGGTTCGGACAATGTTCTATTTTGATGTTGAACTTTTTTCTTATTAAAATATGTATGATGACATATGTGAGGTGGGTTGTTAATATCTCTGTAGGGAATTTGGTGATTTTTGATGCATATCTTTGAATAGTATAAATAGTCACAATTACATATCAGCAACTAAAGGAGCTGGTACAATTTCAAATGTTCTAATTGTTCTCAAATGCATTGAAGGTTTTCTGGGATCGTTGCCACTCACCAATGGCATGCCTACACTGTGCATGGAGCAGGTGTCCTTTCAAAGGGAAGGGAACTGGAGACATTCCTATGTTCCAAGGGGAAAGATGGTTTATTTAGTGGGCAACTTTAGCAAGGGTACTTGTAATGCCCGTCCATAGTTGCCCTGAGTAGGTGGTAATAGTGAACATTCTTCATGAACTATTACAGTTCTTGTGTGATTTGAAATTACAAAAGCTGATGAACTGGAGCATTCAGGGAAAATTGGATTTTAAACTTAGAGCTATCAAACAGATTAAAGATATTAAACGAAACCAGGGTTGAAGCAAATCTAATTAATTGTTTGAAAAAAATCACCAGACTACAAAGATATGCTTCTGCTTTTTGGATATCATCAACAAATAAGCTGTGATCACAAGCAAGTAGGATAAAAATCAGATTCAATTGATATTTGAGGTAAAAGGTACTGCAGATGCTGGAGAATCCGAGATAACAAGGTGTGGAGCTGGATGAACACAGCAGGCCAAGCAGCATCATAGGAGCA
>JAHRHZ010000125.1:686385-700477 GCA_024137785.1 Ginglymostoma cirratum | reverse complement strand
TGCTCCTATGATGCTGCTTGGCCTGCTGTGTTCATCCAGCTCCACACCTTGTTATCTCAATTGATATTTGACAGTTTTCTCCTTATAACATTTACTCAACATGTGATACAAAAACCAAAAACATAAGGGAAGCATCTTTGATTCACATTAGAACTTAACCAGGAAATTATGCATGATTTTCCAACCAATATTTTTAACAAATGAAAAAGTCACAGACAGTGCTACACAGAAATGAAGTATTAGTAAAGGAGAGGGAAATAAAAGGGAATATAAGGAAGGTAGGAGAAAATTTGTAAAAACAAGAAGGACGGCAAAGAGATGTTGCAATATCATGGACCATACAAAGAAATAATTAAGAAATAACGGTGAATAAAGGACGAGCAAGATAAACTCACAGGCAATGATAGAAGATAAAAGAGGCATTGAATACCTTGAAATATTTGCCCAATACTTTAGCCTGGCTTTCAATAAAGAACATTATAAAAGAAATTATTCCCAAAAGGATGAGTTTCAAAAGAATATTAATCCAGTTGTGACAGAAAAGGAGAAAATAATTGATAAACTTGTAAAATTATAAGAGCAGGAACCTCCCATTCAATGAAATACATGGAAGTCAGGACGAAATAACAGAGACATGAATTGATGTTACAAAAGTTTGAGAAAATGGGGAGTTGCTGCTATGTAACTGGAGCACAGCTAATAATGTTTCTAAATACAAAAAGGGAGGCAATGTAAGATGAGGGAGGATAGACCTGTCAGTATAGACCATCTGTGGGATGAATGATAATTGTATCTATGCTAAATAAATGATAGAAAAGCATCTAAAGGCAAGAAACATGATGACCAGGTCAACATATAACTAACCCAATGGAGTTTTTTGAAGAGCCAACAGAGATTGTAGTCAAGGATTATGTAGCAGAAGTCGTGATATTTTGGCTTTCAAAGGTCTTTGATAGGTATATCATGGTACATTCAAGACAATGACATATTTGACCGAAGGAATGCCAAGCTAGATCAGAAATAGAAAGCCAAGAGTAGAGGTAAGGGGAAGCTATTCAGATTGGAGGAAGACAACAGTTTTCTCCAAGAATCAGTGCTGATAATTTGGATTTTGTTACAGATCAGGGGAGGATAGCCTTTCCCTTTCTCATCATTTCTTGATTGACTGCAACTAGATGCGTTTTAGAGGGGTGTCTTAAAATCTTTTGAGGGTTGGCTTTCCGAAAAAAACTTAAAGCAGACTTCAGATAAGTGCAAATTGGAAGAAATAATTTTGGTAATAATTTGGAAATAAATCAGAAGGACCTTTTATGGCGTACCAGTAACATGCCTGGATGGGTTCCCTTTGATGGCATTTTTTTAGAGACGAATGCAAGTTGGAAGTTTCTGGATTTCTAGACAAGGTTATGGCTGGGTTTCAGTAGAGGCCAAGCTTTGTATAAGAAAATCAATTAGCTCCCCACTGCATTGCTTGTATTAATTGTGTTGACATTATGCTGCAAACCCTAGTTAGTCCTCGCTTAGAGTATATTGAGCAGATCTGGACACCACACCTTAGGAAGAATGTTCTGGCCCTGGAGGAAATTCAATGTAGGTTTACAAGGATGATATCTGGGCCTCGAGGGTTGAATTCTGAGGATGGATTAGTCAAATTAGCCCTTTATTCTGTAGAATTTAGAAGGTTAAGCGGTGATTGAATCAAGGTTTTCAGGATATTAACCAGGAAAGACAGGGTAGATAAAGATAAACTATTTCCACTGGGTGAAGGAGGCATAGACTAAGAGTTATGGTCAGACCTTCAAGAGACATGTCAGGAGGCTCATCTAAATTAAAAGTCTAGTGGAGGTTTAGAACTCTCTTCCTCAAATGGCTTTCGATGCTAATTCAACTGTTAATTTTAAATCTGAGATAGACAAATTTTTATTAAGCAAGCATCAAGGGATGTGGGCCGAAGGCAGGAATATGGAGTCAATCCACAGATCAGCCATGATCTTATTGACTAGCAGAGCAGGCTTGAGGGGCTGAATGGCCTCCTCCTGTTGTATGTTCCCCTGACTGGTTGTTAAACTGAGTTCCATTCTTCTGGTTAGAAGAATGGCTCCTCTTGTGCTGCAGCTAGTTTCAATCACATAACCGATACTTCTATTGTCTATTCAAAATGATTTCAATTTAGAAGCCATCACAATACAACAGAGAATAAGTGGTGACCTTTCACACTCACTTCTGAATTGACTGGTTTCTTCATTGTGTGAGTTTGGAGAGAGTAAGTCTAAGAGTTTTTAAATTATACATTTTGGATAAGCCTACAAACAATAGAAGTTGTGAATTCCTTAGATGATTGTCCAAAAACATCCATCGTTACTTACATTTTAAGAACTTTCCAGGAGCATGATCAACATGAGACAATCCTTCTTGCAAAAGTCACAAAAGGTTAACCTTGAGCAGCCATCTTTGGACAAAGTAAATTGTCCATTTCGATATTGTTCTTTTAACTTTTAAAAGAAACCATGCCTGTTTGAAAAAGAAAGTCAATTTCAGAAGATTCCAAACCAATTACATTTCATGCTTTTGAAGTCATGGTAGTATATGCCTCTACTAGGCAAGACAATTTAGGAGCAAGTAACTCAAAGCAAAATTTGCAGGTAATCCTAAAACTGTATTCAAAACTGGAAAAATATAACACATTAGATGGAAAAATCCAATTTCTTACACTCTGGACAGTTAAGTTCTTGCAAAGATAGGTGTAAAGTGACACAATTTGGTAGAAAAAAACCAGAAAGATCAACTAAAACCTTTGAAAATAAGAAACAGGAAGGGACAGAACATTAAGTGGACTTGAAATTATAATGAACAGTAATTAAAAGCAGAATCACAAATAATCGAGTAATTTTAAAATGTTGACAGAACACTGGATTTTCATGCGGTGATGGCCCAGAACTGTCTTCAATGGAAGACCAAATTACTGCAGATACTGGAAAATGTATGAAAAGCAATAAGTGCTGGAGAATCACAGTGGATCAGGCAGCATCCATGGACAGAAAGTAAGCTAAGGACTCTAGATTTGAAACATTAGCTTGCTTTCTCTCCATGGATGCTGCCCAACCCACTGTAATCTCTAGCATTTTTGGTTTTCATTCTTCAATTTTTAATTTTACTGAGACTAGGTTAAAGATTGGGACATTTACATGTTGTTTTAAGTTAAAAGTTAACATAGCACAAAAAAACTTTTAAAACTTGCTTGTTATTTTAAAATTCTACAGACATTTTCTTTATCAGAATGGAGGAACTTGCCATTCCACTAATTTATTGTAGTTAGTTCTTTTTGAAAATGATGGAGGTTGTCCAGCAATAATTATGATTTATTTCTTGCCGTCAAAGACCAATTCACATTTCATTCAATAAGACATAACTTTTTCAAATGTTTTTGAAGAAGTAAGTTCCTTACTCCCACTGCCAAAATCCCAGAACTCCCTCGCATGAAGTGTGGCGATTATAGCTACACCACATGGACTGCAGCATTTTCAAAAAATGTGGCTCACTACCAACTTCTGAAGGGAATTTGCAATGGCAAAATTTATTGTCCTTGCCAATGATGCCTATATCCCATGAATCAATGATTTTTATCTGTGAGGACTTAAAAATGCACTTTATAGAGATATAGAGGAGCACTGGTGAGGTTTGGAATCATGTTAAATTGTGTGGATATGAGCACCAGAAATGCCAAATTCTTGTCAGGATCATAGTTGAAATGACAATGAACACTGTGTAGTATTGCCATTATTATTACTGCAAATTTTGAGACAAAGTATTCATAAATAAGCGAATGGGCTGAAACTTAATTTTTGGTTAAGTGCCTGTTTCTTTGAGTATTTTGAAGGGGGTTTTGCTGTGAAGCCTACAGAGGTTTCTCACCGTATCTTTCCAAGCTCAACTCAATGACTACTTATTCTGTCCAACCCACCACCCCTGGAGTGACCCTCTCATCCAGTTCTATCTCCAATTTGCACGTGCCATTCCTAGAATAACTCACTGCTCAGCAGATATCTGCGGTAGACCAGCATTGCTTGTGGCTGCATTCCCTCTGAAAGGTCACTGAGTACCTGGACAAGCATTGGACATCCAGCAATGCCTCTTACCGACATTGTAATGGCACAGCGGCTACAAATCCATGCTTTTGAACTTTGAACTTTGCTTCTAACTGTCCTCCCTACACATTGAATCCAGACACTACACATTAAAGATACCCATTCTGGTCTCCTATGCTCCCCCTGTGAAAGCCCCAGTAACCAATAAGCAATGCCAATAACACACCGCCCCCACCATTCTAGTAGCTGACGATGCCATCCAATGCATTCCACCTAACCACCCCTCCGTGACCCATGCTCACTGAGTTTCTTCCTGTCACCATCCTTGTCCCCACCTCTACAAATGCCCCTGCTTTTGTCCTCCAGCCTGACTCCCCAACCCCTTTTGGCAGTGACCCCTTGCCCCTACATGACCCTCTTGGATCCCCTCAATGATCAACGCTTGGAATCCCAGAACTCTCTTTGTTCCTGATCTCTGAGTGACTTCGCTGGACAGCCACTAGATGTGAATGCCCAGCGCCTGGCTGCTCCGCCCAGTCTGTTAGCAGTTTCCTCATGGGTGATATATGTTTCCCCTAACTGCCTGTAATGGCTCAACAGGATTGTAGTCACACATGCTGCCTGATTGACAGTGACCACACCTTGACTGGACTGAAAACTAGACTTGGACCCACTTTCTGAAATGGCCATTTTGTTGAATAAATGAGAAGTTTTCTGCAGCATTTTTTGTTTATATTTTGAACTCAGGTACAGGTGTCAGGCCCATTACAACTGTCAGTCAAGTAGTGTAACACTCGGATCAATAACAAATGCAAACACATTCAGCTTACATGATGTATCTGATAGAGATGCCTGTCATCTAACCTTGTATGATAACCCTCTGCAGCCACAAGCTTACAATGTTTCACGCCCCTATGAGTTTGCATTGAGTAGGCAGCTGGTACATACTGTGGTGAAGCACAGCAGATCATCCACGCTCTTCAGGCATTGGAGCCAGTGCCATCTCTTGTGCTGCCCAGTGTGTTGACCTCTGCTGCTACTGCCTTGGTAAAATGGAAATGGCTGCACAATGCCATCCCTGTCTCTCGTTAATCCATGGCAAGTTTTTTTTAAAATTTGGATACTCTTGTGAGTTGAGTGACCTGTGCAGCCTATTTAAATGCAGTGATCTGACTTATTTAAAGGTGTTCTATCTCACACAAAAGTCCAAGTATTTATCAGCCAGTGGAGTTAAAGATTAATATTTCACATCTTGCAATATTGTGGCAATCCTGAAGTTGGGTCAAGTTATGCCCCACAGCCCACACTTTCTGGCAGCACATTCCAATAGGAACAATATTCTCTTTGACAGTTCTATAGCCATTTCATCTGTTTTGCATTGATTCAGACCATTAAGAATTCCAAATTCACCAATTCTTCTCTGAGATTGTTAAGTTAATGGTCTGTATTTCCATGTCAGCAGATGGTTGTTTCGGCTGCTCTTAACTTGGAAATTTAAATAATATTCAGATGGTTGTGATTGATATTTGCACATGGGTATTGCAACAGATGAACAGACCTCCAGTGCTGAAGAACAAAATACGAAGGCGAACATAGTAAATTGAATTTGCCGATCACACACCACTGTACGGATCAAATATACAGATCTCTTAATGTACTTGTGAATGTTTATTTACCTTATTAAATGTAAATTTTCCTGCAAATGCTGTTGTTAACCGCTTGTTGAAATCATTTCTTTGTAAATATTATTTGTGTTGTATTCATTAAATTACTACCAATGCGTTAAACAAAACACAGTGAACCATGGTTTTAGGTATTTAAAAATGTTTCAAAATCAAGATGGAACATTGTGTTGAAATGTAGGAAGCGATTTTATTTTGCCATTTTAGCTCAGCATTAAATTAAAAGGCCAACAGTTATATGTCAAACATGTTGACTCTCCTGCTGTATTTGGCAAAGAAAGCAAAGGAGACAGGTGGACTAATGCGAGGATGAAAGACTGGGAGCGCGATCTGAATGTCAGCTTACACAGAGAAACAAACATTCTCACTGAGCTCATCTAGTCCAAGTTTATTTGTGTGCCAATGAATGGCACACAATGAATTTCTGCACAGATAAAACATATTTTCAGCATTTGCTTGTCATCACCAAGATTAGTATTTATCATACTTCTCCATGTTCAAATACAATGACAGTGGATGAATGATGCTCCTGTGTAATAACCATTGGATTTCCACAAGCAGGAATGGAAACTAACTGTTCACAGAATCTCCTCAAGAGCTTCGCCAGATTCCTGCTGCATCTCTATTTGAAGTCCAAGAGAACTCATGGACAAAAATAGATTAGGGTGGGGTCCCTGCCAATTCCAGTATTTCCAGGTTCGACTTGCAAAGCTCAGAATCTCTGCCTGCCCTTTGCAGACTCTATAACATCAATGATGAAATCCAGGCACTGGGAGTTCATATTTCCCTCGATCACAGCACTGGTCTAATCTTTGGAACAATGGATTTCCATGTTTTAGGATTTTGAAATCATGACTGGAAAATAATGTATAACACAGGAACATAAGAAACAGGATCAGGAGAAGTCGATCAGCCTTTTGACCTTATTCCAGCAGTCAATAAGATCATGGTGAAACCTTCCATCTCCCCCTTACCACACGATATCAATATCAATTCATTTTCTTAATATTAATTATATCAATCACTCTTTTCAATATATTCAATGACTGAGCATTCACAGCTTTCTGGCCCAGAGCATTCCAAAGCTTCACAACTGTTTGAATTAAACAAATTCTCTTCATTTTAGTCCTAAGTAACTGACCTTAACTCCTAACATTAAGTCTTTGGGCTATGTTTTCACAGTCACCGTCCATCCCACCTGCACCCTCTGCCCTACCACCTAAACTGTCATACACATGATCCCAGCAGTTGACCAACTATAATTAAATGCTGGCAGGAGCATTGATTACTTTAAGGTGAAACTTCCACTTTTTTAGACAGGAAGGCCTGCCTTACAAAATTGCTGGCCCAACAAGAGAATGAGCACTGCTGATCCAGCAGTGCCCCTGGGAGCAGCGGTAATTTCTGGAACTGCAGGTAGCCCCAGATGCTCAAAAGCCCAAGAAAGACCAGGGACAGTGTTTTGGCAAAAAGGTGAGAGGGGTTGGAGTTTAGGTCAAGAGGCCAGGGGTTTTGCCTCCAAATAGTTCCAGGGGCTGCAAAGGAAGTCCCTTGACACCAGCTTAGGCAGCTAAAGCTGCAAGGCCAACTAACGTGCTCTCAGTGGAGTTGCTGGATCTACTGAGATTATGCCCTCAGCCCGCTAAGAATCTTGTATATTTGAATACCTCTCACTCTTTTAAACTCTATGGAGTACAGGCCCAAGCTACTCAACCTCTCTTCATTAGGCAATCGCTCCATACTTAGGATCAACCTAGGAAACATCCATGGACTGCCTTCAATGCCAGTATAGATTTTTCTTAGATAAAGGGACCAAAACTGTTGACAGTATTCTAGACATGGTCCAACTAGTGTTTCATATAATTTTAGCAAGACTTCCCTGTTTTTATACTCCATTCCTTTGAAATAAAATCAACATTTCACTTACCTCCCCTATTACTTTGAATGCTAGCTTTTTGTCACATATGCAGTAGCCAGGAGGGTTAAGAATGTGGCATGCTTGCCTTCATTGGTAAGACCATTGAGTGTAAATGTTGGGATGTAACATTGAGGTTGTATAAGATGTTGGTGAGGTCACTTTTGGAATACTGTGTACAGTTCTGGTCGCCCTGCTATAGGAAGGATATTATTAAATTAGAGATTGTTCAGAAAAGATTTGACAGGATGTTGTTGGGAATGGAGGGTTTGAGTTATAAGGATAGGCTGGATAGAATGGGAGTTTTTCACTGGAGCATAGGAGGCTGAAGGATGACCTTATAGAGGTTTATAGGGGGCACAAATAAGGTGAATAGCAAAGGTCTTTCCCTAGGGTGGGTGAGTTCAAAACTAGGGGGCATATTTTTAAGGTGAAAGGAGAAAGATTTAAAAGGGACCTGAGGGTTACTTTTTCACACAGACAGTGGTTTGTATGTGGAATAAACTGTTAGATGAAGTAGTAAATGCAGGTACAGTTACAACATGTAAAAGGCATTTGGATAGGTACATGAATAGGAAAGATTTAAGAGGGATATGGGCTAGATGTGGGCAAATGGAGTTAGTTTAGTTTGGGAAACTTGATTGGCATGGATGAGTTTGACCAAAGGGTCTGTTTCCATGCTTTATGATTCTATGAGTCTATAAAACCCATTGTGCTACAGCTTTCTACAATCGTTCTCCGTTCAAATAATAATCATCCTCTCTATTCCTCCTGCCAAAATTCATTACCTCATATATTTTCCCACATTATATTCCATTTGCCAACTTTTCACACACTTGTTTAACCTGTTTAAATCCCACTGTGGACTCTGCCACCCTGATCATTTGCAAGTTTGGCTAAAATATATTCACTTTTGCCACCACAGCATTCATCCAAATCATGAATATATTTTGTAAGTAGTTGTGGTTCAGTACTGGTCCTCTTGACATATTACATGTTGCTATCGTGAAAATGCCTTCCCCACTCACCCCACCCGCCCCAAACCTCACATTATCCCAATTTTCTGCTTCCATTAATTAGCCAAAGCTACATTGATGGTAATATACTATCTCCAACACCTTCGACTCTTATTTTATTAAGTAGCCTAATGTGAGATATTTTATTAAATGCCTTCTGGAAATATATTACATTGAATACTTCCCTTTTATCTATCCTGCTTGTTATATCCCCGAAGAATTCTAATAAAATTGTTAGGCATGATTTCCCCTTCATGAAACTACGTTAACTTTGCTTGATTTATATCATGCATTTTCAAATGCTCTGCTATTGCAACCTTTATGACAGATTCTAACTCTTTCTAGACCTCTTCTCACACACACTTGGCAGGAGAGCCAGCAGTTCCACAATTTACATGTTTAACAAAGCACTCTACTGGTTACTAACAGCTGCCTTTACTGCCTCTGCAGAAGAGAAATTTTTTTATTACTCATTCAAGGGGTGAGGGCATTGACAAGTACATCTGTAGTTGTCCTCGAGGAGACGGTTGTGAGCTGCCCACATGAACCATTGAAGTCCTTTCGTTTTAACAGAGCCACTATCCCATTATGGAGAGAATTTCAAGATGTTGACCCAGTAATAATGAAGTAAAGGCGATATGTTTCCTATGTCAGGATGTTGAGTGGCTTGGAAGGAAGCTTACAGATGGTGTGGCTATCACGTGCCTGCTGCCCTTATCCTTCTAGATGGAAGTGGTCTTGGGTTTGGCAGGTGACTTCTAAGGAGCCTTCGTGAATTTCCGCAGTGCAGCTTGCAGATATTACACACTTGCTGCTACTGAGCATCAGTGGTGGAAGGAAGTCAATGGATAAACAACTTAGCCCATTCTAATTATCAGTCTGCTCAGTTTCAGTCAGGGGCATTGGGTTAAAGTATTGTATTGAAGCAGAGAAGTAAATTGAATTATACACATTATAAACAAGCAGAGTTCACAAGGTGCTAGGTCTAGAGCCTGGAATAGTTTTGATATTCAAATTGATGTAGTGAAGTAGTCAGCCTTACAGTAAATTATATTTCAGTGTTAAAAAGTTATAAAAAAATATAAATTTACCCTACCTAACAATCAAACCCAATTCCTGACTGAATGTTTTTTATGTAAGGTAAAAGATTAAGATTCTTTAATTGATTGCAGCTGGATCCCTTGAAGGAATATTTATTCTTGATAAGAAATTTATAAGTAAGGATTGAAGCTCAAACAGTCATTAAATATAAATCTTGTTAGCATTTCAATTTTCCCACTATAATTTTTTTTTGATGTAGACATAGGAATATATGCTTTCATTACTACCTTTTGTATAGAGACAGCTGTTTTATACACAGAGCTAACATCGACACGCATTTCAGAGGCACAATTGTAAATTGCTTAAAATTATGCAATTTGGTAAAGACAAAGCCCACTTCCCTAATTCTTCTATGTCTTTAGTCTATTAAACATCCCTGTTATCTAAGTAGCAGGATCCTGCAATTTGATTGTCATTTTGAAAATAGCGTAATATTGCTTATATTCATTGTGTGGTTTCTGCATAAAAGGGTTTGCAGACACATTGTTAAATATTGTCATATTATGACTGATAAATATACCAGCATGCACAAACCATAGGATGCATTACTGCGACCTGCCAAGATTTCTTCTGCAGCAACTTTCAAACCTCTAACCTCCAGCACTTAGGACAAGTATACCAACTGCTTATAAATACAATCACCTCCAGGTCACATACCATCCTGATTTGAATATATGTCACCATTCCTTTGTTATTTATATATCAAAATTCAGTAACTTCTTGCTGAATAGCGACTTCAACACATGGGCAGCAGTGTTTCAAGGAGAAGGCTTTTTTGCTCTCTCAATGGCAATCAGGTACAGCAAAAAATATTGACCTGGGCCTTATTTTGAGATCCAAAGGGAATAAAAAGATGTACTTTTTCCCACTATTAAAGCACCTTACTAAATACAAAGGAAAGTGAATATAGTATAACCAAGTATGCAGATGACATAAAAATAACTGGGAAGGAATGTGGTGAAGACGACACAAGAAATCTATGGAGGAATATAGGCAGGTTAAGAAAGCAGGCAAAAGCTGGCAGATGTACTATAATATTGGAAAGTGTGAGGTTATGCACTTTGGCAGGAGAGTAGAGAAATTGAATACTATTTAAATGGAGAAAGACTGCAGAAAGCTACAGAACAGAAGGCTTTGAGAATCTTTAAAATATATTTATTCATAGTATGTGGCTATCCTTGGTGAGGTCAGCACTTATTGTTCATTGCTAACTGTCCCATCTTCATGCATAAATCACAAAAAAGCTTGCACCCATGTTCAGCAAGTAATAGGGAAGTCAATGGAATGTTGGCCTTTATTTCAAAGGGCACAAAAGGAGGGAGGCCTTGTGAAAAGTATATAAAGCACTAGTTAGATCACAACTGGAATATTAAAAATTGTTTTACTCTCATTATCTAAGTAAAGATAGGCTTTACTTTGCCACAGGGAGCAGTCAAGGGAAGGCTCAATCAGCTGTGCCTGGCTATGGATGGATTGCATTATGAGGAGAGATTGAATAGATTGAGCCTGTACTCATTGGAAATATAGAAGAATGAGAGATTACTTTATTGGCCATGTTGTTCATTAGCCGCCATGTCTTGCAGTGGGTTTTGCATCAGGAGCTTCTGTTTCAGAGGAAGGGAGACTATTGTCTGTCCCATGGATCTTCTAGGCCTGCCATAATGCCCCAGAAATATAAGACCAAATTCCACTTGCCAGCTGGAGGAATTTCAATTCAACATGTTAATAAAGCTGAAAAAAAAATCTCTGATGGTATTGTTACTGATCATCAAATTGTAGTTAAGAACCCATCTGGTTTGTCAAGGTAAGAAATCTCCCATATTTATCCAGTCTGAACCATAAGTGACATCAAACCAATAGCAATGTAAATAGCTGCCTTCTAAAATGGCCTACGAGGCCTCATGAAGCCCCGCCAGTGATGCTTACAAGCACAACTAGAAAAGAATTACTCTTAATTCAGCCTTACCACTCTCCCATCCATTCTTGCCAAACAGGTCCCATGTGGTGGGATGGAGCTAGGACACTGGCTGTCATGATTTAAGGCTCCTGCCCACTTCCAAACCTAACCCCAGTGAAGCCTAAAAATCAAGCCCATTGTGATCTCTGCTGCACTCCTCATTACCTTATGTGTTTATCCCACGCTTATTTTAAAAATGTTTTGATGGTAGGTATACCACCAACTCAAAAATGATTTTAAATATGAGTGACCTCTGGCAAGAGCTCTTCATGTGCAATACATGCACAAGCTTAGAGCATCCTTTTTTCACCGAGTGCTGATTCCAATCAGACTAGGATCAGCCTCCAGTTCGACTGGTCTGTCAAACATGTGAAGCAGTGGATAAATATTTATGTCAGATTATAAAGCAAAATAAGACCAAATAAGATTGACTCTTGAATGTAGCAAAAGGAAAAAAGCCTAAACAGATAAGAGAACTAAAAGTTGGGCAATATTTAGGCAATGGTGAATATACTTCTGATTAAAGGGAAGGACATAATTAGGATAAGAACTACATTGCTAATTTGGAGGAAGGCCTTTGAGGGGCTGAGAATGAACGTTGAGAAAACAAAATAGGCAACAATATTGACAAATGATAACAGTGAACAGCAATGGGAAACATTTGAAATTGTGCAGGGAAAATATATTCAGTCAAAAGAAAAGAACAAAATAAAGACTTTTGCAACTCCACAGATGAACAAAGACATAAGGGAACAATTGACTATAAAGGAAGAGACATACATTAAGTATATAGCCTATAGAAGCATGCATTATTAAAGAATGTATGAAGACATTAGGAGAAAATTAATGAAAAAGAAAAGCAAAGAGAGACTATGAAACTAAATTTTTACAGCATAAAACGAAATAATAAAACATCTACGGCACATCAATAAAAAAATAGAAGTCTGTGATGGGAATTGAATCATTAATGGACGGACAGGGTAAAACCATAAGCAACAATAGAAAGGTGACAGAAATAGTCAAGAAATTGCAGCTTCTATATTTACTAGAGAAAAGTACCAGGCAGCCATGACATTGACTGATCACCTAAGCAATGAGATAACTGCAAGTAGAATAAGCATAAAAAAGAATTTTCTGAATTAACTAAACAAATCCAAGGAGGATAAGGGACCTGATCCATGTCTTTTAAAAGAATCTAGGGAAGGGATAGCAGAGGCATCATTATCTATATTTAATAATTGTTTAAAAAAGGTCTACTGCTAAAGGACTGGCAGATAGTTTCAGTCATATTTGAGATGAGAACAAAATATGCTCAAAGATTGTACTCAGTGAGCTTAACATCATTGTAGGCAAAAAGTTGAATCGTATAAAAGCCAAGAATGGAAAAATATTTAGAAATGAAAGATGTAAACCTGAATAGTCAGCACAATCGACTGCAACATCTCACAGGGGGACAATAATAAATATGCGTAATGGGCAAGTTAAGTTATCACTGATAAATGTGAGGTGATGCATTTTGATAGAAAGAATATAGAGATCACTTATTACTTGGAAGTCTAAATGGGGCTATGAAAGAAAGAGATCCTGTGGTGCAATACACTAATCATTACAAGTTCTTTTGCAGTTTAACAAGGTCATAAGCACCAGGATATACTCCTGAACGATGGAATCGAAAAATGAGGAAGTTATGCTGAAGCTGGATAGAATCTTAGTTTGAAGATTCTTAGCATGGATAAACAGAGCATAACTAGTGCTGATCAATATATCTTAAACTGTGGTGTTTAAGTTGACCTGGTAAAGAAGACGATTATATTTTTCAACATTAAAATCAAGTATTTGGATATATTTTGTAAATCGACTCTTCTTTTCAGCTATGACATGCTACACTCACATTAATAGTCAGCTTCAATCTATCACCCCACAAATACATGTTTTATTTATCAGTACTGTACAACTACATGCAAAGGATCAGCAGGTGATATGGATTGTTCTGTCTAGATACCAGATAGTTTAAGACATACCCACCCCTCACATCAAATGCTGACATTGACAAGACATGTCCATCCTGGGCCTCCTGCAATGCCACAGTGATGCCACCCGAAGGCTGCAGGAACAGCAAATCATATTCAGCCTGGGAACCCTGCAGCCCAATGGCATCAATGTGGATTTCACAAGCTTCAAAATCTCCCCTCCCCCAACCGCATCCCAAAACCAGCCCAGCTCATCTCCACCTCCCTAACCTGTTTTTCCTCTCACCTATCCCCTCCTCCCACCTCAAGCCACACCCCCATCTCCTATCTACTAACATCATCCCGCCCCCTTGACCTGTCCGTCCA
>JAHRHZ010000125.1:665532-686285 GCA_024137785.1 Ginglymostoma cirratum | reverse complement strand
GCCTCCCCCTCTCTCCCTATTTATTTCAGAACCCTCTTCCCCTCCCCCATTTCTGATGAAGGGTTTAGGCCCGAAACGTCAAGTTTTCCTGCTCCTATGATGCTGCTTGACCTGCTGTGTTCATCCAGCCCCATGCTTGTTATCTCGGATTCTCCAACATCTGCAGTACCTTTTATCTCTAACCCACACCCATTCTAGCAGGTCACTTTAATATAAGTTAACCTCCATTTTGGGAACCATTTTTTGAGGCTTCAAAGGTTGACTTATATGCTGAAATCAAAACTAAGATAGTCAACAGAAGATCTAATATAGGTTTTAGAAGAGATGATTTTTTCCAGATAGCAGTGAGAATTTAGAAGTTGTTACGATAGGGAGTGGTTGAAGTGAAAAGTGTGGATGCATTTAAGGGGAAACTACATCAGCGTAAGGAGAAGGAAGGAACAGGTGACTGTTATTATAAATTTAGCTGGAAGAAAATGGAAGGAGTCTCAGATAGAGCATAAATGCTGGCAGGAATGATTTCGGCTAAATGGCCTGTTTCTGCGTTATAGTTTCTAGATAACAAAGCTAATGAACATTTTCTCAGTCCATGAATTGTTACAGTCTTTTTACAGGTCATGTAGAATAATTTTGGGCCTAGGACTTTTGTTGACAGAGTTATCACCAGGATCACTCTGGACAGGTCATAGACAAGGTCAAAGTAGCAATGGTCTGTTTCCACTCGATTTTTCTAAACCAACTCGTTAATTGATCCGGATGGATTGAAGAAACAAACAAGTGGTGGGGCAATATATTGTTTGCACAGAAATGACATTTAATAGGTTGGCAAAATTGAAGTTTGTGTCACAATGCAATGACAAAAATATTTGGAAGTTTTTAGAGAGGTAGATAATTGAAACTCCTTTGTAGTCTTTGTTCAGGCTGAAAGGGAAAAGCATTAAAAGGTGACAGACAAGATTGGACGGGATAGAAACCCAACAAACAGGCATGAGCTAAGGAGATAAATGAAAGGTCAGCCCAGGGACCTGACCCCTTGTTTTATTATTACTGTAGTGAAGGTATGCAGATCGAGATGGGTATGAAGGGGTTTTTTAAAACATTATTTTTTATTTACTCGTTCTCCGGATTTGAGCCTCATTGGCAAGGCCAGTTTTATTGCTCTTCCAAGTTGCTCTGGAGAATATGGTAGTGATCCCTGTTGTGCTTGTGGTGAAGCTTTACTCCCGCAACAATATTAGCAACCTTAGATTGTATTATTTTATATCTCTCTCTTTTACATAGAATTGAAATATGTTGTATTCTCGAGATATGGAGCAAAGATAAGTAAATAGAATTCAATCCAGGTGAGTCAGAATGGTAGAAGAAATCTGAATGGCTGAATGTCTGCTAACATCCCTATTTTCCTGAACTCCCACATACCACCACCACCCCAGACCCCCACCAATCCCAGAGTTTCAGATGGTTGTGAGCATTTTACATGTGGATTAACCAAGTTCAGAAATCAATTACCAACAGTAATGCGTGACCCTAAGGACTTTGTTGCTCTAGAGGAGAATGTTTCATAGGGACCCCCAGCCATGTCGAGCAAATGCTTGGAGGCTGTGGGATATCAAAAGCTGTTTTTGTTCACGAAAATGGTCCTTCGGTGATCCACATCCATAATTTTCAGTCACTCCTCCCACTGAAGTGGCCGGTCACTGACTACGCAAGCCCAAACACTCACACTATAAATCCCTACAATATTGGTAGTCGTACAGTCAACTACTCCCATAGTACATGGTCTTTTGAGACACCTTCATTAAAAAGTTGAGAAGCCTCACACTAGGCTAGCACCAGATTTGTTCTGGATGTGCTAAGGACCAAGGTCAGGAAAAATTTGGTCAACTTATGCAGCTGTTGTTCAGACCCCTTATACACCATTTTTGCAAGTTATGGTGGGTAAAATTAGTCTGATGCTTTTACATTCACATTTATCAGACCACAGCATCCCTAATTTTTTTGTGACTTTTTCCCCCTGCAGTATGTTTCGATTGGTATATCAGTAATTTATCTGTGAAAATCAATTGTTCCCTTAGGAGTTTCCAATCAATTAAAATTTACAGAAAACCTCATGGGTCCCATTAATCTTTGCATCTGAACATTGAATGAGCATTTCTGGTGCCTGAAGCATATACATTTGTCACATCTATCCTGTGGAAGAATGTATTCATGAAGGAATAAATTTCCAGTGGCATCCATTTGTTTCGGTGTCAACTAGCCTCATACCTTGTAAAGTAAAGTCTGAGACGTTTTCACAAACTTCCAAATGCAACTATCTCGGGAAAGGAATACATGTACCTAATGACCCCTGGCAGTTTGCAGAACCTGCAGAATGTGACTTCAGATTGATTTGATAGCAGTTTTTAAATGATGTCTTCTAGACTGTGCCCTCTCCTAACCTTGCTCTGTTGAACAGAACATTATATGACCATCTAGGACAAAATTAACTTTGATAAAGGGGTCATGAACTATGTGCAGGGTAGTTGCTTGTTTATCCAATCTGGCTGTTGGTTCAATTCTTCGTATTTTTGAAGTTTTCCTAACTTTTGAATATTTTACAGGGAGCAAGCTGGCAGGTGCTGAAATGCGTTTTCAGTGGTTTAAAGGATTCGTCTCGAATTGAGCGCATTTGGAACAATTAAAAGTGGTCATACAGAGCAGGATAAACTACTGAAAGAATGAGGAAGAGGAGGAGGTGAGGTTTATTTTAGTGATCAATTCTGTTAAAGGCAGCAACAACTCATGGAGGAAATACTTACACTTCAGCTGTTAAATAAATGGTGATTAAAATGTGTTTTAGCCACAACTGCAACCTTAAAGCATGGAAATGTGCATATTTCTAGTGATTTCCAAGGTCACTGTGGTTCTTCAACGATTATGCGTAATGGCTGCTGCTGCTTCCCGAAGCATAAATACCATCTCCCTTTTTGCAGTACACTGCTGCACCACGGAGCTAACTGAGCTCTGCTTTATAAACAAAGATGGCTTCAACTCATCTCCTTTCGCCACAGAAAAGCAGTTAATGAGTCATAGTCATAGAGTCACGCAGCTCGGAAACAGATCTTTTGGTCCAATCAGTCCATGCCAACCATAATCCCAAATGGAGTTAGTCTCATCCGCCTGCGCTTGGCTCATATCCCTCCAAGCACTTCTTATTCATGTACTTATCCAAATGTCTTTTAAACATTGTTACTGTATCCATATCCGCCACTGCCTCTGGAAGTTTATCCATACATGAACAATACTCTGTGTAAAAAAAAAGTTGCCCCTTTTGTTAAATCTTTCTTCTCTCACTCTAAAAATATGTGCCCTAGTCTTGAAATACCCCTCACAAAACCATAAATTCCTACAAACACAGGTAGCAGAGGAATGCACAGAAAGCCTGCAACTTTCTACAAAACCTGAGGTATAGACTGTTCCATCTATTACAACAAAATATACAATCAATAATATCAACTGACTTGGACAAAGTAACTCTGGGACAATGCAGTCTTTTGATTGAAAAATCTTCCCTCACTTACTTTGCAGAACTTCCAATATATTTACTATACCTTGCTAATACTATTGAGCGTCCACTTCCTTCTGGATGTTCTAATCAGGAGGTTTGGGGTTGATCTCTTGCTTTTCTTTGCATATATATTTCTCCTGGGGAAGGAATTTAATATATTTTCTTGACCTTCATTGCCCAGTCTGGACAATATGTGTGATTAAGAAGCTTCAAATCAAACAGATTTCAGTTAGGTGAGACAATATTCACCTGTTACACTGTACTGTTGTAGTGAAACTGGAAGCATTTTCACAAATTTTCAATCTAGTGGTGTAGCCAGGAAGCAGCCCTATTCATGGGGTTTACAAAATGCTGAAGAAAGAGTTTACTTGTGGGCACAAGGGCTAATGCGGATTGCAAAGATTCTGCACAGTGCAGGGTCCCATTGACAGACCATCATGCAAACTCTGTCATTTTCCTGAACTGAGCACTATTTCGGTCCCTAAATGCACAGCTGATGTGTCAAGACAGGCAGGATGGATGAATGTCCCTTCCCCAAAACACAGACGAAACACAGAAGGCTGAAGTCTCACCTGCCAGTCAGAGTGTTGGCAAGAGATCCACTCTGGCTCCTTGAGATAAGGTGCACCAAATCTAATTGTGATCTGAGCTTTTGGTGATGCAACCAGCAGGGCCTTCCCTGGAATTAAGACCCAAGGGGCAATCATCAGGCCTCGTGTGAGGTGTTGGACAATCAGATAAGACCAAAGGAGCAGGAGAAGTTCTAACAACACGAGAGGAGTAGGCTGGGGGGAGCCTGGGCAATGCTGACAAGACAGCAGGAGTGATCACCCTGGACAACCCCAATCTGGGCCTGCCCAAATAGTCCTACCATGTCATGCCCACTGAAACCTATCCCAGCCAGATCCTCCTGGACCGTGCTATAACCACCCTGGACTCCAGCCTCAGGGTTCCAGTACTGCTGCTGGATGTGAGTTTCGGAAGCAGAAACCACATCCCCAGCCCCATGGATTCAAGCTTCCTGGACCACCTGCTGTTGTTGGACCACATATGGAACTCACCAAATCCAACCTCGCACTTACTGAAGCTGCAAATCTTTAAAAAGGAGAGTTTCAGTTGCTGCTGCTCCTGAGTATCTGTACAGGCCCACTATGCTGGCTATCAACTAGATTGTGGAATACTAATATTATAGATAGAGGGAAAAGGATATCATAAAGGGTTGTGTATTGTACTATCTTGCTTTCCACTAGTGACACTGGGACCCTAGCTATTCACAATATATCTTAATGATTTGCATGACGGAACGAAATGTAACATTTCAAAGTTTGCAGATGATACCAATTTGGGTGGGAGGGGGTGAACTGTGATGGGGATGCAGAGATCCTTCAGCATGATCTGGACAGGTTGGCTGTGTACAAATCAATGGTAGATGCAGAATAATTTGGATAAATGTGAAGTTACTCTCTTTGGAAGCAAAAACAAGAAGGCAGATTACTACCTGAATGGGTGTAAATTGGGAGAGGGGAGTGTGCAGCGGGACCTGGGTGTCCTTGTGCCCCAGTTGCTGAAGGTAAACATGCCGGTGCAGCAGGCGGTGAAAATGGCAAATGGTATGTTGGCCTTCATTGCAAGAGGTTTTGAGTACAGGAGCAGGGATGTGGTGTTGCAACTGTACAGGACCTTGGTGAGGGCACACCTAGAATATTGTGTGCAGTTTTGGTCTCCTTTTCTGAGGAAGGATGCTTTTGCTCCCGAGGGAGTATAGCGAGGTTACCAGGCTGATTCCGGGGATGATGGGACTGACATATGAGGACAGTTTGACTAGGTTAGGAATGTTTTCACTGGAGTTCAGGTGAATGAGGGGGGATCTCAGAGAGACTTATAAAAATCTAACAGGACAAGACAAGGTCGTTGCAGGGAGGATATTCCCGATGGTGAGTCTGTCTAGAACCAGGGGTCACTGGAAGGGCTGAATGGCCTCCTTCTGCTCCTATCTTCTATGTTTCTATGTTGCCTGCAAATATGTGGTGGGGTGGAAAAATTTTTTGAGGTAGTTTGCTGCATTATTTCTCCTTTCTCTAATGATTTGGCAAAAGATCCATCACTTTTGAATCTTTACAGATGCGTCACTGTTCTTAGTGAATAAGAGGGTTTATTGCATGATAGCAATAAGTATATTTTCATTACTAGTCAGGCACATTTACTCGGATTCTTAAGAGCTGTAGAAAACATTTTGTGAAGGCTGGTGTAGAATTCACTGTCTCCACATCTCTAGATTGGTTGGAGAAATTGTAACTTTCACATTAACTGTTTCACCTCCATCACCTTCTATGACAACTTGTAGACAGTAACTCCTCTCAGCTGTATGTAAGTCATGATGTGGAGGTGTCAGTGTTGGACTGGTGTGGACAAAGCCAGAAGACTCGCGAACTTGACCTGACGAAGGGACTACATTTTGTGATTTCAAATAAATGTGTTAGTCTATAACCTGATGTCATGTGACTTCTGACTGTGCGTAAGTGATCAACTACACAACAAACCAGGAAGTAAAACATGGTGCAACAAGAAGGCTGGTGCTCTAGGACTGCGGGATGTTAATGCTGACAAGAGATGTGGTCATTGAGAGATCTGAAAACTAGAAGATGAATTTTGAAATTGATATTTTGCTTAACTGGAGTCACTGCAAATCAGTGAGCAAAGGTGTGAAGTGTGAACAGGATATGACCTTGCACATAGGCAGCAGAGTTTTACAGAGGATGGAATGTGGTTACCAGCCACGTGGGTTTTGGAATGGACAAGTCTAGGGGTAACAAAGGCATGAGTGAGAATTTCCACAGTGGATGAGTTGCACAGGGCTAGATCCAGGGCGGGGAAGTCTAGTGAAACTTTCAAATAACGCATAGAGGTCCAACTCTTCTTGTATTCTCCAAAGTGGAGCTCCTGCATGACCAGTGCATTCATTTCCAAGAATTACTGATTTTTCTAATAAATAAGAGCAAAATACTGTGAATGTTATTAATCTGAAATAACTAATGAAAATGCTAGAGAAACTCTAGCAGCATTTGTGGAGAGAGAAACAGTTAACACCCATCTTTAGAACTGAAAGGTATTGTAAAATGGTGGGCTTTATACTCAACAGGGAAGGTAACAGTGAATGGACCTGATATCAAGGCGTCATTTGACTGCGTGCGGCATTGAGGAGCCTGAACAAAACTTAAGTCAATCAGGATAATGGGATAACTCTCCATAGGTTGCAATCATATCTAACACAAAGGAAGATGCTTGTTGGCTGTTGGAGACCAAACATCTCAGTCTCACAACATCATCACAGAAGTTGCTCAGTGTGTTTATTTTAATGAACCTGTTCAGACATATTGTGATGAATCACTCAATGTATTATCCTAGGCCCAACTGCCTTCAGCTGCTTTTTAAAGGACCTATCCTCTATCACAAGTTTGGAAATGAATATTTTCATTGTGGAATCATCGGTGTTAAGCCCCATTTATGATTCCTCAGAGACTGAAGCATGCATATGTATATATGCATATACTACAAGACCTGGAAAATATTCAGCCTTGAGTTGGTAACTGGCAAGTAAAATTTCCACCATGTCAGTGCCAGGCAAGAACATCTCCATTAACATAGAATCCAGCCATCTCCATTTAACTTTCGGATGGATTACCATTGCTGAATACCCCACTGTCAATTTCCCAGGGTTACCATTGATCAGAAACTGAAGTTAACCAGCCATATGAGTTTTGTGTGGCAAGTAACTCTTCTCCTGTTTCCCCAAATCCTGACCACCTCTACAAGGCACAAAGTCAGGAGTATGATAGAATACTCCCCACTTGCCTGAATGAGTGCTGCTCCAGTGACATGCAAGAAGCTTGACACCATCCAGGACGAAGCAGCCTGCTTGAATGGCATATCCAGCAACTTAAACGTTCACTCTCTTCACTGTCATTACACAATGGCAGGACTGTGTATCATCTGTAAAAGGCGCTAACTCAGTTTCCAAACCTCGACATTTATGATCCAGAAATTCAGGGGTAGCAGATGCACAGGAATACCTCCAACTGCAATTTCCCCTCCAAACCACACACCATCCTGACTTGGAAATATAATGATTATTCTTTCACTGTCGCTTACTCAAAATTCCAGAACTTCCTTCCTAACAGCACTAAAGCTGTTTCTAAACCACTTGGACCACATTTCAGGAAGGTGGTTTATCACAACCTTTTTAAGGGGATATAGATGAAATGTGCAATTAGAACTAGCTGAGTGGGCACCATGGTCAGTATGGACCAGTTTGAGCCAAAGGGCCTGTATCCATGCTGTATTACTCTATGGCTTTCATCTATGACCTTAAAAAGGGATTGAATAACAAATGCTGGCTTGGCCAGTGACACTCACATGCCATGAAAGAATAGAACAGATTCGTGAGAAAGCTGTTAATATTTACATAGATTCCTTTGGGTATTATTTTGTTATACCAAAGTCGTTAATCTATCACATGAACTTCTCACAGCAGTGTTTACAAGTTCATTTGGAGTGTAATAATTGGCAATTGTTCAGAACTCAGCATTTCGTGGCTTTGTTATTCTAATGGACACATATCCTCAAACCCAACTTCCTGAAGAAGGACATAGCATGAGGGACCACTGGAGTTTCAGCCAAACAGTGTTGTTTATTCTTTGAATAAATGTATTGCTTCGTTATAAGTATCTCTAGTTTTCCCCAAATCACATGTTTCTGATAGTGCAAATGTAAAGGAAAGAAGAGGAACTCATTATTCAAATAGTTGGAAGGAGAAGACCCTCCATTCTCAACTTCCCAGAGCCACGTAACTCCTTTGGAAAAGATGTGACATGTATTCATGGAATACTTTGTGATGACAGATAAGCTCATAGCACTGACAGCAGAAATCATTGCACTTTCATCAAAGTTAAGGACTAACTGAATCATCTCAGAATGTAAGGAATGATCATTATTACAATCTGACCTGCAATATGTCCCTTTACCTTGTTTAAATTTACATTGGTTTAATGTTCTTCAATTTGTAATCACTCCCACTTTATTTGGATGAGATTATTTACAGATACTTACTAAAATTATGTGGCTTTTACTGAAAATACCTGTTCCATAAGGAATTAAGTGAGGTTGTGGCAAAAGCAAGCCTGTGTGGGATTGCTGATCTCCTCTCCCCATCTGCTAAGCTGATAGAGAGACATATTGACTACAGCTTCAGAAATGCTAAATTTTATCTGTCAGATTACACTGCAATGATAGAGAGTGTTGACAGATGCTGAAAGCTGTAATATTTGAAAAGAATAAACACATGGTCGCTGTAATGGAAGGATTTTCCTGTGAGGGATGAAACCATTACCTAAAAGCAGATTATACTTGAGTGGGTCAGCAAAGTCAAGAGGACATTAATGTGAAGCATCTAGAAATCATCATAAATATGTAATTACACAAGCGTCATTAGATGATTAGTACATCCATGGAGGAGGGAGGGAAAAAGGTTTTATGCTTGAAGAATCAGGATAGATATTCCAATTTTTACTGGGTTTGCACACAAATTCCCAAAGCACTTGTATGAAGAATGCATTCTTCTTCATATTATTTTCACACCACTACTCTGTTTAGAATAGATTAATCACTGCATGTACACAATATTCTCAAAAATTTGGCATCAATCTTTCAAATTCTTGAAACTTCTTGACAGTGCCCAATTAGCTCAGTTTGCAAGGTGGCTAGAATGTGCTTCAGATTAATGCCCAACCCTGCTGGTTTGTTTCCTAGAATGGCTGAGTTAAACGAAGGTCCTGCCTTCCTAATTCTACCCCTCATATTGTAAGTCAATGGCAAATCACCACTGTCAAACAAAACTGCCAAGAGAAACAGCCAAGGGCGATGCATCAACCATGACAATGAACCAAGGAGCTGCCATTCTGAGAGCACACATAAAGATGAAGAGCTTCTCTGTATAGAATTTTTACCTGTATATGCCTTGCTTGTTATCCCTTAGAAATATAATGGGATCTTCAGCACAGAAGGAGGGCACTTGATCTATTATGCCTTCACCAGCTGAGAAGGTGTAGTCCAACCTAATTTCTCCATCCCTGTAAGTTAAATCACCTCCAGTCAATTCTAAATAAGATGTAAATACAGTGAGGATTTATTCCTGTACCACCATTTCAGACAGTGAGTTCTAAGGCCAATGAACCTCTGGGTGAGAGAATTACTTCTCAAATCCTTTTTAATCATTCCAACAATTACTTTGAACTATTCCCCTTGTTATTGATCTAACTGCTGATAGAAATGAATCTTTCATATCCATTTCATCTAGGTCCCTCATAATTTATATGTCTAAATTAAATCTCCCCTCAGCCTCCTCTGTTCCAACAAAAACAAGCCCAGCCTATCCAATCTTTCCTTGTCGATAAAACTCCGTTTTCCTGGCAGCATCTTCATAAAACTTCCCCAGTATCACCATTTGTACAATTCCATCTCGTCTTTCATGTAGTGATTGTACTGTACATGGTAATGGTATATGGTAATGAAGCTACAGTCTAGAGATTTATAAAGTTGTAACATCTCCTTGCAGTTTTTAAGTACTAGATGTCAGCCAATAACAGAACATGTTTCTTGTGACTAATGGTATTCGCTCCAGGGTCCAGCTGTTCCTCTACACTTCTCAGGATTCTACAAATTTAGTTGAGTCTCTTCTCTTGTTCACCGTGGAATTCCACAGTCACAATTTTTCCAGATTGAACTACATTTGCCAGTTTTTACCCTTGGGCTGGTCCATTGATATCTTCCTGCAATCTACAACTTCATCTGTCACTACCTACACGATCAATATTGATATAATCTACAAACTTTTAAATCATGCTCCTGGATTTAACCCTAAATCATTGAAATTTACCTCGTGAAGTCAGGGACCCAGAGATAAGCCCTGTGGAACTTAACTGGAAACAGTGTTTTAGTCACAAAAACATTCACTGACTCCCTTTGCTTCCAGACACTGAGTTTATTTTGAATCTAATCTACCACTTCTGCTTGGGTTCCATAGATCTTCAACCATCTGTTCAAAGTGCAATTAGGAACATTAAGAGCTTGCTAAAAACCATGTAGACTGCTTCAATTGTGCTATTCCCATCGTCCCTTCTTGTTATCTCCGGAAAAGATTCCATTATGTTCTTAAGATGTGACCATCCTTTAATAAATCCAGGCTGGTTTAATCATTCCTTTCTAAGTCATGATTTATACTTTATTTCAGAAAGTTTTCTGGTAACTTGTTTATCATCACGTGTCAACTTGCAATGGTGTAACTACTTGTGTTATTGTCCTTCTTCCATTTCTGAACATGTTGGCAGACCTCCAGTTCTCCTGCACTATGTTTCTAACTAAACAGGATTGGAACATGATTGTCTGAGCTTGTTTTTCTTTTGTTTGCTTTCCTTAGTAGCCTGGGATGTATCTCATCCAGGCCTGGTGATGTTTCCATTTTTAAAGATTAATACCTTAATATTTCTTCCCTCATTATTATCCCATACAAAATTCATCACAATGGGAAGCAGCAAGCGGAAGCATCTCAAAGGGATGTAAACCAATAAGTGGAAGAGGCTAAGGGAAATGAGCATTGAAAGGGTGCATTCTCCTGTTGGGAGAAAGATGAACAAAGAGGAATGAGGAAGGGCAGCGGTGGAAGTGGAACATCAGCAACATGTTTCGTTGCAGCTTCTTTGCACATATACCATGTGGGGGCAAAGAGGCAGTCACAGGCTCGAAGAATATCAGCACAAAGCGCCTGCAGATATTGGCTTAACTCCATGGATCTATCAGAAAGCCAGCATCTCTGAAGGCTGTGTTTAACAGGACAGGTAGCCGCTGACCGATTTGGAATGCTGGAGCAGATGTTGAGATCAGTCAGTTGTAGCCGCTCCCCATTATTCATAGTATTGAAAGTTACAGTGGTACTGAGCCTTTCCCTAAGGAAAGCATCTGGAGAAATTCCCGGGATTTTCCGATCTGCTGCATATCCATGCATCAAGCAGCTGGTGTGGGTGCTATGTTTATGAAGGAAGGGAGGTGCCTAAGATTCAGAACAGATAATGTAGGTCCAGCCGAGATGGCCAGCGGTTTTCCTCTGTATTCAGTGGTGGCCATCGCTAGTTGGGCCAACATGAAATTGGCCATTGCTTGTTGCCCTATAGAAGGAGGTGGTGTGCTGCCTTCTTGAACCACAGATGTTAGCACCATGGTGGCGAGCGGTGTATCATTGATTGCATACAAGGAGCTATCAAATCATTTTCAGGGCAGCCAGTTGCTTTCATCACCAAGCAAGGGTTCAATGTGTGTGTCATCTGCGGCCATTGTAAAAGTGGGCACTATGTTCCTGGGAAACTGCCATGTGTCTTTCTTCTTGGTCACTGGTGCCTCAGTTGCTCATTGCACTGGAGAGCCTTCATGGATGGAACCTGGATGTCAAGACTCATCCACTAAAACATAGGTGTTGAACCAGTGTGGAATCCCTCTGCACTGGTGTACAAAACATGCAACTGCAACCATTTAATAACACGAATAAATTGTACAATTCAGTTACGTAAACATGTACAGAGTGCCTTACATGAAGGAAATCCATCACTATGGAGCGGAATTTTGAAAATTCATTTCAGATGCTTGGGAAGAGCACGATACTGCTTTCCACAGGGGTATCCTGCATTGGGGTGGTTTCCTGCACAAGCTGGAGTACCAGATACTAGATGACCCTTGTGAGTGCACAATCTCCACCAATAAAGAAGGAGAAGCGTATGCCGGCAGCTACTGATTAACTGGCACCACTTCCACAAAATTCACTCCCTCCACTACCAATGTTCAGTGGCATCATTGTGTACCCGGCACCGCACAAGTTCATCCGGGCTCCTTAAGCAGCACCTTCCAACCTATGAGCACTTCCTATTAGAAGGACAGGGATAGTAGATACATGTGAAGTTCCTCTCCAAGCCACTCACCATCCTGACATGGAAACGTACTAGAATTAGAATTAGGTTTATCGTCACGTGTATTCACATGAGTACAGTGAAAAGTTTCCATAGTCACCACTAAGGGTGCCATCTTTGGTACAAAGTTACCTTCGGCACAGATTCTTAGGAATAAATTAGAAAAATCAATAAATAAAAAGTCCAGCATTACAGACCTTCACGTCATCTTAGGTACAAATGGTGTCTAGGTACAAAATTTAGGATTAAAGTAGAATAATGAAGGAATAAAATGTTTAGAATGACGTCCTTCCAAACAGAGACGATGGAGCAGTTGAGTCTGCTCTGGGCCTTGCCACCAGCCCACGCCGGCTTCACCTCGACAACTGGGGTCCACACTGTCTTCACCTCGAGGACCGGGGTCCTTGCTGCCTTTACCTCAAGGATTGGGGTCCGCACTGTCTTCACCTCGAGGACTGGGGTCCGACTGTCTTCACCTTGAGGATCGGTGTCCACTCTGGCTTCGCCTCGAGGATCGGGGTCCGCGCTGGCTTCATCTCGAGGCCCTCAAGGCCAGGAGTCCACGACCTGGCCAGAAGTTAACACAGATCACCTCCCTCAGGGCATTCCAGGGTCAATCCACAGCACGTGGACTGCAGCGGTTCAAAAAACAGCTCACAATCACATTCACAAGGGCAAGTAGGGATGGGCAAGCAATGCCCATATCCCATGAATAAATAAAGTAGTGGAGGCGGGTACAATTACAACATCTAATAGTCTTCTGGACGGGTACATGAATAGGAAGGATTTGGAGGGATATGGTCCAAATGCTGGCAAATAGGACTAGATTTATACAGGCTGTCTCTGGTTGGCATGGTCAAGTTGGAGCAAAGGGTCTGTTTCTGTGCTGTATATCTCTATGACTTTAAAATAATATATACATTATGTGCAAAGCATCAACCATGAGCTTTAAGAATTGTCCTTTTTGAACTCTTGTGCATGTACCATTCATGGACTGCCATTTGACATATGATGTCCACTCACCTTGCAAGCCTCAAAAGTTCTCTGAAGAGCTTCTGTCACTGCACCTATATTCCAGACAAGTTAGGAGCAGGAATAGGCTATTTGTCTTCAGATGTGCTCTAACATTTAATAAGATTGTGGCTGATATGACTACCCCGATAACATTTTGCTTTCCCACTCTGCCTTAAAAATATTCAAAGATTCTGCTTCTATTGCCTTTTGGAGAAGAGAATTCCGAAGATTTATAACCGTCTGAGAAAAAAAACCATTCTCTTATCTCTGTCCTAAATGAGTGACGCCATATTTTTAAACAGTGACCCCTAGTTCTAAATTCTTCCACTATTCTCCCACAAGAGGAAACATTGTTTGCACATCTGCCCTTTTAAACACCCTTACAAATTTGTCTCTTACTCTTTTAAACTTCAGTGGATACAAACTTGTTCTGTCCAACCTTTCCTTATCAGATAGCATGCCCATTCCAGGTATTTGGTCTCATAATCCTACTCTGAAATGCTTCCAAGGCATTTACATTCTTCTTAAAAAAGGGAGCACAATACTGTACTCTAGATGAAGATCGACCAGTGCCCTGTGGGACAGCAAGAACTACAGATGCTGGAGTCAGAATCAGTAGAGTGTAGAACTGGAGGAACACAGCAGGTCAGGCAGCATCAGCTGAGCAGCAGAGTCGAAGGTTCGGTCAGGACCCTTAACAGGATTCATCATGAGGGGTCCCGACCCGCAATGTTGATTCTGCTGCTCCTCTGATACTGCCTGACCTGCTGTGTTCCTCCAGCTCCACATTGTGTTGACCAGAGCCCCGTTAAACTAAAGAATAAATTTGCTAATGTTGATATTCAATTTCCCTTTGCAATTAACATTAACACACTATTAGCTTCCCGAATTACTTGCTGGACTTGCAAATTAACGTTTTGCAATTCATGTCCCAGTGGTGGCCCTACTGCTGTTAACCTCTTTGGTCACCACTAGCTAAGATTTCATCATGAAGGGCTTTTATTTTCCCCTAATCATCTGGGAAGTGCTTCTTTTCCCCCATGATCATCCCTGGAGGCATCTCTAAACGGTAAAGTTACACTTCTCTGGGCTATTCTGTCATGCTGTGTTCTTTAACACTCTTTCTCCATGTTTTCCTCTGTGCAGCAAAATGAAGGCTGCAGACTGTCATTAAAGAAGACCCCCTCAAGTGAGCTTTCAGTATTATCTCCCAGCCAGTAGCAAGAATTGGTTGTTTCACTTGCAAACCCAGTGTTAAATGGTTGCATGACTCAAGATTACACTACAAGTCCTGCCATACATGTTTAAGGGGCTTTTGACTTGCAAACACCAGCACCAAGACTCAGATAGTAAAATGCAGCCATTACCGGTGCTTCATTTTCCAATGACGATGCCCACCTTGTAGAGTATTTCCATCATGTTTAGCTTTTATTTTGGATTTTCAGCATCTGCAGTAGATTGTTTTTCTATTTATACTTTAACAAGTTCAGTTGTTTCAGCGTAAGTGTAGAATTTGACAGGGTTAAGAGCATAGGATGATATCCCGCTAAACATCTTCATTCACGGTTGACAAGGTAATTAAGCCCTGTTAGAGCGTTGTTGGTTTTTAGCACTCAATAGAGAGAAATTGCGCAGGAATACCAATGTCAACTTTTGCTAAATGCTTACAACAAAGAGCTTGTGCTGTTTTGGCTCCCATTGTCTTTTTGCTTCCCCTCAGCAAACTCATCAAGCTGCTTGCAAATAATTTTAATGACCCAGAAAACCATCAGTGCAAACTCTGATATGGTGGAGCAACAGGGGTCCTTGCCTGCCAGTGGTATGAACTAAAAGACAGTCTGCAGGAAATGGGAGTTATGCACATGCAAGCTATCTGTTTCCTTAAATCATTGACAATCCATTTTATGTGCAAGTGAACAATGACGACCAGAAGTAACAGAAAGTTGAAAGAAGTCATTGTAACCTTTTTACCTGAGACTATTTTAGAAAGTTGGAATCTGTTTATTTATTATGGGCAAAAGTTGATCTAATTCTGCTTCATATGGTGGCACACTGTTCATGTGACATCAGGGACCGTATTATGGGCTACAGATGGTGAATACTTATTCTCAAAAAAAAAGCCTGCTGTATTATTAAAATACATTTGATTGCAAACTAAGATTGTTCACTGCATAATGAAAGGATTTTACTATCACTTGCATTTATGAGAACATAATCTGCAGAAAACGTATTATGTAATAACATCATTGTCTCTTTGCAATGGCATTTGCAATTCATTATTAAACAGTTTATAAAAAAATTGACTTGCTATATTTACCCTGGAACAAGATTCAATCTGCCACCATGTTTAATGCTACATTTTTCATTATCTGGGAAGCATATGTTGAAACTGCTACAGATGATGAAGTTAGCTGCTGGGCACGGCAATCATCAACGTTTCCCATCTTTATTTTAATAAGAGGAACGGGCAATTGTTTTTGACCTTTGTGAAGGGCTGTGGTAGACAAGAAAGCTAGCTGCGGTGGTGGTAGCCTGTAGCAGTTTGGAACATGCAAAGCTGTATCCTCTTTTAATGAATAAAGTGCATTCAGTGATTTATCTGGTATTTGTATTTAACAGGACACTGTTGTAGTACATCAGATTACAACTGAGGGAATATAATACATTTCCTATCTGTGAGAGAGGGAAGCATATGTCAAAATATTGGTTTATGAAATGACAGTATTCACTTCTAGTTACAGTTATGTATTTATTGCTATTGACATCCCCCATCTGTACTTTTCCAAGTTACTATAAGGTGTTGTCGCTATAATTATTTTTGGATCTAGACATTTTAAAATAACTAGCTGATCTTTTACTTCTTATAATGTTTTGTTTAATATTATGGTTGAGGATTTTGTCATACCTGAGCCTGAATCTAATTGGCATTTGATACTGTGCCACATTATTCATATGACATCAGGGAATGCATTATGGACCACAGATGGTGAATAAATATTCTGGAAAAAAAACTGCTCAGTTGTTAAAATATTCAAATATAATTGATTGGAGACTAAGATTGTTCGCCGCATAATGAAAGGATTTTACTATCACTTGCATTTATGAGGGCTCATGTGGTGTGATGGTTAGGTGTTAGATTTCAACCCTTTGCCATCAAAAAAAAGAATTCTCTCAGGTTTTTGCTGCACTGATAGAGCCAGTTGTTCTGGATTGGATGCCCCTGTTGAAAAGAAAAAGGTCAAAAGACCCAAAGTTAATACTTGGTGCTTTCCTAATGCTGTGCCCTGTTTCCACCGAAATTTAGTCCTTGCGTGCACTATATTTGTGGATCTACCACCATGTACAGATGCACTGGGGGTAAACTGACAGGATTTAGATGCCTAAAATCAGCCCACCAGTTCTCATCTGCCTCCTCTAGTGTGTTGTAATTCATAGGGTGTTTGGAGTGCCTGTCAGCATTCCTATTGGAATATTAAGGGCTGTAAAGAGGTGGATTCATGTTTTGGTCTACATGTCATCTCCTCATTCTCAGATTGTTTGAAAAATCACCCCAAAGTTTCAGAACTTTCAACGTAAAGAGTAATTCAGGGAATGTTGATTGTTTGTCTCCCTTGATTGCCTTCTTTCATACTGAAAGCAGCCTGACTATAATTGGGATGCTTCAGTGTATTTGCACACGTTTTTACTAGTTGCATATCTATTGTTATACTTCCCTTTGGGAAGACGAGCTGATTTAAGTAGGTGGTGGTTTTAACCTAACACCTGGGTAGGAAACCCAGAGGATCAGATGGAACATTGGCTTAACAAGGCGCTGAATCTATTGTCTATTGATTTCAATGGACAGTCAAATCATGAGGGAGGCCAAAACAGGATTGCATATGATCTGGAAATTTATCCAACAGCTGGCTTAGGTTAAAATTGTCTCTACAAATAGAGGACGTTGTTTTGCTTGCCTAGATACATGATTCCTGGTAGAAAGCTCAAAGCAACTGATTAACCTGATTTCTCCCTTTTCTCCAGCAGTTGGAGATTCGCACTGAGAAACTCATTAAATCCAATCAGATATAGTAAGAACTGCCAATGCTGGAGTCAGAGATAACACAGTGTGGAGCTGGAGGAACACAGCAGACCGGGCAGCATCAGAGGAGCAGGAAAGTTGACGTTTCGGGTCAGGTCCCAACCTGAAACGTCAACTTTCCTGCTCCTCTGTTGGTGCCTGGCCTGCTGTGCTCATTAAAACCAATGCTGGTTTTTGAGAGAAATCATTTCTCTTTGGGACAAAGGCTTAGCACTAAGTGACCTACATGAACAATACAACAAAAAAAAGGTCCAGAATGATTGAACTGTCACAGTTTAATATGTCTATGCCCTTTAGTTCAGTTAATGCCCCATCCGCTGCTGTTTAAATACCAATGGGATGGCATGATCAATAAAGTGGGCACTTAGGAACCTCAGTTGGACCCCAGGCAGGAAGACCACTTGTGAGCCCTCCTGTGCTGGACTATTTTGAGGAAGGCAGCGAGATCTCCACCCTGTAATTTCCCACCTAATCATACGGCTCCTGCTGGCATCAAAACACCTCCAGAATGAGCATATAATTCCAGCCATTGCTATGGATTCAGCATGCTGTCTGGCAGGATGGAATACCAGACTTTTTTCCTTGCTTTTGATTGCTTTCTCTCCTACCAGTACAACACGTGACTGGAAGTGGTGAGTGTTGGTTTTGGGGTTTGCTATTTAGATGATCGTAAAGTTAGATTTGATTTTGAGTTGGCTTCAGTAACTTCAATGTCTCTGTCTAAATCTGAAAAAAAGGTGCAGGAATCAATACAGATAGTAGGAACTGCCGATGCTGGAGAATCTGATATAACAAGGTATACAGCTGGATGAACACAGCAGGCCAAGCAGCATCAGAGCAGCAGGAAAGCTGTCTTTTCGGGTCTAGACCTTTCTTCAGAAATGGGGGAGGGGAAGAGGATTCTGAAATAAATAGGGAGAGAGGGGGAGGCGGATAGAAGATGGATAACGGAGAAGCTAGGTGGAGAGCAGACAGACAGGTCAAAGAGGCGGGGTTGGATCCAGTAAAGGTGGGGAGTTAGGGAGGGGATAGGTCAGTCCAGGGAGGACAGACAGGTCAAGGAGGTGGGATGAGGCTGGTAGGTAGGAGATGGGGATGGGGCTTGAGGTGGGAGGAGTGGAGAAGTGGGAGGAAAGACAGGTTAGGGAGGTGGGGACGAGCTGGGCTGGTTTTGGGATGCGGTCGGGGGAGGGGAGATTTTGAACCTTGTGAAGTCCACATTGATACCATTGGGCTGCAGGGTTCCCAAGTGAAATATGAGATGCTGTTCCTACAACTTTCGGGTGGCATCGTTGTGGCACTGCAGGAGGCCCAGGATGGCCATGTTATCCAAGGATTGGGAGGGGGAGTTGAAATGGTTCGCGACTGGGAGGTGCAGTTGTTTGTTGCGAACCGAGCGTAGGTGTTCCACAAAGCATCCGCTTGGTTTCCCCACTGTAGAGGAGGCCACATCGGGAACAGCGGATACAGTATACCACATTAACAGATGTGCAGGTGAACATCTGTTTGATGTGGAAGGTCTTCTTGGGGCCTGGGATTGGAGTGAGGGGGGAGGTGTAGGGGAAGGTGTGGCACTTCCTGCGGTTGCAGGGAAAAGTGCCAGGAGTGGTGGGGCTGGTGGGGAGTGTGGAGCGGAAAAGGGAGTGGTCCCTCTGGAAAGCGGATAAGGGTGGGGAGGGAAAAATGTCTTTGGTAGTGGGGTCGGATTGCAGATGGCGGAAGTGTCGGAGGATGATGCGTTGGATGCGGAGGTTGGTGGGGTGGTACGTGAGGACGAGGGGGATTCTGTTTTGGTTGTTATTGCGGGGAGGGGGTGTGAGGGATGAGTAGCAGGAAATGCGGGAGTCACAGTCGAGGGCGTTCTCGACCACTGTGGAGGGGAAGTTGCGGTCCTTGAGAAACGAGGACATCTGGGATGTTTGGGAGTGGAATGCCTCATCCTGGGAGCAGATGCGGCGGAGGCGAAGGAATTGGGAATAGGGGATGGCATTTTTGCAGGAAGGTGGGTGAGAGCACGTGTATTCTAGGTAGCTGTGGGAGTTGGTAGGCTTGAAATGGATATCTGTTTCCAGGTGGCTGACACAGATGGAAACAGAGAGGTCCAGGAAGGAGAGGGAGGCATCAGAGATGGCTTAGGTGAACTTAAGGTTGGGGTGCAAGGTGTTAGTGAAGTGGATGAACTGTTCGAGCTCCTCGTGGGAGCATTTCAAATATTAGGTAGTAATTTTGTTGGCATTGGAGAACATCTCCATTCTGCAACTGACTGGTGCATTGTTCTGGAAGGCTATTTGTTTTAGCAATTTTGCCAGGAATCCTGAGAAACAGCTGGTCAGTTATCAAAAAATGTTACAGAAATAAAGACAGGAAATGTTGGGAAGATTTACCAGGTCTGGTAGCATTTGTGAAGACAGAAACAGTTAACTTTTTAAACCTTTTCATCAGAAACAAAGGCTAGAATTTGTCAACAGCACACCATTTCCAATGTAATCTGAGCTGTGAATCATTTCCATTGTCACTCTTTTTGTCTTTTCCCATGCATTTATAATTAAAAGTCGAAACGCAAGCAGCCAGTTTGCAAAACACATTCGATTTAGTACTGGGGAAGTTTTACATTGATGACAATACTGTTTGTCTGTCCAGGTGACCTATTTAAAAAGTCAGAAGGTTCTCTGCATCTTGGTCACAACTTTTCAAACCAATTACAATGCTATTACCATAAGACTTGAGACTGCAAAGATGGCATGAGTGTACTTCAATATTAAATTTCACTTGTGAATATTTCACATTGCATTCATTTCACTTTAATCATTATTATTTGTTGAGACAACTTCAGTCTGAGAACTCAGTGGACTGGTACAGCTCCTAGTTGGCATTGTCGATGTTGGTGACATTTCCTTTATTTTGGAAGAAACAATGTTTTTTTTTGTTGTGTTGTCTCTTCATTGAATGCTCATGTTAATATCCAGCTTTATACACAACGCTCTGTGGGAATTTCTGCTCAAATTACAGACACATTTGGCTTTTCTTTCTATGCATTGTAAAAAGCATTGTTCCAGAACAAGAGATAAAAGGTACTGCAGATGCTGGAGAATCCGAGATAACAAGG
>JAHRHZ010000125.1:625977-655532 GCA_024137785.1 Ginglymostoma cirratum | reverse complement strand
ATGAAGGGTTTAGGCCCGAAACGTCAAGTTTTCCTGCTCCTATGATGCTGCTTGACCTGCTGTGTTCATCCAGCCCCATGCTTGTTATCTCGGAGTCTCCAGCATCTGCAGTACCTTTTATCTCTCTTACTCACTTCTTTTTCTGCATCAGACGCACCAGAATCTAGAAAACATGGCTCTGAATGCTGTTTAGACAAGTTAAATTCTCTTCCAAGGGTCTTCACTACCCAATTTCACTGACAAAAATTTATGGATAATCTGAACTTTTGAATACCTTTGAACTTTCCTTGCCAGTTATTGATTCAATACCCTTGCTGACTTGCCTTTCTCAAGTGCATCAAATCAGTAAGGATTTGCTTGCCCATCGATATGCTGTGTTTTCAATGCAGTCTAATGTTGTAACAAAGAAAAACATGAGTGTTGTCTCATGTATTTTAACACAAGTTATGTCTATCAGCCATTATTTCGCTTGTCGATTAACTTTCTTGCTGACTGTTCAAGCACAAGAGATCTCATCAGTGTGATGTTTTCCACAACTGTTCACCATGTCATGGAATGATTATGGTTTAAAAATCGATCTCTTATTGGGGATTTATTAACTGCATGGGTTAGTTTTGTTTTAAAACAGTGAAACTCATTATAAGTTATGGAGCAGATATTACAGCAACTATCTGCTTTCTGTCCGTGCAGCTTGCAAACCGTCAGCAGATTGACTGGAATGCAGAATCACACCATTGTGTACACACAGCATGCGATGTCCTTAAAGGTGAACTTTCGTGAAGGCCAGGTACAACAGGAAGGGGTCACCTTCCAATCTGCAGCCTCTATTATGCCAGAAATGAATGAAACAAAGGATTCCAACATGGATTTTGTTGGAGCCATGCCTCATGGACCACCTAAGGAACGTCCAGCTGCAGCCAACAGAGCGGTTACAGCACAGCTGGTGGCTGATGCATTTGAGCATTAAGAGCATTAAGGTTCTTCTCCGTCTCCCTGGAATTTGGACAAAAGAATACGAGATAGAAAAGAAAAAAAAAAATCACATTTCATTTTATCAGCAAAGATTCATTGCAAGACATTTGAGGTAGTCATTGCTGAACAAAATATAAACTTCAGGTGTTTAGTGCAAGATTTTTAATAGTGCTAAGAAGTTACTTTATGAATCATTATAATATTAAAATGAGTAATTTAGTTAACATGCTTTAGAATGAGTACAGACTAATGTGTAAGTACAACAACACTGAGTCATATAGAAGTTAAAGTAATTTATAAGTTACTTGTATTAAAAAGTTCAATAGTTGACACAAAACTGGCTCTCTCTTCATATCAATTCAGATAATTCAAAAATGATGTATCATTCCTGGTAGAATATTGAGCATTTAACAGACAGGTAAATGAAAATCACTTTAAACTTCTTTATTCATTTGTGGAAAACTTGTTGGGTGGTTTGAAGACAATTTTACTCAGTGGGGTGCCAATAGGAAGAGCACTTTGTGAATCCTTTCTCCAAAGGCATCTGAATTTGATGACGTCTTGTCATCATCTAATGCTGACTTATCCACTCCTAGACAAGACCTCTGCTTCACAACCTTTCAAATTCTAAATACAAATTTATAGTTTTAAAACATCCAAGAGTTCTACAAAACCCTGGCAGAGCATGGTTAGTCATTCAAATTGTTGCGACTTTCCTCATGAGGTTTTGGAAAATTGCTTTTACCTTTCTGGCCTCTTTCCACATCAAGTTACTAACCATTATTGGGGTCCCATATTGTTATTAACACTAAACTAATGGTGCTTGGCCTTGGCCTTATTGAAGTCTTATGCACAAATACCTCCTATTCTTCTAATTTGCCTTTTGCAATGTCATTTAGATTTCTGTAGGCAAGTAAATAATTGAATTTTCAGAAAACTGTTTCACCTAATTTGTCTTTTTAAAGACTATCCATAATGTTACTTCTTATAGTCAGTATGTCAGTATACCTTTAGGATGGTCCGATGGCCATCAGATCATCACTGCTTCATAAATGTGACTTGAGGGTATAAAGATGCCACACTCCATCTTATATTGAATCACTTGAAGCATGATATTCTACTAGAAACATGCTCTTTTGTTGTAACCTCATAGCAAGATATCAGCCTAGTCATCTAGATGCTGGAGGAATGCAATGTTTGTACATCATTATTATTTATAATAAACATCTGTTGGATTCTTCAATACAATGACATCCACATTGTTTCTTATGGGAAGCAATGTAAGTCTTTGTCATATCAGGTAAAACACATTGTTGGAAATGAACTCACTGCACCATCAACGCACTTCCGGATTTATTTTACCACTTTGAAAGGCTTTCAAAGATTAATAAAATATGTAAAAAGTTTTTACTAAATTTAATTTAAATTTAATTTTGAATGCTTTTGAATGCTTTAGAATGAGTACAGCCTAATGTGTAAGTACAACAAGACAGAGTCACGTAGAAGTTAAAGTAACTTAAAAGTTCTTAAAAAAAAATTTTAAGCATTTATAAAGTACTTTAAAAGTTTAGAAAAGCTTTTAGAAGTAGTTGGATGCTTTCAAAATCACCATAAAACTGCCACTCATCGCAAAATCTAGGCTGATAAATTTTTCCCCTGAAAGGCTGTTTCTCCATGCATTTTAGCTGGAAGATTGACTGTTGCAAGGCTATATATTCTGGAACAATTTTGTTTAGTGCGCCATAAATGATCCAACACTACAACTAAATGCCCATTTGTACAACAGGTAAATGAGATATAAGCAGTTCATCATTAAGACAGTTTTGGTTTCCAAAACAAATATTTCATTATCGCAATCTGTGGGGACTGTGTAGTATGAACTGTAGGATGTGATGAAATTTGTTATGATGTACCATTTTAGTTTAGGATACTTGAGGTGGGGAGGTTGGCCATGTTCGGTGCCTGGATGGTAAATTGGGAGATAAATAATTGTAGACCTTGTCTGATTTGCATTGTATTGAGCCATTAGAAACCTAACCTGGTATCTCTATTTCACAGTCTATTCCCATGTGTATCACCCTATTGTCCCTTTCTGCATAACTTGTCTCAGATTTTAAATTGTTCCATGTACAATCAGTAATAAACAATTGAAAGTAATTGCTACATTAAAGAAAGATCTTGGATCATTTTAACTCATTTCTTAACTGGAAAGTTCTGGGCAGTGCATATCCAAATTTGCTATCTACCTTGTTAACAAGTGAGGCTGCCTGTTGATATAATGCAGTTGAAAAATGACCCTTTTAAGCTGACTTTGGTTACATTAATGGTAATGTGATCTCTGAATCAAACTTGGAATATAGGGCTTGAATTTCCTCAGACATTCTGCTGCTGCGCTGGTGGAATTTCTTCAGAAATGCTGAGATGGGGAGTATTGCTGCTACACTTCAGAGGAGAAAGATAATGCACTGGATGAATGGCTGCAAAGCCAAGGAACATCAGGGCCAAAATCTAGGCCATGACCCCTAGTAGGATTAAAGCTGAGCATTTTTTGCTGGCCAAGAGTAGTAAAGGTACTGGAAACAAGGTATGTACAACAAACATTTTATTAACCTGCACCTATGGAACATCTGATCAAATATTCTGGATAATCAAGAGATCAATGTAAAAACACACACTAAGTAATAGAAACATAATGCAGGGGTAAACACGTCACTATTATACTTTATTTATAACATAAATCACTTGAATAATAATACAACTTTATCTTAAATAAAACTGGCAGAGAGCCTTCTCAATCACACCCTCAACTGACTAATCGGACTTTGCAGAGATTGTGATATTTGAGGAGAAATTGACTCGAAAGTGAAGCAACTGTTGATATTTCATGTGGCCATTGGTTTGAACAACAAGTATATTTCCATTGAGGTAAAAACAAAATTAAAACGCCGTAATAAGTGGACAGAATAATACAATAAACTTTGTGGCATTTGTGGTATATAAATTTTGCTGGTTTATCGAGAGGGCCAGTTTAGAAGGTGCCGGTTAAAACAAAGTTTGCTGTATATGGAGTTAAGACATCGATTAACCACAATCTCAGTGAATGCTGGAACAGGCCTGAAGGGTTAAATAGCCTACTTTGTTTCTAAGCCCCTAAGGTGACTCTGTGCTGGTCCTCAGATGAGGTATAACTGGGTCTCTAGCATAGACCTTGAATTTAACTGTGTGAGTGTGCACATACTTTTGGTGGCAGACAGAGAGGAAACTTAGTTGGAAAGGATTCCATGGAGACCACATTAGTTTTATGGAAGAAAGCAATGATGTCAGTGAAGCTCTCAGAAATGGTAAAAGTGTGTGATCCTCCCTGCCTGATTTTACTCTCTGTGCTGTGCCCAGGTGATGCTTCATGTGCAGGTGGTGAAGACAAGACAAAAAAATTGTTGTGGAAATTCTATTTCACCCAGTCTCCTGGCTAATATTCCCATCTCAAACAACACCACCAGAAACAGATTGTTTACTGTGCAACAAAACAGCCGCAGCGTTTGCCTGCATTAAATTAATCAGTGTGAAGAGCTTTGAGAGGCTTTTGAGATGTAATGGAAGTTTAACTTCAATGTCACAAAGCATTAATTTGAAATGTTTCTAAGAAAAGTAGTAAGATCAGATAAGTCTTTTTTGATTATGAATTTTTCCATTCCAAACTGCATGAATAATTAAGTACCATGGAGCAAAAAGAATGACTTCTCCCATCCAGACTGGGATCAGACAGATGAATAGCTTTCAAGAACATGGCAGCTTGTACAATCTTCCTTTCAATTAGATGTTACCAAAGATTGCTCATAGAACCGACAAAGTCACCAGTAATTGGACTCACCTCTTTCCCCTTGTGACTGATTGTACTGGTTACATCCGTTCTGTTCAATATATTCGGGAATTCTGGAACTTGTACTTTTTTTTCTTTTCGTTTGTGGGATGTGGTCATCGCTGAATGGTCAGCATTTCTTGCCCATCCCTTGGTGGAGAGAGAGGTTAATTCCCTAAAGTGTGGAAGCAGGCCATTCAGCCCATAAAGTCCACACCTACCCTCTGAAGCTCATCCCAGCCAGACCCACACCCCCTCTACCCTATCCCCATGACCCTGCATTTCCCACAGCTAACCAACCTCGCCTACATGTACCTTGACACTATGGACAAGTTAGCATGGTCAATCCACCTAACCTGCACATCTTTAGACTTTGAGAGGTAGCCAGAGCACCCAGAGGAAACCCACGTAGACACAGGGAGAATGTACAAATTGCACACAGGTAGTTGCGTGAGGGTGAAATTGAACCCAGGTTCTCTCAGTGGCAGGCAGCAGTGCTGACCACTGAGCCACCAAGCCACACATTGGTCGCATGTGCAGTGAAGTGCTGGTGAGGGAGGCGATATGTACAGTTAGAATATATTCTTTACATCAACCAAAATGTTGTTTGAGTAGGCCTGGCTCTGAAGTTACTTCAAGGCTGTAACATACCACATTCGATCTTCGTCAGGCAAGCCTTGAATGAAATAGTTATAAATACGAAGAGCTCAGCCTGAATCTACTAAGTAGACAGACTTTAGCACGATGAGCACGTGGACGGTCACACAGTCCTGCCCGACTTCTGGTGATGACTGTGCCACAAGGAGAAAAATCAGATGGACACAATCTTCTAAGTTTGGCAGGTCATTGTTCACTGCCTGAGGCACCCGTACTGTTTCTGGGAGGCAGGTCTGCTGTATCTCCTGCCCAGCATAGACTGAAGATGACATGGTGGGTCTTCCACTTGACTCCCCGAATCCTGGGATATTGCATCCCATCTTCCTAGAGTTGCCATGCAATCAGAGACCGGCAGCTCAAATACTCAGCAGTAACATGAAGGGGCCTGTGCAGGTTGGGTTCATGGATAGAGGTCAACCATGGCAGTCAGAAGCAATGGGCTGGCTCTCAGTGACCCCTTGCCCTATTTTAATGGCCTCAATCATACAAAAATTGGTGTAGGTCAAGAAAACTGCTCCCTTAGCCCCTTCCATAAGACCATAAGACATAGGAGTGGAAGTAAGGCCATTTGGCCCATCAAGTCCACTCCATTTGGCATGTAGTTATACACTCATTTAGGCTGCATGTTGGCAGGCTCACCTGGACTGGCAGTATAGTAGCCAAAGTGAGAAGATGCCCCTATGTGGTTGCTAACTGACCACTTAAGGATCTCGAGAGGCGGAAGATAGGAAGGTCAACTACATGGACCTTCTCGCCTAGAGTCTATGAGCAGCAGAAGCAGGAAAGCTTCTGGTACTGGTGCAATTGGATCCCACTTGATTTTCAAACCCTCCTTCTCTATCCTCCCCTGCTAGAAAGTCCCGTCCAATTCAAATTGTGTCAAAGTTAGAACGTTCACTTAATTAACTTCAGCCCGCCCCATGTGAATTACATTGGTTCAGAATTTATGTGGGTGTTTATTTACTTCATTGTTTCATTTATTTAACACTACGTCTTCATTGTGAAAGATTAGCCTCCCTTTTCATTTCGCGAGTATGCAGCCCGCATTAAATTGCACACGTATTCTCAAGATGCAACTGTTATCTGAAGGAATTTGAAGGAAGAAATATATTGTCTGCTGTATTATGTTAATACGAAGACTTAGCAAAATGTGCTAGGGGGAAGAAGTGCCTCATGCCGTGCTGTTTACAATACACTCCATAATTAATGTAGTGAATGTAATTAGTTATTTAAATAACACTCAGCAGTACTGTTTACATGCACGGCAATACATTGAGGAAAATCTGCTGCAGTGCAAAGTGTCACACAGCTCGAATTTACTCAACATTCTTGTGCTTATTAATCTTAGTGTAAAAGTCTTTAATAAAGAACTGTGAGTAGAAATTTGTCACAGGCACAAAAAGAGTGGCATCAAATCAGTCGCCCATTTTCTGCAGCTTCTGATGTTTAATCCTGTTGGCTGCAGTGTATCTGGCTGTCAGGTGCTGTGTGTAATGGGCAGCCAGTTCAATTTCATCCATTTTGTACCACAGTTGGAGACAAGTTTCGATCCTTCTGTGTTCAGACTCATCTCTCCACAAACAATTCATTAAAAAAAATCGAGTGATACATGAGGATATGTAATTTTTACTTTTTGTCAGGTGGATACTCATTTAGCCGTGGAGAATCTCAAAGGATCCAGACATAAAAGGTACTGCAGATGCTGGAGAATCCGAGATAACAAGCATGGGGCTGGATGAACACAGCAGGTCAAGCAGCATCATAGGAGCAGGAAAACTTGACGTTTCGGGCCTAAACCCTTCATTAGAAATGGGGGAGGGGAAGAGGGTTCTGAAATAAATAGGGAGAGAGGGGGAGGCGGATAGAGGATGGATAGAGGAGAGGATAGGTGGAGAGGAGGCAGACAAGTCGAAGAGGCGGGGATGGAGCCAGTAAAGGTGAGTGTAGGTGGGGGGGTAGGGAGGAGATAGGTCAGTCCAGGGAGGACGGACAGGTCAAGGGGGCGGGATGATGTTAGTAGATAGGAGATGGGGGTGTGGCTTGAGGTGAGAGGAAAAACAGGTTAGGGAGGTGGAGATGAGCTGGGCTGGTTTTGGGATGCGGTTGGGGGAGGGGAGATTTTGAAGCTTGTGAAATCCACATTGATGCGATTGGGCTGCAGGGTTCCCAGGCTGAATATGATTTGCTGTTCCTGCAGCCTTCGGGTGGCATCACTGTGGCATTGCAGGAATCTCAAAGGATCCAGTCGCTTTGGCTGTTTGCAAGGCTGAAATGATGACTGTCTGGACAGTATATTTGCTTTCAGAGGCTGCACTTGCTGTTTCTTGTACAGGTCTAATTTCTTTTTCTCTTTCTTTCGTTTAGATGTCCAGTGCAAGGCAGCATCTGGAGGCCTGACCCGTGTCTCTTGGTGAGTTCCCGATGCCCGGCATGCAGAACGAAGGTGAGACTGTGGAACCGAAGGCGAGGCCGAAGCCTGGGGCTTGGACAAAAAGTGAAGCTGAGGCCTGGTGCCGACAGTGCCTTGATTGGGGCTTTATTGGCCCGGTGTGTGGCAGTGGCTGAAGGCCTGGATCGGGACTATGGTGGTCTGAGATCCCAGGAGTGAACCCAATGCAGTGATGGAGGTTCCCCTGACATCTGCAGCAATGACAAGAGCAGGGGAGATCAAACCAGTGTGGGGAAAGCGTGCTGAAGCGGAGGAGATTGAGCTGTTGTAGGAAGTGCCCTCCTAGCATGGCTAAGAACTTTAGAAAGACTGTAATGTTTAAGCTTTTAGCTTTGCTTCTTTATTTTTTGACTTAACACTAAGAGTGGTTGTAATGTTTAATTTTTAACTTTATTTTTTTTTACAACATACTAGGAATGATTGTAATGTTTAGCTTCTAACTTTGTTCCTCATTGCTTTCTACTTTGTTCTTAAGTTTTTGAACCTAGGGACTTGTACCTAAGACGGTGCTGTGTGTTTGGCGGCATTGAAAACTTTTCACTATACTCCAGCACTTTTGTACTTGAGTACACGTGACAAAAAAGGTATAAATCTAAATCTAAAACTTGACATTGCTGGGGATATTATTTCATTGTGATCATTTTTTTTTGATTTATCAGTTTTCAGAACCTCTTATTTCCATAGAAATTAATGGAAATAAGCATCAGGAGAGATGAAAAGTTTGTGCCAGTTTTGCTATGCTCAGGTTTTCCAATGTCATACAAAACCCATTTCTATCCCTCTGGGATTTTACTTTTTCTAGAGAGATGGGGTTTGTGGAGACTGCAGAACTACATGAGATGGAATCAGAATGCACCACAGTCATTGCCACAATAGGACTGTACTTTTTCAGAGCTGGTTGGGACTTGCGGGGGTCATGTTTTCAAAATAGGCAAAGCACATCTAGTTAAGAGGAACCTATGAAAAAGGAGCAGGAATGGATCATTTGGACCCCATTCAACTCATCATGGCTGATCTTCTATCTCAAGGCTACTTTCCCCCATTAACTCCATATTCCCAATACCTGTCTTGAATAGATACATTGGCTCAGCGTCCACAGCCCTCTGGGTCAGGAAATTCCAAGGATTTACCACCCTCTGAGTGAAGAGATCCCTCCACACCTCAGCCCACAATAGACTGCCCCTTAACCTGAAACTCTGTCCCTCGATTATAGTACCCACTGCCAGGGGAAACATCTTTCCTACATTTCCCCTATCATTGTCTGTAATGATTTTGAATGCGTTGATGAAATCAGATCTCATTTCTCACAACTCTAATGAAAATAGTCATATCTTTTCAATCTTTCCCCAGGACAAAATCGCCAGTCTGGGAATCAATATCATGAAGACTTGTTGCAATCCCTCTCTGGTAAGTATATCTTTCCTTAGGTAAGGAGATCAAAGCTGCACACTCCAGGTGCAGTCTGACTGTGACTCTGTGTAATTGCAGCAAGGATTCTTGTGGGAGAGTCTAAGACCGGAGGGCATAATGTCAGAAAATGTCACACATTTAAAACAGAGATGAGGAGGAATTTCTTTTCTCCGAGGTTAGTGAGTCTGCAGAATTCTTTACCGCAGAAGGCTATAAAGGCTTTGTTGTTACATATATTCAGAGCGGGGTTGGATAGACTTTTAATCAGTAAGGGATTTAACGGTTATGGGGAAAAGGTAGGAAAGTAGAGTTGCAGATTATCAAATCAACCATGATCTTGTTGCATGGTGGAGTTGACTTGATGGTCTGAATGGCCTAGTTCTGCTCATATGTCTTATTGTCTTTAACTCCTGAACACAAATCTTCATTGTTAAGGATCCAATAAAACCATGTCTACATGGGCTGGTCTAGAGTTAATGATGAGCCCATCAAGCGTGGGGACTTGGTATTTTGTAAAGGGCAGCAGTTGAAATTTTGTGTGGAGTCAGCATCTTTTCTCCTTTGGTAGGAGTGTCCAATGCAGGCACTATATTTATCCTGCAGATGAGATAATGGAAATGGTCGGAAAGCCATTTATCTGAGTTCAGCACTTCTTCATGCTGTTGTCGCCCTAACAGGAGTTCGTTGATGAGAAAGTTGAGAAGGGGGTTCGGTGGCAACATTGCCAAGTTACTGCCAGCGCCGTCCTTTACAGCAGCATGTTCCAGCCAGGAGGCAGGTACCTTCAATAAGGAAGGGACGGTGGGTAAGTTCAGGCACCGGGGTCAGCACAGTAGCAACCTAGTGGCCACTGGCAGGGGCAGAGCTTGAACTTCCAGGTGTGACCAAGTAGCCTGGAAGAGAACATACAGGGTGTCATCTCTAAGCTGGTAATCTTCCTTCTGCCATGACAGCAAATGCATCTTTCCCCGGGATTTCTTCCAAATCTGATTGGCTAGATGCTCACGGTCAAAAGGAGGGATAAATATTCATGATCTGGTAGAGGCAGCTGGAGGAGTGACTGCTCACAATATAGTATTCCTGTCCTTGCAGCTACTGCTTAAATTTCTATAACATATTTGAACGCAGTAAATTTATAAAAGAGTTATAGAGTCATAGAGTTTAAAAAAAGTGGAAACAGACCCTTTGATCCAACTTGTCCATGCAGACCAGATATCCTAAATTGATGTAGTGCCATTTGCCAGAATTTGGCCCATGACCCTCTAAACGCTTCCCATTCATGTACCCCCATCCAGATGCCTTTTAAATGTCATAATTGTACCACTTCCTCTGGCAGCTCGTTCCATCCACGCACCACCAATGGAGGGAAAAGGTGCCCCTCAGGTCCCTTTTAAATCTTTCCCCTCTCATGTTAAACTTATGTCCTCCAGATTTGGACTCCCCTACCCTGGGAAAAAGGCTTTGGCTATTCACGCTATCCACGCCTCTCGTAATTTTATAAACCTCTATAAGATCAACCCTCAGCCTCCGATGTTTCAGGGAAAAATGCCCAAGCCTATTCAGCTTCTCCCCATAGCTCAAAACCTCCAACTCTGGCAACATCATTGTAAACCTTTTCTGAACCCTTTAAAGTTTAAAAATCATTTTTTCAATAGCAGGGAGACCAGAATTGAACACTGTATTTGAAAAGTGGCCTAACCAACTCCTGTACTCAATGTATAACCAAAGAAGGCAAGCACGCCAAATGCCTTATTCACCACCCTGTCTACCTGCAACTCTGCTTTCAAGAAACTATGCACCTGCACCCCTAGGTGTCTTTGTTTGGCATTACTCCACAGGTCCCTACCGTTATCTGTATAAGTCCTGCCTTGATTAGCCTTACCAAAATACAACACCTCACATTTATCTAAATTAAACTCCGCCTGCCACTCCTCAGCCCATTGGCCCATCTGATCAAGGTCCAGTGTATTCTGAGATAACAAGCATGGGGCTGGATGAACACAGCAGGTCAAGCAGATGCTGCTTGACCTGCTGTGTTCATCCAGCCCCATGCTTGTTATCTCAGATTCTCCAGCATCTGCAGTACCTTTTATCTCTGATACCAGTGTATTCTGAGGTAACATTCGTCACTGTCCACTACACCTCCAATTTTTGATGCCATCTGCAAACTTACTAACCATTTGACTTAAAGTCACATAAGATATATTGGGGCGGGAGACCTAACCTTGGACAAAAAGGTAAGTCTTAAGAAATTTCCTGAAGAGGACGAGAGGTGGAGAGGTTGAAGGGGTAATTCTTGAGCTCAGAACTAAAGTAGCTGAACGCATGATCATCAATGATGGAGCAATGAAATTCAGCCTGAGCATGAGAGCAGAATTGGAGGAGCTCATCGATTTTGGTGGCTTATAGAACTGGCAGAGGTTACAGAGATGGGAAGGAATTAGGTCATGAATGTATCTAAGCACAAAGCAGTATATTGTCTGAGCTATGTGTAGTTATGTACTGTGTGGAAACTGAATTTAATAGGATTTTTATCACGGGTTGGATGAGAACATGTTTTTCTTGGAAGTAAGTTTAATCGTTCAATGTGGGCTGTGATCCACAACAAATTTGAAAAAATAGCTGAGCAAAGCTTTTAGGGAAATAGGAGATGAGATTTGTTACCCATAATTGCTGAAAAGCCTAACTTTGGAAGAGATCTATAGGCCTCCATGCTGAAGGTTGCCAACAAACCTTTCTGGACTTGGTTTTTGTTTTCATGAACCTAGGGATGTCTAGGAAGAAGGAAAATTCTCCACAATCTCTCACCCTCTTTTGTTCAATGATCTTGGGAATTTGATAAACCTTCCCCATCTCAGTATATTTGCAAACCCTGAAAAGCTGAACTGTGACCATTATCCAAAGATAATGTTTGGTTACTATCTGTATTGAAGTCTTGAACAAAAACAGAAGTTGCTGGAAAAGCTCAGCAGGTCTGGCAGCATCTGTGAAGAAAATCAGAGTTAACGTTTCAGGTCTGGTGACCCTTCCTCAGAATCCTATTGTATTGAAGTCTTGTTTGGCAGATCTTCCGTTGGTTTATGGCTGTCAGAAATTCGACATTGTCAGCAAGAAACACTGTGGACTATGATCATTCACCAAATTCTATCCTTTGATTTCAGACCATTGCTGAATAAAGTTGTTTCTATTTTTATTTGCCTTTTTTCTAAAGACAAATCTCTTTTGTTTTGCGTGCGTATGTTGCTTCTGGCATTAAAAAAAGATATAATTCCAGATTATTGTTCGGACGTTATCTAGTTTTATCATATTTTTAAGGATGAGTTTTGTTTTACAGTAACAGACTAATTAATCAAAGAAGCCTGGCAAAAAGTCTGTTTTATTCTGGATTGTAGTTCAAAAGGGGAACCATAGGTCATCGTAGTGATTGAATCAAAATGTCTATCCTAATAGTGTGAACCAGGGAGCCATAGAGTTGATTACCATTGTGGTCCTCCCATAGCAGTTGCAACAGCTGCGATGAGCAGTGCCATGGGACATCCAATAGCATGGATAAATGTTGAAAGCACAATGGAATTTCAGCATAATAGTATTTTGTATATACACTTAGATCAATGCATTCTACACTGTACTTGATGCGAAGTACACATGATAACTCCCATCAAGTTGTTTTGAAATGCTACAATACATTCACTTTAGTTGGCATAAAGGACTCACCCAATGTAACACTACACTGTTTTAACATTATACTATACTGTTCTGTTTGTGGTTTATATACACAGATGTACTCTGTCAAAACCAATCACTCCTGTGTTGTACGCATAAATCAAGAGATTACAAAGCATGCTGAAGCAATAACAAATGGCTTAGTTCCAGACAATCTGCTGGAAAAGCAGAGTGGCTGAATTGGTATGCTATTGAAATCTTGTATGGTTGAATGAGTAACTAATGCCTGCATTTTAATGTTTCTGTAGCCACTATTTATTTATCGAACAAATCTCCTGAAAGAAAAAAGTGAAATAAATATTTTACACACTTGGATTTCAGGAAGCTTTCCAAGAAATTTAAGTCCAATGTGAGTACACTGTGCAGTACAATATTTGACTATGTGCAAAAATCATTAAAACTGTGATAGTTGTCACAAAAGGTGAAATTTAATGAAGACTCTTGGAGCAGGAAATGTGGCTGGGTGGGATGCAAGGCCATGGCAGTTCGGACCTCACAAGTAGCAGGTTCCTACTTGTAAGACGTTTGCATTCAATGAATATTCAATCTGCTAACATTATTTAAAATTAAGTCCCACCGTTCTTCAAGGAATTCCACTCTATAAACATACAATTGTTTTGTGATCATGGGTGAAGAATTATCCTGGTCTGTACTTGTTTCCCTGGGAACTCTTATAACACATATTGTTGCAGTTTCCTGAACTTTTCAAAGTCCTTGATAAGATCGATGACTGTATTCTGGGTGACAAGGGCAATCCACTGACCTGGTGATGACACCAGTGAGGCATCCGCACAGTGCTTTGGAAGAGCACTGCGGCACAGTGGAAAGGTAAGCCATATGTCCACCAAAGCTAACAACAAGTAGACCATTGGCAGGTTTAAAATGTTTATCTGCTGTTATGACGGGTCCAGAGAGACATTGCAATACATGCCACTCAGGATTTTATACAAAATTACACTTGTGCACTGTACAATGTTGCATTGCACATTATGGCTATGCAACAAGAAAAATCCTGGCATCAAGATGACTAGGATGACCAACACAAGTCAGTGATGAGATCCTCACTTCCTTTTGAGATTTCTAGGCACCACCTCAATGGCTGAACCCGGCTCACCAAGTTTTAATCCTCAGTCTCCATGATCTATCTTGTCAAGGGTACTTTACTACAACAAAGACAGAAATAGCTGGAGAAATTCAACAAGTCTGTCAGCATCTGTGGGGAGAAAGCAGAGTTAACGTTTTGAGTCTAGTGACCCTTCTTCAGAACTGGTGATAACTAGGTCAAGGTGATGAAGACACAGGAATGGAGAATGGGGGTAAGAAGTTTACAGATAGGTAGAAATGGAGATCAGAGAGAAGAGAGAGACAATGATAGCTAGGCAGGCAAAAGGATGGATGATAATATGCCACCGAGAAAGGAAGGGTTGGCTGTGCTAGATTTGTTTCGGATTTCCAGTATCCACTGTTCTTTGTTCCAGCTTTGTTGTAATATGGTAAAACAATCAATCAGTCATCTATCAAACACAAGCAAGTCCATAATTCTGTAATATTGTCGATATTCAAAAGAGGTCTTCATCGCTAACCCACTGGGCCACTGATCTGGCCAACCTACAAAGCAATATGTGACAACACACTCTCGTTATTCTTTTGTTCCTGTCACATTGGACTGAGTATGTTTTCAGTTGTTGGGTTGTACTATATCATAACCTGAGTAAAAGACAATCTCACCAAAAAATTCATTGTAATCCTGTCAATTGTTTTTCAGGAGAGCACGTCCAGCTTTGTTTGCAATTTCTCTTCAATGAATTTTGTAGGTCGGAAGGGGAGTCTTTGTATCTTTTGAAACATTCTTGCCAATTCTCTCTCACGTAATCGGAAAACCAATGTCTGTCGCTATGAACACTTTCAAACCAAGTATATAGTCTGAAGATGTCTTGCTCTACCATGTGACCAAGGAAGCCATCTACTCTATAATTCATTTCCCTATCTGGCAATGTTCTGGAAGCATAATTCTGACATTAATCTTATTCCTCCTGAAACAGTACTGCTCCTATGACCATAGCAGAGCCATCTGCAGCTATGGTATTTGGACAGGATGGATTGTAGTGGATTAGAACATTTGTAAACATCAGTGTGTCCTTGATCTTTTGGAAAACATCCTCATGATGTATCTTCTTGAGTCTTCATAGAATCATAGAATACTGAAGAAGCCCTTTGGCCCATCATGTCTATAACACCAAAAATATACTACTACCTATACAAGTCCCACTTTCCAGAACTAGGCCCATAGCCTTGAGTTTGATCACATTTCAAGTGTTCATCCAAGTTCTTTTTAGAGATTGAAAGTTTTCCTACCTCAACTAAGCTCCCAGGCAGCACATTCCAGACTCCACCATCCCTGGGAAAAATATTGTTTCCTTAAATCCCCTCTAAACCTCCTGCTTTCCACTTTAGAACTATGGTCTCTTGTTATTGACCCTTCAACTAAGGGGAACAGCTGCCTTCTATTCACCATATCCATGCCCCTCACAATGTAAAACATGTCTATCAGGTCCCCCCTCGACCTTCTCTGCTCCAAAGAAAACAGCTTGAGCTTATCCAGCCTCACTTCATTGCTAAAATGCTCCATCCCAGGCAACATCCAAGGCAACATTCCATCTTTGCTGAATGAGGCCAAGATTTTGCCAACACATTCACGATGCTTAGAAATCTTTGCGTTGATTTTAGAGCGGGAAACTTCTTATCAGTGTTTTCTGTGAGATTGACTTTATCCCATCTTTGTCGACAATATGTAATAGAGCCATAGAGACGTACAACATGGAAACAGACTCTTTGGTCCAGCTCGTCCATGCCAACCAGATATCCTAGATAAATCTAGTCCCATTTGCCAGCATTTGTCTCATACCTCTTTAAACGCTTCCTATTAATATACTCATCCAAATGCCTTTTAAATTTTGTAATTGTATCAGCCTCCACCACTTCCTCTGGAGCTCATTCCATAAACTCTCCAAACTCTGGGTGACAAACGTTGCCCCCTAGGTTCCTTTTAACTCTCCTCTCACCTTAAACCTACACGCTCTAGCTTTGGACTCCCCAGACCCAGGGAAAAGTCTTTGTTTACCCAATCCACACTCCTCATACATTTATAAACTTCTATAAGGTCACCCTTCAGCCTGCGATGCTCCAGGGAAAATAGCACACCCCCCCCCACCCCCAAGAACTGAATAGATTCCTTGGAAAATTCACAGTTTCCGTTGAGAGTTAGCCTTGTAGGCTTTTTAAAACTCTCTGGTTGTATTCATCAGCCATCGCTGTCTGTATCATTATGTCATTCACACGGAAGTCCAATATGTTGAACATTGGAGGATTTCTGGGTCTGAGACAATCCTGAACCACAGTTCACCAAAGCAAAATCTCCGAAATGGAGTGATAAAGGTAGTAACCAGGTTTGATTGTTTATCTAATGGCACCTGACAGAACCTGCCATTGGCATCAAGTTTAGTTAAAAAAAAATCGACCTTTGGACAATTTGGCTAAAAGCTTGTTGACTGTAGACAAAGGCTGGATTTTCCTAACTACAGTTTAGTTGAGATTTGTTAGGTCAGCACATATTCTGATGGGCCTGTTGTGTTTGGTTACAAACTAGCAGATGGAGTTGAAAGGCTGCTGCATGGTCACATCGTGCATGGGAACAGGCATCCAGCTTATGGATTGGACGAGGCTGCATCTCAGGGCTGCTCATTTAGTGCCTACCTGCACGATCACAGTATCCATGCCATGCCATGCCTTGCAGTGCTGAAACATTTAGAACAGTTACAAAACCAAGCAGTTTGCCTTTCTGGTCAGTAGTCCTCAGTCAAGGATACAAATATCTTGCTGTATGACAATGTGCTACATTAATCTCACACCTACAGCACGTGTCAGCAGTTTACATGGTAGATGCATTGCATATGTGGCAAACAGGCAGCTTTCTCTCAATGTCTTAAGAAAGTGGTCTTTCCCGAAGTCCATGGAGGCAACTGTCAGTCCCAGCAGTGAGTTAAGAGCAGCTTCCGATACCTGGCCAGGGGACTGACCAATGTTAGGCATCGATTCTTGGTCAGGGATCTGTGCTTCTCTAGACCAGAAAATGGGGTCCGTAGTGGCCAGGCCAAGGAGGTAGGGCCAATGCCATTGGGAAGTTGTACAGGCATCAGCCAGAGGTCTGGGCACTCCTTGTCTTTGGCTGTCTGGTTAACACTCAGGAGGGTGAGCCACAGTTTGCCCATCAGGTCTATCCAGAGAAACAAAGGCAAAGGGGATATTAGGGGTTATAAGGGCTGCTGTGGGAAAGAGACTTGGAAAGCTATTCTTTGGGATTGGGGGCAGCAGGCTGTGGAAAGAAAGAATGATGATTGTGAAGCAGGAGAGAAGGGGAAAGGTACTTGTAAGGAGGGGTTGGTAAAGCATGCAGAAGGGGATTCCATCTATGAGTAGGGAATACCCTGGCTTCAAGGGGTGGACACAGCATGATCCTACTTGGCATGATCAACCCATATGGGAGGAGAAGTTGGACAGGCAAAGGCTCATGTAGAGGGGTTAGGTAGATCCTGTGTTGTTGTGAAAGTTTACATAAAAGTTTACAGAAAGGGGATTTGTACAAAGGTCTCACAGGTGGATTGTGGCAGAAACTCGAAGCCATTGGTCAAAGAGAATCATGCTGGAAATGAAAAGTGAGCAATGGGGAAGGAAATGGCTGTGATCACACCAGAGTGGGTAGGGTAAATGACTTGACCTGTGAGGAAGGGGCTGCAAGACCTTTGAAGAAGGACATTTAAGGGGAAACAACACTATAGACTGATCCAGACACTGTACAGGACACAGACTTTAGGGTGCCGACTCCTTTGCCATCTTCCTGCAATGGTCTCTGGTTTGCTATGAATTTCCCTCCCTAGACATGACTGACCATGTCATTGGCAACACCACTTTTAAACACAGAGCCCAGGGAAACATACAAAATAGGAGCAAGGCTAGAACATCTGCCTCTTCAAGCCTAATCTACCATTCAATATGATCATTTCTGATCATCCAACACATCCTTTGATCCCTTTAGCTCTAAGCATTATATCTAGTTCCTTCTTGAAACCTTGCAATGCTTTGGCCTTACCATTGCCTGTGATAGAGAATTCCACAGACTACCCACTCCCTGGGTAAAAAAACCAACATCCTGGCGGGCAGATTTGCTAGTGCTGCAAGGGAGGGTTTAAACTAGTTTGGCAGGGGTCTGGGACCTTCAACAGCAGGGAGGCAAGTGCAAGGCTGTAAGGAGATACAGTAATCAGAAATAGCAAGTTCAAAAGACAGATCAGGCTGGAACAGAATAGGGAGCGAGGAATGCCTGTTGGATTAAATTGCAACTGTTTCAATGCAAGATGGCTGGCAGGTAAGGCTAATGAACTCAGGGCATGGATAGGTATGTGGGGTTGGGATATTATAGCCATTACAGAAACATGGCTAAGGGAGGGTCAGGACTGGTAGTTTAATGTGGCAGGGTACAGTTGCTTTAGGCAGGACAGAGGAGGAGGAAAGATGGGAGGGGGAATTGCATTTTAGATTAAGGGGAGTATTACAGCAGTAGTCAGAGATGAAATAACTGAGGGATCATCCAGTGAGGCTTTGTGGGTGGAGCTAAGAAATAAAAAGAGGATGGTGACGCTATTGGGGTTGTGCTATAAGCCCCCAAATAGTCAATGGGAATTAGAGAAATAAATGTGCATGGAGATTGGGGAGACTTGCAGGAGCAATCGGGTTGTCATAGTGGGGGATTTTCATTTTTCCTAACATAGACTGGGACTGCCATAGTGTTATGGGCTTAGATGGCGTGGAATGTGTTAAATTTGTTCAAGAAAATTTTGTAAGGCAGAATATAGAGGGTCCTACTCAGGAAAAGGCAACATTCGACTTACTCCTGGGAAGTAGGGCAGGACAGGTGACTGAGGTGACAATGGGGAGCACTTTGGGATCAGTGACCATAGTCTCATTAATTTTAAGATAGTTATGGAGAGGGACAAAACTGGTCCACAAGTTCAAGTCCTAAATTGGGGCAAGGCCAATTTTGATGGAATTAGACAGGAGCTTGCAGGGGTTGATAGGAGTAGTTTACTTGAAGGCAAAGGGACCTCTGGCAAGTGGGAGGCCTTTAAAAGTGTGATAGCTAGAGTTCAAGGGCTGTGTGTTCCTTTGAGGGTGAAGAGCAAGGCTGGCAGGAATAGGGAACCCTGGATGTCATGAGATATTGAGGCTTTGATCAATAAAAAGAAGGAGGCATGGCTCAGGAACAGGCAGATGGAATTAAGGGAATCCCTGGAGGTACATAGGGAATACAGGGGTTTTACTGAAGATGGAAATCAGGATGGCACAAAGGGGGCACAAGTTAGCTTTGGCTGAGATGATTAAGGTGAATCCAAAGAGATTCTTTAAGTATGTTAAAGGATAAAGAATAATTAGAGAAAGAATAGGAACCCTCAAGGACAAAAGTGGACATGTATGTGTGGAACTGCAGGAGATGGGTGAGGTCCTCAATGAATATTTCTCCTCTGTGTTTACCGTAGAGAAAGATATGAAGACTTGGGAACTTGGGGAAATTAGTGGTAATATCTTAGGGACAGTCCGTATCACAGTAGAGGTGGTGGGTTGGAAGTACTTGAATGTATGAAGGTGGATAAATCTCCTGGTCCTGATTAGATAAATCCAAGAACCCTGCAAGAGGCTAGAGAAGAAATTGCGAGGGCCCTGGCTGATATATTTGCATCATCTCTAGCCACGGGTAAGGTCCTAGAAGATTGGAGGATAGCAAATGTTGTGCCCTTATTCAAGAAGGGCTGCAAAGAAAAACCTGGGAACTACGGGTCAGCAGTAGGTAAGTTAGTTGAGAAGAGTCTGAGGGATAAGATATACATGCATTTGGAAAGAGACGGTTTGATTATGAATAGTCAGTGTGGCTTTGTGCGTGGGAGATCATGCCTCACAAAGCTGTTAGAGTTCTTTGATGAAGTGACCATAAAGGTTGATGAGGGGAGGGCGGTAGATGTGGTCTATATGGATTTCAGTAAGGCGTTTGATAAGACTCCACATGCTAGGCTGTTCTGGAAGGTTTGATTGCATGGAATCCAGGGAGGTTTGGCAAATTGAATACACAATTGGCTTAACGGTAAGAAGCTGAGAGTAATAGTGGAAGGATGCTTGTCGGGTTGGAGGCCTGTGACTAGTAGTCAGTACTGGGCCCATTGCTGTTTGTTATTTGTATCAATGATTTGGATGAGAATGTGCAAAGCATGATTAGTAAGTGTTCGGATGACACTAAAATAGACAGTATCATGGACAGTGAAGAAGGTTATCAGAAATTGCAGCAGGATCTTGATCTGCTGGGGAAGTGGGCTGAGAAATGGCAAATGGAGTTTATTATAGGTCAGTGCGAGGTGTTGCATTTTGGAAAATCAAATCAAGGCAGGAGTTTCATGGTGAATGGTAGGGCCTTAAGGAGTGTAGAGAAACAGAGGGACCTTGTAATTCAGGTGCACGGTTCACTGAAAATGGAGTCACAACCAGACAGGGCACTGAAGAAGGCTTTTGGCACACTGACCTTCATCAGTCAGGGCATTGAGTACAGAAGTTGGGAAGTATTTCGCAGTTGTACAGGACGTTGGTGAGGCCGCACTTGGAGTATTGTGTTCAGTTTTAGTCACCTTGCTATAGGAAGAACATTGTTACACTGGAAAGAGTGCAGAAGAAATTTACAAGGATGTTGCCAGGTCTCAAGGGACTGAGTTATAGGGAGATGTTGACAAGCTAGGAATTCTTCAGAGCGAAGGAGACTGAGTGGGGATCTTATAGAAGTATATAAGATCATAAGAGGCATGGATAGGGTGAACACACGCAATCTTTTTCCCAGGGTTGGGGAATCGAGGACTAGAGGGCATCAGTTTAAGGTAAGAGGGGAAAGAATACATGGGAACCTGAGGGACAACTTGTTTTACACAGAAGGTGGTATGCATATGGAATGTCAGTGAAAGTGGTTGAGGCAGGTACATTAACAACATTTGAAAGGCATTTGAATGAATACATGGGTAGGAAAGATAGAAGGATATGGGCCAAGTTCAGGGAAATGGGGTTAGCATGGATGGACATTTTTGTTAACATGGACCAGTTTGGGCTGAAGGGCCTATCTCCATGCTGTAGGGCTCTATGACTCTATGACATTGGGAGTCTCTGCAAGGAGTTGAAATCTTCATTTGCTGCTACTTATCATCCCTTTTATATACTTTATACAAGTGCTGTCTATTATTAGTGGTAAAGGATACACCGCCATATAGTCTTTATGGAAGATGTACTATTTCTATTTAACAAGATGGTTTATTGCATGATAGCAATAATACAACTACATTATGAGTCAGGCATAATTACTAGGACTCTTGGGAGCCGTACAGAATACATTTCTCCCTGCAAAGGCTTGTGCAAAGCTCATTGTCTTTACCCAAAGACCGTGTGTGATCTCATCACATTAGGTGGAGATGAATGTGACAAGAACATGAACTCTGCCTACCTTATACGATCAGCATCACTGGCAAGTCCAGGATTTGTTGCCCATCCCTAAATGTGCTTGAAGCTGAGTGGTTATCACAAGCCAGTTGAAAGTTAAATACATTGGTGTGGCTCTGGAATCATGTGTAATCCAAACCAGGTAAGAATACCAGAGTTTCTTCTTGGAAGGATATTATTGAACCAGATAGGTCTTTAATGACAAAAGTCAAAGGTTTCATGGTCACCATGACTGAGACCTTTTAAATTTTCCAGATTTATTCACTGAATTTGAATTCTAGCTGCTATGATGGGAATTGAACCTAAGCCCCCTGAACCTATGCCTGTACCTCCGGATTACTGATCCAGTGACTTTAGAGAGGGGTCCTTATTCATATGAGGCAAAATCAGTTGTATGAGGTTAAGAGAGGTCATTATTTGAATTATTAACATTGAAAATGGCTGCATTGTTGTTAAATCAGCATTTCATACCGATTAAAATCATTGACCTTTTCACTCTGTATACCTCCCTCACCAAAGTGGTACCTGATGTAGGCTACATCAGACATACTATTTTGCACTCAAAGTGGCAAATGTAGCATCAACATTGACAGGCTTTGTGGAGATTAAGAGTCGGTCAATTATGAGCCATTCAGGCTCACAGGTAACAAATGAAATTAAAAAGGACAAAATTAAAATGGGAGTTTAAATTGACACTCATGTGAATTGTATTAATTTAACAGTAAACAAATAAATACGTAAGTGTTCAATATATTTTAAGGAAGAGCTTGTCAAAGAGCTAAAATGTAATATCATGGGATATAACTGTATGCGTACATACCAACTCATCTGAAATTCCACTCTCTACTATTCTAACATGGATAATAATCAATTTAAATTAAATGAGTTAGTGCCCCTGCTAAAATACAGGAGAGGGAAATGTCAGCTGCATGTATTAAATGGCCTTACGTCAGCACCTCACAGGGTAATTTCAAAACCACGATGGTTTATTGCAGAGCCAAAGGCATTTTTCAGTTTGTTGCATTAAAGAACATTTTGACAAATAAACTATTGCTTGCTTCAGAGACTATGATAGTAAGTCTATCATCATCCATTAAAACCAGTGATTTAATGACTTGACATGACCTGTGCTCGTGTCTTCAGTCGACATTCATTGAAGCTGTACTGACATACATTCTTCAAACACCTTTGAATTTCCATAAGACCATTATTCATACTGTGCTGTTGATGTTTATGTTCTGTTGAAATCTGCCTTCAAACTATTGCAAGTTGGTATCAAAATATATTGAAATATTAGAAAGTAACTTAGATACAAGTTTTTAGAGCACTATATACACTAAATTTTCTCAGCACTCTTCACCCTGAGCCAGGAAGAGCGTGCAGATTACACAGAGCATGGGAAAAATGAAAGTTTTCACACTGCTGTATTGCAGGGGATTCAATAGGAGTGGTGTTTTTGGCAGTGCACAGATCATATAATTTTTGAAGAAGCTGGATTTGATACCTTTGTGAGACAAACTACTACCAGGTATGTTGAGGATGGAAATTGCATGGCAAAAGCCTTTAGATTCGTTTTCATGTGCAATTGGTCACAGAATAGAAGGCAGTTGCACTCAGATCTCCAGAAGGCTGCCAAGCAAATACAGGTCTCCCTATATAAACCCACACAGATCAAAACTGGAAATAACAGTACTCATGATAACGCACCAGAGAGTATAACTTCCAAGCGGAGTAGAATAACATCACTTCATCGGAGGCTCCACTGATGATGTCACCTCATCTGGTGATGAAATGTCTGAACAAAAACAAACCAGCTCGGAGAGCAAGTCAACAATATCACAGGTCTCCCTCTTTCTCCTCTTCTACATTCAATGACTCTTGAATATAAATAACTTCTAACTCAAGTAAAGACCTAGGTTGAACTGAGTGGCTACCGAATTGAGGATGTTCCATTTTTCTACAGTCAACAACACCCTAATATCATTGCCAAAAGTACTATGAGAAAGTAACTTCATTCCATCTTTGTGGTTATGAACTCGTAGAACAAGAATTTGTTTCTTTTTGCCGATAATTTCCCCCCATGCATTTTCTGTTTATCTGTCTGTCTTAATTTTGAATGAATGTGTGCATTTTGGGTGTAAAGGAACGCAGGAACTTTCAGCCCATCCGTTCCCTCCTTCATTTAATATGATAATGGCTGTTCGAACACTGCAATGTCTTTTTATCTATCTCATCTCTATGCGAATCAGAAATCTGTCAATCTTTTACATATTCAAAAACTGAGATTCCACATGGTCACAAATTATAATAGTTTACATCCCCCAAAGCAAAATAAAATTCTCATCATCTAGGACCTATGTGGCAAAATTGTGTCCCCTGATTCTTGACTCAGCAACCAGGTGAAAGATCTTACTTGTAGGTTATCTGACGACCCCTTTATGTGTTGTGTAAGTTTCAATGAAATCACCTCGCGTTCTATAAAATCCTATACAATGCAGGCCCAGTTTGCCTAATCTCCTTTCAAAGGACAAATTCATCTGGGAACAAGTCTGGTGGACCTTCATGGCACTCCTTCTATAGCAATGATATCTTCACTGAGATAAGGAGGACAAATCTGCACACAAGTATTCCAGGTGCAGTCTAACCAAGGTTGCATACATTTGAAGCAAGACTTCACTACTATTATCCCCAAATCATCTTACAAGAAAGCGATCATTCCATTAGCCTTCACAATGGCTTGCAGCTCTTCATGTTGGTCTTCAGAGACATATTGACAAGAACACCTAGTTCCCTCTGTGCGCCCACACTTTCCAAGCTCTTACACTTATGACATACACACACTGTAACGTGGCCCTATAGAGGTTGTAGAAGAACTTATAGATCGTCCATTGATGTTCCACCTACTTTTAGAGAGGTTAGAAGTGTCAGACTGCAGAAGCCTGTTCCTCCAAACCTCCAGAAGATTAGTGCTGAAGTTCAGACAAGTGTGTAAAAAAAAATCATTAATTGTGTTTTGCTAGATATTAGTGCTGAAGACAGGAATGGATACTGTGTCTCCTCTAAGGGTGCAAACTAATGGGTCCTTTTATAGCCGGACATGAAATGCAAAGTTCGAAATACTCAGGTGTCTAGTATGGAATTATATTTTGATGGGATCATTTGATCCTGTCCATTTTTCCTGCTTTATGTTTCTCCACTTTTCTCTCTTCTCCTGAATATCATGAGTTGTTTTATTTACAATTACCCAGGTGCTGACGATAATCTGGGACTTCCCCTTCCTGACCAATTTGTAGACAGAACGTTAGTTGCTCACAATGCATCATCAAATCTGTGATTTATTTTTCAGCAGAAACAATCATCCACGAAAAGTATTTAGCTTCATGCAAAATTGTCTACATTAATTGTCATATTGTGCAATAGTTTTTTTTAACGATTGCGCAGTATCGCCTTAAGTCTTTCTTAATGCAAACTTTAATGCTAACCTCAGCATAGAGACCTTCTGAGTCATTGCAGGGTACTTTTCTGAGGCCTATCAATGTTTCAGACTCTTTATGAGAAGGATAATTCATTCTAGAAATGCTGTAAATAATTGTTCAGCTCATAACTACTGGACCAGGATTAGAGAATTTATTCAAGTTTTCAATGACTGTACTTTATATAATTACCACCTCCCACCTAGCCCCTCCTTCCACCTCAAGCCCCACCCCCGTTTCCTACCTACCAGCCTCATCCCGCCTTCTTGACCTGTCCGTCCTTCCTGGACTGACCTATCCCCTCCCTAACTTCCCACCTACACTCACCTTTATTGGCTCCATCCCCGCATCTTTGACCTGTCTGCCTCCTCTCACCTATCTTCTCCTTTATCCATCTTCTATCTGCCTCCCCCTTTCTCCCGATTTATTTCAGAATCCCCTTCCCCTCCCCCACTTCTGTAGAAGGGTCTAGGCCCGAAACGTCAGCCTTCCTGCTCCTCTGATGCTGCTTGGCCTGCTGTGTTCATCCAGCTCTATACCTTGTTATCTCAGAATCTCCAACATCGGCAGTTCCTGCTATCTCTCATCAATTGATTAAGATCCCTTGCTTTGGTTCCTTGCTATGATTCTGTCACACACCATTCTGACTGTTAAACACCTATCACTGTTACTTCATTATTGCTGTATAAGTGCCCTGGAACTCCTGCCACACAGAATGCAGGAAGGCAGCTCAAAATCATCTTAAAGGCAGTTAGGAAAGGAAAATAATTGACAGCCTGCCAGTGATTTCCACATTAGATGGATGAATACTTTAAAAGGAGGTAGCTTGTATTTCATTGTCATTTTCCCTATAGGTACTTCCCACAATTGATGGGGAGTAGATGACACTATCTTGGACTACTTAGCATACTATATCAAGTACTCTATAAAGTATAAGAACCAATACGAAAACTCATACTGTGATGAAAAATCGATATCCTTTTCCAGAATTTGGTTTTCAAATAGAGGCACATGGGTGTTAATTATTTCTGTGCAATCTTTCCTTTGAAGCAGGTCATAGAGACCTTCCAGAGCAGTGACCAAATCAAACATTTTTCAGAAAGCCGGTGTCTATAGATCTCTGTCATGTAAATGAAAATATGATTATTCTGCCCTTTTTATGACAGGTAGGGTAAACAATTCAGGTCAGGCTTATTTTATAGTTTAGAAGAATCTAGGATTAAGTAATTCTTAAAAAGAAAATCAGTTCTTAAGACACGAGGGTTGAGTTTAGGAGCAAGATTAGTTCTGCATCTCAGCAGAAGTGTTTCATTTGTGAATCTTCCAAGTCAGGACAGTTTAGAAGTCTGTAGGTTTTTAGAACTGAGGGAGTTTAGGCTTGCAAATTTGTAAAAAAAAAACTATACTAGCTAACTTGGAAATGTCTCATCTAATTAATTCTACAGTTCATGGTAATGAAATTGTAAGAAGCCACTTAAGTAGAAACTTAAGGAGTTGTGACAGGGGTGCAAATTCTCTGGACTTAAATCTTTGCAACAGTCAGTGACACAAAACAAGTTGAAAGTTTGTTTTGCTGTGTGTTTTGAGATCTTTCTAATGTCTCCTATATTTAGATAGCTTGGATTTTGTTTTGCAGTTTCTTCTTCTGCATAATAAACATTTGCCCTTTTGTAGTAGAAGAAAATACGTAACCTTGTTTAAATATCACTCAGCAACTAATGAAATTAAATAACGAATGAAGAAGAAACAAACATATGGTCTGTCAAGCCAAGATTCATCCTAGGATCTGGTTTGTCCAGTAGTAACATCAGCTGTGATTATAACGATATCCCTAACCTACTAGATCAAGGAATGGACACAATATTCATTTCATGAGGAACAAGAAATATCCAGATCAACTGAAGCTGCAACTTAACTGTATTTACGAACAACACAAGCAAAGGTTTGACATTACATGCATGTATCTCCAGATGGGAACTGCTGTCGAATCAAAATTCATGTAAAACATCCTTTAAGTTCAATATGAGTGTCCTAGAGCATTTGTCAGCAAATAAAACAGTAATATTTTTTATCGAAGTTCCACTGATATCACTGCACTCCTGCAGGAGAAATTCACTGATGCGCCAAGAGCCATGGAGCGAGAGGTAACTTTATGAATGTCTACAAGGTAACCTTAAAACAACATTTTCACCCAAATGTGACTGATACCATTGTGAACCTGGTAATTCAAGGGTTGCAGAGATGAATGATTCACAGCCAGATTTGATAAAGTGACTGATCATTCAAAAAGAATACTGAGAAGAGATTAGATATTTTTGGAAGACACTGCAGAAAGCGCGTGCAAACTTTTTTTAATTCATTAACAGGATGTGGGCATCACTGGCTAGGCAGCATTTATTGCCCATTCCTAATTGCCCAGAGGGCAGTTCAGAGTCAACCACATTGCTGTGGGTCTGGAGTCAGGTAAGGATGGCAGTTTCCTTCCCTAAAGGACATTAGTGAACCAGATGGGTTTTTCCAACAATTGGCAATGGATTCATGGTCATCATTAGGTTCTTAATTCCAGGTATTTTATTGAATTCAAATTTGAACATCTGCCGGGGCAGGATTCAAACCCAGGTCCCCAGAACACTATCTGGGTCTCAGGATTAACAGTCTAGCAATAATACCACTAGGCCATCGCCTCCCTGCCAACTGTGGAGCATCTAGCAAAGAAGACCAGCACTGTGTGATTGACAGTGGAGGGCCATTTAACATAATCTGTTCTGAAGTTGCTGATGAAAGTTCCTACTTGAACCAGACATTAGAAAGGGCAAATTCTGGCACCAACTGGGGACATTGCAGGATTCTGCATGGAGTGTATCAAAATCATGATATGATTGCCCCACCTAACGTCATCTGTGTAGTGAACCTCAATTATTGTTGTGCTGCAGCTCTGTAATGAATATTCTTACTTGCTGATGTCAGGGCTGTGACAGACAACCTCAGCCTTCCAAAGTCCCATGCTTTTTATTCTGTGTCAATCCTCCCTTAGTTGCTGAATAATGTGCTGCTGTTGAATAAAAGAACCAGGTCGGAGGTCATAAGTTGATGTTCGGTGGTCACTAGTTGTCTGCACAGTTGTGGCCCCTTTCAGTTTATGTAAATGGTGAGGTTCTGATGTGAATGTGAGTACACATCATGGGTCTTATCTATTGGGCCCAGGGCTTTTTGAACACTTCCCCAGTGTCCTCCCCACATACAAGATTTCTTCCACAGGGTGTTTTATGAAGGAGTTTCTCTTGGAAGTATTGCATATTGTCATTTCTTTCCTTCATTAGTAGACAGCAAACTGGCTGGTAGCTGATGCAGTAAGCTCGGAGCATGCATGTCAAATTGAAGTGTAATGAATTTGACAAAGAACAGGTAGAGGCAGTCATGAATTGATATCCCATTTTACACCTTGCCCAATTAGCTTTTCCAATTGCTTCCAAAGACAAATTTCAGTCACAATATTGTGGTTACCTTTGTAGAGACAGAAAATGCTGTATCCATTAATAATGCACTCTCAAGGCCAGCCTGCATTAGGTGGAACAGCATGGTTACTGCCAGTTGAAGTCAGAACACGGTATATAAATCACCTTAGATGACCCTGGGTATAACTGGCGTTGTTTTATACACCTAAAACCTGGCGTGTACTTTGTGATGGTCCAGAGCACATAATTCATGAGGCTACAGTGACAGAATGATAGTATTGAAGGAATAGAATCCAGAATCCTGGACCATCCCTCCAGGGACATGACTTCAAATTCCATCATTGCAGATGGTGAAAATTCAATTCAATTCAAAACAAAAAATCCCGGAATTAAAATGGTGGCCATGTGACCACAGTTATAAAAACCCATCTGGTTCACTCGTGTTCTTTAGGGAAGCAAATCTGTGTTCCTTACTGCCCCACACCAATGTGGTTGACTCATAACTGCCCTCTGAAATGGCCCTAGCAAGACACTCAGTACGAGGAATAATAATGGGTAATAAATCCTGAAGGAGACTCTGAAGTCCACTTCACATTAACAAATAAACAAAAGTAACCAGAGAAGGGCCTATTTGCAGTCCGTACAATACAATTGGAATGCTGAGAAGGATATGAGGATAAAAAAAATATAAATTAAGACTGCCAGAACCATATGGCATGTATTATGTTCAGTAACTAAAACCTGTGATGTGCTACCATGATACGGGCTTTTGCCTTCAACGATATTTGTACTTGTACCTGATGAGGCTATGTTCACATGGGTTTCCCTAACAAAGAATAGATTCAACAGAGATAAAAGGTACTGCAGATGCTGGAGAATCCGAGATAACAAGCATGGGGCTGGATGAACACAGCAGGTCAAGCAGCATCATAGGAGCAGGAAAACTTGACGTTTCGGGCCTAAACCCTTCATCAGAAATG
>JAHRHZ010000125.1:596975-615977 GCA_024137785.1 Ginglymostoma cirratum | reverse complement strand
CCCCCTCTCTCCCTATTTATTTCAGAACCCTCTTCCCCTCCCCCATTTCTGATGAAGGGTTTAGGCCCGAAACGTCAAGTTTTCCTGCTCCTATGATGCTGCTTGACCTGCTGTGTTCATCCAGCCCCATGCTTGTTATCTCTGGTCTAACCCACTACTGAGTGGGACCTTGAATATCTGGGAGACAAGAGTGTTTCTGACTAGAAAATTTGTACCATCACCCACTCCCTACCTCATACTCTACCAGTTTTACCTTCCAATCAAAGCCTTACTCCACCTTTTCCTTTTTGCTGTTCTGATGGCTGCTGTTTTGTGTGCAGCCTGTACATTTTCTGATAGAATTTTCACAGTTTCCTGGTGACAGAGGGCTTCAATCTCGGGCTATGTCAAGTCCAGTCCTATTTACTAGCTGGAGTAAAAATGTGCAAAATCTTTCACTGCAAAATCACAGAGAACATGACCCATTTGAATGAGGAACTGGAGCACAGCTAATAACTGTCAACCAGTCCAGAATAAGTCAATAATTTAAAAGTTTTGTGCGATCCGATCCAAGGGTCATGTTGGGACTTCTCTTCACTGAGTGGTCAGCTGGGGATCCTGTCTCGAATCATAAGAAAGGGAGTTGTTTAAACATAAGGGTGCTGCCCCGTCAAGAAATGGAAAGCAGAATGGTATCATACTGTTTATGCAACATTAATCTATGAACAATGGCTGTTGCCTTTGCCTACATATTCGAATCACTTGTTGCTTGTAAAATGCATCATAAATTATTATGAGAGCTATTATAAGATGTAAGTTGATGCTTTGTATCTTTTTTCAACAGCTTCACTGCATTATTTTTGAAAGTTATAATGAACGCTAAAAACATGTAAGCTCAGTTTTGAACATTTGAATATGCCAAACTCTGCAGGACCACAGGTTTCGGAGTCAATCTATAAATAGAAATCAAAAGTCTGCAATGTTGTGCATTCCTGAATTGCATAATTCACGAAGATGGTTTAAAATAGTTGCAGGCCAAAACACTTTCTAACCTAATTGATATAAAAAAATCTAATAAATATATATATTAAAAATCCTAATGAGAAAAATATTTTAAAATATATATTGAAATAACAAATGCAAATGTCGACTAAGTCAAGAAATAAACCATGAAGTGAAAATAAATTTTTGGGAATCCAATTTTAAATTAACTTACTAGTTTTCTTGGTGTTTAATAATTGTTTTTAAATATTTGTATGATTTCAAGCACTGATTTGAAATGATTCAGAAAGTTAGTGTGAATTAAGAGTTTTTTGATCATATTCCACATTGCCATTTTGTTTCTGTCACATGTTACCGCATATCTCCACACCATCCAATCCACACGCTGGTAGCAGAGTGTGGATTGTATTGTGGCCTGTTCTTTACCATTTTACACCAACAATGTTTCTACAAGGTGGATAAGTAACATCTCATGATAAAAACAGGGAAGTATCATTATAATGTAGATGAGACAGGGCAATCTCTTTAGCTATCCTGTCAAAGACTGACAATGTTCATCTGACATATTGTCAGCAAAATTAGCATTGGCATTCTTAGAAGCCCTAATTCAAGCCTAGTAAAGCTGATTTTATGTTGGCACTGTTGTATTTTATATTCTGGGAAAGCAACACTTCGATGCTGGCTCCCTCTGTTCACACTATTACAACTGCATCTCTTTCCCTGTGTCTGAATTGTAAACCTGTTGTTTTTGTTCATTAAGGCTGAGATGTCAGCTCACTAAATGATGTGGAATTAGAACAGTGACAATATTAAAGGGGTAGGAGAAGGCAACTCACCATTAAATCACGCCCCTGTCAGAGAGGAGGAAATCTGAAAAGAAGCTGAAGAAGGAAGTGAAAAACTGAAATTTGTTCAGACGAGCAATTTGGCTGGACTGCCACCTATGACAAACTTTTGTTTCATTGAGTGTAATATTGTGGCGAGAGATTATAAGAAATGCTAAAATATTGGGTACTTCACCAGGCTCACTGGGACAGGAAACTCTGAACATTTGAACTGGGTTACAACGATTATTACATATAGCCAAAGTCAAACGAAGGTCGAACGTAATCTATTTTAAACCCTCCATGTTGCGCACTGCAGTTTTACTGTGAATATACTCCTACCAAGGCCATCTGCTCCTTTCTGTAAGGCGTTGGGTATAACTGACACCTACAGACACTTTTCAGTCCATTTAGACCCATATTTTCTCCCATGAATAAGTGAAGGAAAGTCTTTCAATGGGCCCCTGTTGACAGGTAACTAGTGCCAAATGCTACTCTCCTCAGAGCAAGTCACATCCCAAAGTATTTGGATGTTTTTGTAAAGGACATCTGGCCATCTGCCTTCTGTCACAGCAGCACTTGACGTTATTTAAACAGTCACATTTAGATACTAACTTAACATTTTCAATGAACTGAATATTAATTGGAGGTGGGGCCTCCTCTGCACTTGACAGGCTCAGCCCCAGCCTTATAATGGTCATCAGACATATACTTGGTTAGAGGCAGGACTTTTGCCTCCATCAGGAGGTGGTTTTGCTCTGGAGAGCTGCCAGCCATTTTTCTAGCAGTGCCACAGCAAGCAGCAGCTGCAACTGGGATCGCAACAAATCTCCAGAAGAAGGAGAGCCAGGAGCTTGAACCCAGGGTCTCACCATGACCATGGGTGTCTTCATGACCAAGGTGGGCTGAGGAAGGGAAATATGGTGGTAGTGACTGAAACCCTGATTCTCAGAGGGTGACTAACTAGGAGGTACTTCCTGGCCTGACCACCAACTTTTACTGGGCAGCCTGGGCTGACGCCTTGGCCAGCCAATGGTGGCAGGGTGAGATACTGAAGCGGTCAGTTACCAACCAGTTAAGGACCTCAGCTGGGCCCAAGCAAACAAGGCACCAAACACGGACATCCTAATCAAACCTTAGGTGAAGTGGAGCTCTACTAATATTGGTCATACATTAGTGCCTCAACGAACTTAGCAAACTCAGTGAATGCAAATTACTTTCAGGAAAAAAACACCTTTTCTCATTCGTACTTGTGGCCCACCAAAAAAAAACTCATCTCGCAAATGGACTGATTTGCGTGATCTTAACTTATACTATCATCATAGAATGCTATGTGACTTACCCCCTAAAATTCTTCTCATAAACAGGAAGTAAAGCACATGGATCTATTGCGCCATCTTCTAATATTGCTTTAAGGTTTAACCCCAGGCTTCCTTTTGATATTCTGTCAGGAGGTCACTATCTATGTCTTATTTAATTTGGAGATCTTTTTCAAGAGAGCAGTGCATTTGGGTTAGTGTGTTGGTGAGGGAACAAGAAGCCCTATTGAGGTAGTCATGGTATGAGTCCTTTGAATCATGTAATGGACCCTCAGTAGTTGGAAACATAAGCTCCGATAGCAGTGACAGCCAGCCTGCTTAAAGTCTCAATCTCTTGAAGGGCATGGCCAGAGTGAATTTTCATAATTTGTTTGAGAGAAAGCTGTCTCATAGGACCCATGCCCCTTACCTTTGTTGTGCCTATACTCTGTCCTTGGGCTGGGCATGGTGTTACCCAGTTCAGAGAAGATAACAATGTGACTGTAAGATCAATAGAACCAGCACTGTCAATACTGATGTGTGAAGTCCATCTTGGTAGCTTTTTCAAACAAAAGAATCATTGCTTTTTAAATCCTGGAGTAACAGATTCTTGGCAGCCATTGTGTGCATTTTGCAAAAGGCATAATATGGCTGGAAGTTTTGCCCTTATTGGAATGAGGACCCTGCAACTGGAAACAGGGTTTCAGAAATGGGAGCTCAATTCCGGTGACTACCAAAGTCTGAATGACATCAGATACAGCGCGTCAGAGAGATTTCTGAACTGTATTCATTGCTTTGCAGTTCTGGGCCTATGGCTTGAACTGGGCTGCCAGATCTCTGATTCCTTTGGCAATTCCATTGATCAAGCTGCCATCCTCATTGGATAGCAATCACAGTGGTGGCATATTGATGGCTGCCATTGACAAAATAAGAGCCAAAAGGTGGATTCCACTTATAGCCTGGATGCCAAGACTTGGGGCTGACAAGATTGATCCCCAGGTTTTCCTATCATCTGCAATGTTCTGCACTAATATGCTGATTTCAAATACACCGACCCTTGCAGATATTCCTTTTTTGGGTTTTAGTTTAATTGGGAACTTACAACAGTCAATAGGTTGTGAGGTATATGCCATTCAACCCAGTGAATCTGCTTTGGCATTCAATGAGATCATGGCTGATCTGATCATTTTCATCTCCACTTTCCTGCCCTTTCCCAATGTCCTTTATTTCTTTAGTTTTCTTTTATTCTTTCACAGGATGTGGGTGTTCCTGGATAGGCTATCATCTACAGTTGTTCCTTAACTGCCCAGAGACAACCTCCTTGGAAAAATTTGTCTATCTTAGCCTTGAGTTAATTTAATGACCATCTTCAACAACTCTTTCAGGAAAGAATTCTACAGATTTACTACTGTCTGAGAGAAAAAATCCTCATCTCTCTCTTAAATTAGTGACCCTTAATCTGGGATTTTTTAAAATGTCCTGGCACTAATCTCTTCCACAGGAGGAAACAAACTCTCTTTGCACTTACCCTGTCAAGCCTCCTCAGAATTATAAACGTTTCAATAAGGTTTCCTCTCACTCTCTTAAATTCCAATGAGTAATAAGCCCAATCTATTCAGCCTCACCTTACCTGTCAATCCCTCAAAGCAGGAATCATCCAAGTGGACCTTCTCTGGACTGCCTCCAATGTCAGCATATTTACAAGGGGATCAAAATTATTCACAGTATACAAGGTGTGATCTGACTAGTGCCCTGTACAGTATCAGTAACCTCTCTAATTACATACTTTATTCCCTTGGAAATAAAGACTAACTGTCTGTCTGACTTCCTTATTGCCAGCTGAACTTGAATGCTAGCATTTTGTGATTCATGCGCTGGGACATCCAAATTTCTCTGTGTCGCAGCTTTCTGCGGTCTTTCATCAATAAATAATATTCAGCTCTTCTAATCTTCTCAACAAAGTACATAACCTTACATTTTCCCACATTATATTCCAGCTGCCAAGTTTTTGCCCACTCCCTTAACGTGTCTTAATGTGTCCCTTTGTAGGCTTTTTTTTCGTCAGCCTCACCACTTGCCTTCTCGCCTACTTTGTGTCATTCGCAAACTTGCCAATAGGCCATTCACTTCCATCATTCAAGCTGTTTTTATACGTATATATATATATAAAATATATATATACATTAATGTGACCTGAGCAGTGATCCCTGTGACAGACTGCTAATTAAAAGGTGCCATCTTGAAAATGCGCCCTTTATCAGAACTCTCTAGCTTCTGGTGCTTATCTAATCCTCTATCCATGCTAATATACTACCTTCAACATCACGGGCTCTTTTTTAAGGTAACCTTTTGTGCAGTACTTTATCCAATGCATGTTGGAAATCCAAATATTTCATACCTGATCCATGACCATCAACCACAATCTCAAAATTTGTTATACGTCTCAGAACTCAGAGTCAATTGTTAAAGCACTTTGCAGTGCTTATTCTTTTTTTTAACTCTCTTGAGTTCCTTTCTGAGAAACCCTTGCCAGCTTAATTACTTGGGATTGCTTTCAACTTTAATTGTCGACATCTAGAGGAATGTATTAGAAGCGCTTCTATTATATACCCACAAAATCTGTATTGACACTAGTGTGTTAGTTCAATAATAAATGGCATCCGTGTTACTTTTAGCCTCTTGAAATATGGCATTCAATACAATTTTGATGAGGCCATTAGCGCAAGGCTTATGGCTGTACACAAGCAATGTGCAGAATTTATAACATTAGCATCAAATGCTGATTTGACTTCTGACTTGCCATTTTTGACCTCACCATTGTAGTTATCCTCAGAGAAACTCCCTCAAACATTCATTTCTGAACATGCTTTCAGCAGATCAAGTGCCCCCTCATCTGTGCTCATTGATAGAATCATTACCAAAGCTGCAGGTTAGTTTTTTGTTCCCTTTTATGATTTTTGGTGAGATTGTGAAAGTGCTGGATACTTTGGGGAGTTTATAAAAGTTGGTAAATTCTGCAGGAAGTACAATTGTTATTACTGAAATTGTTGGACTGGGGCCTGCTGCAGACAGTCAGACCATGTGCTGAGCTGCTGCTATTTGAAATTCTTTATTGGATTGTAGTGTCAATCCTTTAACTACATTATAACTGTCTTATTTCTAACTTATTCTTAATCACAGTAAGTCATGCTACTACTTTTCCTTTTATTCCTCTTTTGTATCCAAGATTTGTACCTAGGTATTTGTACCTAACATCGCGCCATTAGAGGCAGCCATTGTGAAAACTTTTCACTGTACTCCTGTACTTCTGTACTGGACTGCATGTGGCAATATAGGATATTCTATTCTATTCTGGTGTCGCTGTGAGTACACCTCTTGCTTTTCAATCTGGGAATTATACTAGCTGTCTGCATTTTGGTTGAGGCAACGGAAGAAGATGGAATAGAGACAGAATAAAAGAAAAGCAGGTCAGAGGGAGGAGAGGGAAAACGGTTCTTGGCAGGGGTTGTTAACGAGCTAGGATACCGTCCGAGCTAAGTCTAAAGTAGGAGCAATGTGTTCAATGGCTATAATTCATCAAGGAGGTGATTACAGAATTTTACCTTATAATGAGTCCTGCAGCCTCAGGGTGGGATGGAAACAACCCTGCCAATAATGGTCAAGATGGTCCTGGGCCTAGATATTTTCTTCGAGACTGGGACAGACAACACAGCAAATATCTCACAATTTGCTGTATATTATTGCATGTGGGAATTGACAGAGGCTCTGCATGTAAAGGAGAGGGGACTTCATTTTTCTCGCTCATTTGTTTCTGACCTGCAATACTCACACAATGTTTAAAGTGGTTACTTTTATCAAAGAGCTGGATTAAAAGGAAATTAATGAAATTGTATACATTGGACCTAATTAAAAGCTTGCCATATATCAGTTAGGTAATGCAACTAAGTCACAAGTACATTGCTCCCTTGTAAGGGAATAATGAAAAATAAATCTGTTATTAGGTAAGTGCCATTTAAATGATATTGATCTGCAAACATTTAAGTTTATAAATTTCTTCCATGCTGTTTTTTTCATTGCTAATGCAATATTGATCTCAATTTTTTTCTAAATTTATTTACTTTATTCTCACAATTAATGATTAAGCATCATTGTGGAGTAAAGGGTTAACTATTCCTTTACTTTGAAAATAACTATGTATGTAAGGAAGAATGTCATAGTGACATCAGATCACCTGGTACAGGAGCCTGATTCTGTAAGGTTCTAGAAAAATGTTCTCTCCTAACCTTCATTGTACATAGTTTTGTTTACTGTTTACTTACATAAGCGTGGCTTTCAATGTACTGTAATCTATTTTTTCTATTATTGGCAATTCATTTAACGATTTAATTTGAATTCAGCAAACATCCAGTTTTGAGAAAAAGCAATTGATAGGATAATGTAACCTGAAGTTAGCAACTGTGCCTGTGTTTTTATATGTATATATTTAAGAATTCTATCTGAAAGTCCTGACATGAGATCTCCCACATGCTAAAGCCATCACCCGCGCTCTCTCACCAGCTGTTTAACTGCACTGACAGCCTTCTAAGTGAACACTTAGCATCTCTAATCTCCTGGGAACTTATTACGGCAACTCTGTAGTTGTGAATGATGTTGCAACACACATGGCCTCTGATTTGATAGAGAACAATGGCATGTTATTTTAGTTTTAGAGACCTGAAACAGCATTACTTTCTGCAGTGCTGGTAGTTAAAACAAATGAAGTCCAGGAATGCTTGTTTGGGTAACTAAGATTACACAAGGTGAAGAAAAGCTATCAAAGTAATCTAAAGTGAAAAACACTGACTTACTGTCCAGATGGTATTGGATCTAAATCTCAGGGCGACCTCTCATTCAGATATGTCCACCACTGTTACAGTGTTACAAGTGTTTGTTACGTTAGTGAATCATTGATTGAATTGGAGTTGTACTCAGCGTAAGGAGGTCATGTGAATGTTAGAGGACTACATGGAAGCAAACATTGGAATAGAATTTTGTTTGGAATTATGGATGTTCAGTTTAATTATTTATTTTCTTGAAGTTGTCTTAATGCCTTTTGTACCAGGTCTGAACCTGAGAAGGCAATGCAAATATATAACTGATACTTCAATAATATAAATGATATGGTGCAAACAATTCAGTTCATACAGCTTTGCATTTCAACATAAAGGTGTTCTTAGATGCAAAAACAATCTCCTAGCCATTATTTTCAGAATTTGTGATTCCTTAATGGATGCATACAATAAGCAAAGAATGGTGAAAGTGGGTGAATCAGAAAGACACAACACTAGCAAAGTAGATTTGATTTTGCATTTTCAATATCTTGAGGTTTAGAGCAAGTTTTAACCATAAGCACAGCTGGTCAATACTCTTTCCACACTGACAGATAGTGGTTTCAGCAGATGCCAAGCACACTTTGTAATTGTATGCCAAGTGCAGGTGCAGTGACGTTTATACTATAAGGAGAAATGGTAAGCAGCTGGAAATGAGGCTGGTAACTGCATCATTTGTCTAAATTTGTCAAATTTTACCTCCCTCCAAAGGTAAAATGGATCCACCTTAGAACTCAGATGAGACCTGTTGAAACAGACGTTGGCTTGCTTGTCCTGTTGTTTTTAAAATCTCAGCCTAAACAAAATATAAAAATCATAGTTTAGGTGAAAGCTCAAGCCTTCATTGAAGCATAAGTTCATAATTGGCTCCCTAGTGTCTTGTCTTTCTTTCCAAGATCTCTGCCAAGGTTGCTCTGTGACCAGCTGCCAGGAAGTCTGCAGGAAAAGCGTGCTTTAACTCATTCTCCGAACTCCCCATTCTCTTTCTGAAAAAGTACTTCTAATCCCAAATGAGATCACGAACCAAGGGCATGAAGCAGCTCTGAGCTTGTGTCATATTTCTGAGGTGCAGCATGTCACTTATATGTTAGAAAAGCCACAGTAAACTCACACCAGCTGCATTCAAAATGGCATATTAATGTGTAGTCCATTATGTCACCCAGGGGAGAGAGTCATGTACCTACCACATATAAAAGATCATATTATGTCTGATCCTCACTTGACAACACCTTCACCTCCCAGAAGAACAAAGGCAGTAGACATTTCAGAACACCATCACCTGCAAGTGCCTCTCCAAATTACACATCGTCCTGACTTGGAACACTGTTGCCATTCCTTCAATGTCACTAGGTCAAAATCCTGTACCTGCCTTCCAAACAGCACAGACCTACACCCTGGAATGCAACATTTCAACAAGGCAGCTCACCTTCTGTACGGCAATTTGTATGGGTAATAGGTGCTGGTCCAGCCCACAATACCTACATTCCATGGAGTAATAAAGGAAAAGAACAAAATACAATGAACATATAAAATCGGGATCAAAATTATCTCTAATCTTCCTGAACTTTGGCATACTTTATGCTCAGCTATTCTCTCTGCTATTCTATAGGCTGCAGAAACTGATGTTAAGATTGAAATGTCAACGATTTATTTGAAGGAAGATAATTTTCTGATTTCCAGAAAAGCTCATGCCATTTGGGAAATTATGGCCTTTGCTTTGATGTTTTTTTTCAATACTGTTAACAACAAATGATATTTCCCAATATAGGTTTGGAAGTCGGCGCTGTATGATCGTAAGGATTAACGCATTCCCTTTATTGGGTCATTAGAGTTGTAATAGGGTGCTACCACCAAAATAGAAATCTGATTTGCATAAACTACTTCACTTGTTTTTAGAAGAAGTGCTTGCCTTTAAAAACCTTTAAAGACTCCATGTGGTCTTTTTATAAAATGTTTGCCTTGTTGATTGGTTTGCTGTAAAGTCTGTTTCATAATGTGTAATATGTTTTACTGTTTCAAATAAATTAACCCAGTGAGTTAATCAATCCCTGACAAGCAATTGATTATTAGGCCATTATTATTAAAATGACATGGTGAACAGCAGCGGAAAACATCATGCTGATGAGGTCAATTGTGCTTGAACAATCAGTAAACAGTTTAACCTGCAATTGAAACATATTGATATAGGTCTTAAATTGTGCTAAAGTGCATGAGACCACCATCAAGCTGGTTATTACAGTGTCCAATGCGGACAAACAAGCTATTAAGATTTGCTTAGCACTTTGACTCAGAATGTCAGGATTAACAGTCAAAGAACTAAAAGATCCCCAAAATATGTGGACCACATGAGAAGACTAATTCACAGTCAGATTATATTTTCATATTTGTCAACTAGAGCTTATGTTGTTTAGACACAAGTCTGTAGAACCAGTTGACGGCTTCATGAGCAGAAATGGAAAAAGAAGTACCTTGTGTGAATTTTCAGGTGGAAATTAGCTAACTTAATTGCTGAGTTTGTTGTTGCCATCATGGAATTCTTCCAGAAAAAATTGTAAGACAAACTGAAGACTTATAGCGTTGAGGAGAAATTGATGGATAAATGTAAGTATAGTGTGATTCTCACAGATCATCAAAGCTTACAAGGGATGAGTATAAACTTGACAATTGACACAATCCCTCAAATCTCCAACGTAGCTAGACATGTGGAAGGTGTCACCTTTTGCACACACCAATGGAATGCTCAGTTTTCAATCAATTTTTAAGACCTGCAGCAGAAGGAGTCACTTGGCAGAGCTAGTACGATAGAACAACGTTGATGCAACTACTAAGAACCTTACACCAACCCAAAAGGACTGCACAATAAAGATTATCTGATATTCCACCTGAGGTGTAAACATGAAATGATCAACAATCCAGAATCTGATGATGGACAAAATGACACAAAGTGGTGAAACATGTTTCGTACAATAATCTCTTGGAAAACATTAACAGCATCATACCATCTGAAATATTTGCAACAATTCTAATAATTTGTCTTCAGAAAATTGGTGACTATTCCTTATTGGCTAAGATTGACACATGTGCAATTGCCAATATGTTATCTTTGCGATCTCTTATAAACATGTTCCCATGACGAAACCCACATTAAGCAGACATTAAGGAGATGACAGTTCACCTATTTCACATGCAGGATCAACATTACAGGTGGACAAGTTCAATCAATCCATCTGGACTTCATTTTCTCAGCTTGTTTGTCTGATTCTGTGATAGATCAATCTAAAAAGTATAAGTGTTGCCTTTGTTTAAAAAAGAAACTAAATTCAGATACGACGACATCTGTAGCCTTCCTGTTCAAAGTAGGGAATTTGTGTTCACCTTCCTGATGTTCCAGTCTTTTATGAAGGCTTCCAATATATGATAGATTTGTGGTCTTCCCCTTTGTGGCAAGATTCAGCAAGCTAGCATAGAATGGCACAGGAGGAAATCTCAGTAGTCCTATAGTTCATACAGTCCAATGAATACAAACTCCCAAGACCAACTAATCTGGACAGTCTACAAATCTTGTACTCACTGTTCAGCCAGTGCCTTTTCCAGAAGGAATCTTCCTTCTGGGGTTTTGCTGTCCATACACCATTTCAATTTTTGTGGAATGAAGAGTGATACTTACTCAGTTGGCAGGATGTGGATATCACGGCATTCTCACCGGAGTGGTCCTGGTCTTCTCTATAAACTGGCTAAGGAGTTAGTGTTAGTGTTAGGGTAAGAATAAGGGTTAGGGTAAGGGTAGGGTTAAGGTTAGGGTTAGGGATAAGGTTAGGGTTAGGATTAGGGTTAGGGTTAGTGTTAGGGTTAGGAGTATGGTTAAGGTTAAGGTTAGGGTTAGGGTAAGGGTTAGGGTTAGGGTAAGGGTTAGGGTTAGGAGTAGGGTTAAGGTTAAGGTTATGGTTAGGTATAGGGTTAGGCTTCCCTCCACCTGTCTGAGCCCGCTCTGTCTCTTGTGGGCTGTTTTTGATAGGAATGAGAGAATGGTAGGAGTTGAGAGAGATGAAAGTGTTAGTGTTGGTGCAGGAGGTTGAATACTCCTGAGAAGTAATGGGCAAGTGTGTCAGCAGCAATGTAACAATGTGAAGGGTTGAGGTTGAGACAGAGTGAGGGAAGATGTTACAGCTAATGGTAGAAGAGGCGGGGCATGTGTCTTGGTGGGTGTTGTATGTAGTAGCAGAGATGGAGTGAGTGTGAAGTGGCAGAAAAAAGAGTGTGACACTTACCCTAGTGAAACAGGGATGGACTTTGACCTGCTTTTGGCACAGCTGGCCAATCCTCTGGGCAGTGGATCACTGCACTGACCCGAGTGGTGACTTCAGGACAGGCTACCAGGGGCCTGCTGCCATGAGCTTCTCTGCCTGTCCTCTGGAAAGTACACTCCACGTCTTTGCATCACCTCATGCAGCAAGACGTCCATAACACTGTCAGAGAATTGCTATCCCATCTTCCCTTTGTTCGACATCTTTATAGTGTGTCCATTGTCTGGCATGGCAGCTTTGGAGTGCCCATGCTCATCCATGTGCACAACAGCCTATTAAACATGGCACAGATGCAAGGGATGTAGATATATTGGCGGATATCCGCTCAGTGATAAGTTGTTCCAGGAACAGTGTGTGGTAGAACAGGAATGGAAGCAAACATGACGGATGCCATAGAGGTGAGGTAGGAAGTTAATGAGGTGAATTTAGTAAGATAATGCGAGATATTTTGCTACGCATTATTGCAGAAAACCATCCACCAGGCTCAATGTAACTCACACTTGGCCAAAAAAACATAAAAGTCAATCTGCAGTGAATTCAACTGATTATGTTAGTTACCACACTTTCTGCATTTGTGTTGTACATCAAAGACCAAGGCTAATTCCATGCTTCTGCACCTTCTAGAAGAGGTACAGCGCACACAGCCCACAATTTGTCGATTGCCCATTAGACATAAGGACTGTGGGCTCATTTTGCACTGTTGTGAGATGCTGTTTTCTGCAAAAGCAAGAATGTGAACATGGACTTTTCTTCGCTTTGCTAGTCCTATAGGACTTTGAAAACTCAATAAAAGAAACTAATTTGGATACAAGATAACAAGCATGGGGCTGGATGAACACAGCAGGTCAAGCAGCATCATAGGAGCAGGAAAGCTTGACGTTTCGGGCCTAAACCCTTCATCAGAAAAATTTGGATGCAAGAGCTGTTTAGCATGTTGTGTTAATCTGAAACAATCCAATGATGATTAGATTTTTGAATAAGTGTACCTCAATAGCACTTTGAAGACAGAACATGACACATGCTAACAAAATGGCCTTTCTAATGTGATTTTCTCAGTGTAGGATGTATGTTTGCAGCTGTGCAAATAACAGCGTCAGAGATCACTTTGTAATGATAAACTCAGTATTTAACCTTTATCTTCCCTATTGGAGTTGAGTGCTGTCGTTTCTTCCTATCATCCAATTATGGCTGGTAACTCTTCAGCAAATGATGCCTCATATTTAAAGAAAGCATATTTTGTTTGTTTTCAAAATTTGCTGTTTAGACATTTAGCTTTGGCTGAAAGATAAAAGATAGCTACTGTGTTAAACATCTACTGGGAGTCAGTGTGGGAGAGAGATATTCTAATGTACATATTTCTAAGCACCACGATCATTGCGTTGCTAAATTTAAAAATGTATAATTCATACTATTTAACAGTATTTTGCAATATTTCTGTTCAGTTCATACTGAGTCAACATCAGGTAGATTTCACGTAGTCAGTGCCCATGGGTATATTCTTAAGGTTATGGCTTTTTAAAATTCAAACAATAAAATAACAGCATATTTTCTAACTGGACAAATTTACATATTCATATCTAATTAATAACTGTGTCATGTTCAGTCCTTCATTTAAATCTCAAAAGCCATATACATCTTTTCATGTACAGCATGTGGTCGGGAAGTGCGGCTTTATTTCTGGCAGCATTATCTGGCAAAAATTTACAGCTCAGAATAGTCAAATGATCAAACTGTGACTGAATAACTCCTCATTTTCATGGGAGCTAAGTCAAATGAATACATAAGCAGCAATCTCCCTCACACACACACTCACACAGAGATTTGCCAACGATGAAAAGCGGAGAAAAATATGTGAAATTAGCAGAAAGAAAGGATTGCTTATAAAAATTGTACACCGAGTCGCAACTTTATTTTTCTCTTTCAGAATTTCCTTTTGTTTCCGTTTTAATGATGAACTGTATGGCTGGTGCGCAGGATAATGAACTATATTGCATGCCAAACACAGAGTCCAGCCAGCAAATGTAATTTCCTCGTGTGAGAATAAATCATTTTTTGAAGGTTTTACTGGAAACTCTCCTGGATATTCAAATCTGCTGTTTTGATTGAAGCAATCAGAATGGCTGGTGGAGCTGTAATTTGACAGAAGGTTAAGGCAGGTGACCTACAGAGATATGATCTTGTTTACTGGGGATATTGCTAGAAGATTACTCTCAGGGGTCTTATTAGTCCACATGATTAAAAACAAAGCTTGATACCCAACACTGGTTTGGTTGCTGAATAAATTCTTGACAGAGAGGATTGTTTAATTTAGCATTTAGACTTATACTTTAAGGATAATGTCTTACAGTAATTCAAACAATAGATTCTTACCAGATTATGGTTTTATTATAAGTATTAAACAATATCAGAATCATAATAAAAGCATCAGAAATCATGCAGAGACAGCTATATGTGGCTTAGGATCATACTGATCCTTCTAAACTCTGATTTACTTCTATCATCACTATAGGATTAATGCATAAAAAATGTGGGCTCTCTGCCTGATATCAGCAGGTATTATTGAACACTCACTGGAGGCCTACAGAAATAATATGGCCTACTTTCACTTGCCTGTGATTGCTATAAGCCACTTGCTGATGTGGCATGGTTAATCTGGTGGGGACGTTTTAACTGTAGAGAAATTAAAGAAGCACTATATTCCAAAGATGTCAGGCTGCGAGTCAGAGAGCTCCATTGTATCATAAATTTGCAACTTTCAAAATTGTATCCGCAAAGAGCAAAAAGCATTGCTTTTGTTTACAAAGCACAGAAATGCCAATCAAAAAGCCTCAAGAAGAATCATGCACAAGCACGGAGCTCTTTCTCATTCAGAAAAAAAATGGGATCAAGCTTACTTTGCACTGTTTTCATATTGCAGCGTTGCAAGAAAATATGATTTAATAATAATAAATCCCTCACATGTTCAAAGAAAGGAAACTTTGCCATTGGTTTATTGGGCAAAGGCATGGCCAACTATGGTGTGCTACAACAATGAGCAGGAGGTGCCAGGTTCAATTCCTGACCTGGGTCAGTACAGTGTGGAGCTGGAGGAACACAGCAGGTCAGGCAGCATCAGAGGAGCAGGAAAGTCAACGTTTCCGGTTTGCACCCTTCATCAGGATAGTGAGTACAATGGAGATCTCCGACTCGCAGTCTGATATCTTTGGAAAATAGTGCTTCATTTAATTTCCCTACAGTTAAAATGTCCTCATTAGTCTGCAACTATGCTCCCTAATTTGAGATTTATCCAATTTTGTAAGTATCTTCCCAACATTGCAACTTCTCAGAATCTTGCATATTTCGATAAGACCATCCCTCATTCTTCTAAACTTTAATGAATAAGAACTTAACCTGTTGGCTGTTCTTAATCAGTCGACCTTTTCATCCCAGAAATCCACCTGGTGAATCTCTTTTGAATTGCCTCCAATGCTAATATATTATTTCTTAAACACATGAACCAAAACTGCACAAAGTACTCCAGGTGTGGTCCTACCAGCACCCTGATTTCCCTCCGTTTTAAACTCCAATCCCTAGCAATGAAGGCCAACGTTCAATTTGCTGCCTTAATTACTTGCTTCACCTGCTTTATAATTGTTCACACACAAGAATACATTCCTTTGTGCTGTACATTTTTAGAATCTCTGTTGATCTAAATGATAGTCTTGCTTTTCGATTGTTCCTTTCAAAGTAAAATGATGACTCTTCAGCTCCTCTGATGCTGCCTGACCTGCTGTGTTCCTTCAGCTCCACACTGTATTGACTCTGACTCCAGCATCTGCAGTTCTTGCTAGCTCAATTCCTGATCTGTACTTCATTTTTGAATGCAGGCAGTTTTAGGACATTTTATTATCATCTAGATAAATAGAGGAAGACCAGAGGTGAAATCACTACAAGTCCCAGCTTGTCATTGCCTAGAGATTCTACTGGGAAGCACAGCCATGTGACTGTCAGTAGATGGCAAGGTTAGGAGGAATAGTGACATCCCCTATGGTTGAGTAGTTTAGGCTGGTAGATGAAGAATTTGGGTAAAATGTTGGAATGGAACTGTGTCACAGGAATGGGACAATGGTAGTAGGTTGTTGAGGGTACTTAGCTATAACAATACAGGCTGAAAAACAGTGATACGAGGATGATCAATTCCCCTCCACCTTCACCCCAAGATACAGACACACAACCTTTCTGTTCATTGATGGCATTGCCCACTTCAGTGTAGACTTTCCTCTTTATTCTGAGAGAAAACGATGGTGTATTTATTTTAGTTTATCGTTCTTCCTAATAAACTGCTTCAAGCGACTGTGATAAATAATATTACCCCAAGGAGTTGCAACATTGGGTGAGAGTTAATCCTCATGAAAGCGTCTCACCTGCCTGCTGGAGATCCAACACAGGCCCTGAATTGCTTCCTTTGGGAAAGCCAGCTGTATTATTTGCCAGTCAGACACTGAAGTGGCCAGCAGCGGGCAATCTTCTAGAGTAGTAGCTCCAGACATGCGATTTCCAGCAGCCAATCAGAGGATTGCAGCTCTTTGTTGCCTTCATTGTCATTGAGAGCAGGGTAGCAGTTGCAGACCAAAGGCCATAGCTGAGTGCACGTAGGATGGGGGTCACTGGGAGTGTGGGTCTCCTGCTGTGGGGATGTGGAAGCAGGAAGACAGGACTGCATTGTCTGTCAGCACTTCCTGATGCCAGCTTCTTCGATCAGGCAGTGAGTGGATGTGGGACTCTCCCCAACCCAGCCCCCTGACCCTGTAGGCAGACTTGATGGGGCTTGGTCTGTGTGCTCCGTGCTTTGATGCTGCTCTACTTGCCACTGCTGAGTACCAGTGGTGGTGTGATGAGGCCCTTAAATGGGCATTGACAGCTTATTCGGAAGGAGGCAGGGATTCAGAAGATCCCCATCCAACATCTTCTCAACAGATTAAGTAGCCCTTACCTAGAAACTCACTTTGGGGAGGCCATTAAATTCTGCCCAACATGCACAAACTTATTGATTGTAACATAAATCTGAGCAATGTGTCTGCTCAGTCACATTGGCAGGGTATCTGCTTCACTTTCCTGGTTATGTCTCATTTTAATAATCAGATGAACTGTCAAGAGGAATCACAGCTGGAGAGAGTAAGAAATCTGGTGGAGCTGCTACTATTTCAAGTCAGCTTTCAGCACTCAAAGAAGTGATGCAATTTTTAGAAGCTCTTTCTCTCTGTTCTTTCGATAAGATCACCGTGGTCCTAAGTTTGAAGATAGTGCTAAGGAGATGTTTAGATAACTTATGAGCAGCACAAAGGAGGTCCTGCTCTCTCATAATAGGCACCCGCTATTCAAACAAATTCTTTGTTATAAGTGGTGAGAGAGAGAGTTGACCACTTAAATGCTGCAAGCGTGTCTGAAGGATCTGGCATCTCAAGAAGAAAATGAATTGTGATCATAATCTGAATTTTTTTTCAAGTATCATTTATTTGAAGTTTAGGTTTGGGATTTTGAGCTAGTGACATATGGATTTTCTTTTTGTTTGAAGTTAATAATTAATTTGTAAATATTACTGTAGCTGTGATGATTTCTTTTGAAACATTTTTGTGGGAGTTACTTTGGCACTAATGAGTTTTTGTCTTTCTTAGGGTATTTTAAGACTTAGCAAGATATCCTTGTAATCATGCAAGGTCAATTGGAAAATTCTACACTTAGGGCTTTTTATAAGCTCCAGTAAACGCCCATAATTTAGTGAGGGAGATACCATTTTTTGAAATTTTATTTTGTTTTGGACAGCCCTGTGAAATTCTTGGGTGAAGATGGTTGTCTACAGCATTGATCCTGAGAAAGGGAGATCAAGGAGTTAGTGATAGTCCCAAATCAGAAGTACTGGGGATAAAACCTGAAGAGGTTACTTGAAGCTGAGTGTGTTTAAGCTCAGGTATCTAATAGCTCCAGGAAGAAGCTATCAGTGTTTCCATCTAGGAGCTAGACTTGCAATTACTGTAAGCCAGTCAAGGTGTTAGGAACAGATCTCTTTTCTCTGATGTGAACACTATACAAGACATACTTTGGAATAACACACAAGGAATGTTATTTCTTTTGGAACTTGTGAAGGAGTGTTCTGGGATTGATGGGATTAAACTTCCACTGTGTGTTCAAAAATATTTGGATTTATGTTATAAGTAAAGAATTTGGTTTATTCTATTTAATCTTCATTTCTGTTGGTTAATAATGTATAGTTAAAACAACATGTGCAAAATTACATGGTCATGTTTCAGTAAGAGACCACCTCATTAAAAATGTAACAGAACAAATCATATTCTATCAAGCCAGGATTCATTCAGTCTGGGGTCTGACTTGTCCAGTAATAACATCTGCTGGGATCATAACAAAATAAAAAGCCTTATTAGCACAGATCTGTATCACCTTACTTTAATCCCAGCACTATAAATCCTTCCACTTCCCAAACCTTTCCTATCATCATAAAAGGGTAGTTCAGTACACTTCTTTCTGCTGAACTTGCAATTCAACACTAGCTATTGCCCTCACAGCCACAAACTCCACTTCCCATGACCTCTGATTGTTCCCCAAATGAAGAATAATATACTAATCTGTGTTACACTCCTTCAAAACCCTTCAACCAAGCTCATATTAACATATTCTCACTCCTTCTGTATCTGAGATAAAAGGTACTGCAGATGCTGGAGAATCCGAGATA
>JAHRHZ010000125.1:560459-586975 GCA_024137785.1 Ginglymostoma cirratum | reverse complement strand
GGTGAACCTCTGCCTGATGTGGAAAGTCTTCTTGGGGCCTGGGATTGGGGTGAGGGAGGAGGTGTGGGGGCAGGTGTAGCATTTCCTGCGGTTACAAGGAAAAGTGCCGGGTGTGGTGGGGCTGAAGGGGAGTGTTTGTTCTGCCTTGTACCAGGCTGGTTCTACCAGACCTGAAGACCTTTGCAAAGTCAGATCCTTGCAGAAACCAAATCCAATCTGATAGTAAGCTCAAGACGTTTGCAATATAGACAGGAATTTCCCTCCCACCACAATGAAAGCCTTTATTTTGTATGTTCAAGGACTTGAAAGTGAAGACGTCAGCCATTTTGGTGCCACAAAGTGAATGGTACTCTAATCCCAAAGGAAACCATTGCAGATGCTGGGAATCATAAATTAAAACAGAAAGCTCTGGAAGTCAGGCAGTATCTGTGGCAAGAAACAGAATTGGCACAACATACATTTCAGAGCATGGAAAGGAGCAGGCCTGGAAGGTTAAGAGCAGGAAGTGTGGAAGGGTGATGATGTAGATCGGAGACATTGAAATACAAGCTTCCTGAAGGTCCTGCCTAAATTAACCCAGATGTGAGAGATCAGACTTGACATTAACAGAGAATCAGTATTCAAGGGGGAAAAGGAATTGGACAAAACAGGTGAAGGGAAGCAGGCAGCATGGAAGAGCAAATATTGAGAAGGATTGAACATTGTGAGAGATCGAGTGCTATAGGAAGGATTAAACATTGAGGCAAAATGAATTTTGCTCATAGTCAAACAACCAAAAGATTTTGAGCAAACATCATGAGAGATTGCACCAATACAGTGTGAAGCTGGAGGAACACAACAGTCAGACAGTAGCAGAGGTGATGCTACCTGACCTGCTGTGTTCCTCCAGCTCCACACTGATTTGACTTTGACTTCAGCATCTGCAGTTTTTGCTATCTTCTCATGAGAGATTGAGCATTGGGAGAACCAAATATCATGTAGGATCAAATGTTGTAATAGATTGAGCTCATGTCGGTTTGAACAGTATAAGAAGTTGAATATCAAGCATCACAGGAGGGATTGAGCATTGGAAAAGAACGAATCTTGCTGTGACTTAGCTGAAGTGAATTGGCACACTAGGCTAGGGGATTGATTAGTAAATACACAGTGGTAAACATTAAAAAGAGTATTTCAGAATTCTCAGAATAAGTACATTTTTAATACCAAGAAAAATTCTAAAGGGAAGACCCACCATTCATTGTTAACTCAAGAAATTAGGGTCAGACTTAAAGAAAAGGTATATAATTGTGCAAAGACGAATGGCGGGTCAGACATTTAGTCAGAATATGAAGAGTAGCAGAGAAAGACTAAATGGTTAATCAGGAGGAAGATATTAGAATGCAATAGGAACTATCTAGGAATATAAATGTGAATAGACAGAGTTTCTATAGGTATTTAAAAAGGAAGGCAATAGGTAAAGTGAGTGTTGATCCTCCAGAAAGTTAGAATTTGGAGTTAATAGTAGATTATATGGCAGCAGTGGATGAAATGAACAAATACTTTTCTCCTGTCATTCTCATAGTCATAGAGATGTACATCATGAAAACAGACCCTTTGGTCCAACTCATCCATGCTGACCAGGTATCCTAAACTGATCTAGTCGCATTTGCCAGCATTTGGCCCATATGTCTCTAAACCTTTCCAATTCATATACCCATCCAGATGCCTTTTAAATGTTGGAATTGTACCAGCCTCCACCATCTCCTCTGGCAGCTCATTCCATATACGCACCACTCTCTCTTTGAAAAAGTTGCCCCTGACGTGCCTAGTAAATCTTTCGTCCTCACCTTAAACCTATGCCCTGTAGTTTTGAACTCCCCTACCCTGGGAAAAGGACCTTGGCTATTCACCTTATACATTCCCAGCATGATTTTATAAACCTCTATGAGTCACCTGTCTTCACTACAGTGTTTACAAAAAGCAGTACTAAGCAAACTGGTGGAGCTGCATTTTGACAAATCTTCAGGTCCAGGTAAACTTCATTCTAGGATCTCAAAGATGTTGCTTATGAGGTAGTAGATGTATTGGTGTTAATTTTCCAAAGTTCCCTAGATTCAGGAAAAGTTCCGTCAAAGGGGCAAGTAGTAAATATAACCCCGGTATTCAAGAAAGTAGAGAAGCAGAAAATAGGAAACTATAGGCCAATTAGTTTGTAGTCTATCATTGGGAAAGTGAAAGTATTGATAATCAAAGAGAATATATCTGCAACTTAGAAAAATTGAAGGCAATCAACTAAGAATCAGCATGATTTTGTTAAAGGGAAATAATGTTTAACCAATTATTGGAGTTCTTTGAAGAAGTCATTTGCGCTGTTGATAAAGGGAAGTCGGTAGATACATAAATATCCAGAAGGCATTTTGATAAGGTGTGATACCAAAGCTTGCTGCAGAAAATAAAAGCTCATTGTATAGATGGCAAAGTATTATCATGGATAGGAGATTGGCTGGCTGACTAAAAATGGAGAGAATGCAAAAACAGGTTTTTGGCTGATTGGCAGAATGTGATGAGTGAAGTCCCACAGCGGACCCTGCTGGGCCCCAACATTTTACAGAATACACTCAGGTACAGATAGTTTGAGTGAGTAAACATCTGGCAGTTGGAGTAAAATGTGGAAAAATGTATAGTTGTTCACTTTAGTAGGAAGCATTCAAACAGATGAAAGTATGCTTTAAACAAAGACATGTTTCATAATTCTGAGACACAGTGAGTTCTAGGTCTTCTGGTGCATGTGTCACAAAATATTAGTGTTCAGGAGTAGCACCTAATCAAGAGGTTTGATGGGATGCCATCCTTCATTAGGACCACATCAGGTAAACTATGTCCAGTTTTTGGTGTCCTTATTTAAAGGAGAATGTAAATGCATTGGAGATGCATTTCAGAGGTTTACGAGGTTAATACCTGGAAGAAGTATTGAACATGGAAGGAGGTGCAGCTAGGGTGACTTTGCAGGGATTCCCGGGTGCCAATCTGAAATGGAAACATTACATGCCATTTAGTTTATCAGGATATCTAGATTATCCATGCTTCTGAGCTTCCAGGCTGCCTTGACACTCCATAACCTCTCTTCCTCCCAAAAGGTATCGCTGTCCGAGATATTGCACTGAGATTTCTGGCTTATATGATATTGAAAAATTCCATTGCATTCTTGAAAGAGAAGCTGCTGATTTTGTGGATGACACTCCACAGTGGTACTAAAAAAATGCTGTCTCCCTGATGACTTGCTGAAGGAAGATCCCATCTGCCTGTTCAGGTTGGTGTAAAAGATCCCTGGCCACAGTCTTGAAGGAGAGCAGAGGAATATGCTGAGTATCTGAACGCTTATCTACTCCAAAATGAATGGCACAAATAAAACAGATTATCCAGACATTTTTATGTTGTTAACCACATTCATAATATTAAAAAAAAATTGGTGGAAAACTTTAGTCTGTGATGCTGACACAACAAAAGCAGAAACAGAGCAGCTGATGCTAGAGAAGTGTTGTGACACAGCTCATTTCTCTTTGGCCTCAGGACTGTAGCCAGCCACAGTTTTGGGAGAGATCTACAGGTAGCTTCTTGGAGGTGGAAGTATAGCCTTGTCTGGGCTGGCAGTGCTATTATTGTACAGCAAATCACTCGTATTCCTTAAAATTTTAGAAAAACAAATCACTCTTTTCTCTGCCTCCCTGAACAAGAAAAGCACGAGTGCATAATACTTTCTGCTCATGTGGCCTTACGATTTTCTACTCAGCTAATAACTGCGTAACTAGGACAATGAACTGTTTGGGAAAAATGGTTGCTTCAAGCAGTTCCTTCAACGTTCTAAGAACAGTATCAATAACTACAGGAAAGATGCAGAACAAACTTGAAAATGCAAAAAAAAACTATCGAGTGATTATAATGGTGGACTTTACTTATCCTAATATAGACTAGGATAGAAATAGTGTAAAGGGCAGAAAGGGGGATAAGTTCATGAAGCATATTCGAGAGAACTTTCTGCATAAACACCCTTCAGTTCTAATAAATAAATAAATAATGCTGACTCTGAGGCGTAAGTCTGGTCAAGTGAATCAAGTGTTTGGAGAGAAACATCTAATAAACAATGATCACAGTATCATACTCTTTACCTCCTCCCTCCTTACTATCAAAGGCCACAGACATCCGTTCCAAGTGAAGCAGAAATTCATTCAATCTAGGCTACTGTGTTCACTGTTCGCAATGCTGTCTCCTCAACATTCCAGAGTTGAGGGGGTTGGTTTATGAGGAGAGACTGAGTAGATTGGGATTATATTCATTGGAATTCAGAAGATTGAGGGCGGATCTTATAGAAACATATAAAATTAGGAAGGGAATAGATAAGATAGAGGTAGAGAGGATGTTTCCACTGGCAGGTGAAGCTAGAACAAAAGGGCATAGCCTCAAGATTAGAGGGAGCAGATTTAGGACTGAATTGAGAAGGAACTTCTTCACCCAGAGGGTTGTTAATCTATGGAATTCCTTGCCCAGTGAAGTAGTTGACGCTACTTCAGTAAACGTTTTTAAAGCAAAGGTAGATTTTTTTTGAACAATAAATGAATTAAGGGATACAGTGAGAGCGTGGGTAAGTGGATCTGAGTCCACGAAAAGATCAGCCATGATCTTATTGAATGGCAGAGCAGGCTCAAAGGGCCGAACGGCCTACTCCTGCTCTTAGTTCTTATGTTCTTATGTTCTAATGTTCATTCAGCAGGCACCTATTCTGTACCTGCAAAGACGTCTCTGAGTTTTAAGTTGCCCACCACTTCAACTCAGCACCGTGCTCCCACACCAACATTTCTGTCTCAGGCCTGGTGTAGTATTCCAGTGAGACCTAGCACAAGCTCAAAAAAACAACATCTCATTTTTCTGCTTGGGGATCTAGCAGCCTCCAGGACTCAACAGCAAGCTCAGTAATTTTAGAACAAAAACAGAAGTTGCTGGAAAAGCTCAGCAGGTCGGGCAGCATCTGTGGAGAAAAAAATCAGGAGTTAATGTTTCGTGTCCGGTGACCCTTCCTCAGAATTTGTTCCTGATTTAGCTTTTAGAGCTTGATTCAATCCTTCCATGGTTTTTACCCACTGCACAGCTGGTCCTGTTATGACATGTATTGTTTTTAACACAGTAACCCATTCTACATACTTCTAGGCCAAATTTCATATTATATGAGAGATAAAAGGTACTGCAGATGCTGGAGAATCCGAGATAACAAGCATGGGGCTGGATGAACACCGCAGGTCAAGCAGCATCATAGGAGCAGGAAAACTTGACGTTTCGGGCCTAAACCCTTCATCAGAAGGGTTTATATTATATGGGTTGCATTCAGCACATCTCACACATTTATTCTTGGCTCTTGATATCACTTATTCACCTTTCTTCAGTCCTGGCCTACTATCCATAATCTCTTTGTTTATCTATCCATTTCCTATTTCTCTCTCTATCTGGGCTCTGCCTTTACCTATCTGCTCACATCTTCCCTTTCTCATCAGTCCCACCCTCAGCTTTGGCTTCAGCTTCAGTTTTTCTTTGTTACAGTTCTGATGGACAGTCAGCAGGCTTGAAATGTTAGCTCTGCTTTGTCCTGCAGATGTTGCCAGAGCTGCTTAGTTTCTCCAGCAATTTCTGTTGTTACAGCAATAATTGAGATGGTTGAGACACTAAAATTAGTTGTAGAAGAGGTATTAGAAAGATCAGCCATATTTAAATTTAATATGTCATCAGGACTGGGTCAGTTGCATCCCGAAGATCCTGAGGGAAGTGAGGGTAGAAATTTAGAGGAACTGGCTTAATCTTACAAACTGACACCATCCCCATTCACCTAACCCCTGAACTCTCCACTCTGGCTTCTTAGACCAGATACTCTGACTGGGCAAATTTAGGCCAGAAGCATGGCATCCTACTCACCCATTTGCTTTCTGTAAATCTCAACTTAGCTGGCACCTTATCCTCCCACCCATCTGACATCCTTCCACCAACCACCCAGGCCCTATCTCTCCCCCATTTGGCACCATGCCCTTCACTGAGCTGACACCCTACCCTCACCACTTGGTATCCTAGCAGACCCTGTCCTTCTGCCACTGTTCCAACTCACTTACTTTACACACTAACCTTCTCTCAATAGCTGTCCAAGTGGCTTTAGGACCTTTAAAACCATGGATTAAAGCAGTTATTGCTGTAGAAGAGAAAATGGTTACATCACAAATTAACTCTGTCAGTGCTGGACTAAACTGTTTCAGCTAGGAGGCTCCTGACCTAGACATTCAGCTCGCAAACTGTTCTAAAGGTAAGTAACAAACTTTTAGTCTGATTGGGGTCAGAAATAGTAATTCAAATTCAGATCTGAAGTTTTGGGCCAAGGTTTAATTGAATTCATTGAGGTTTTTTCATGAGATCACAAAGAGGGTTGGTGATAGCATTGAGGTTGATGGGTGTGAATAGGCCTCCAAAAGGCATTTAATGTGTTGCTATGTACCAGGTTTGTTCACAGATCTAAAGGCCATGGAATAAAAAAGGGCAACTGGTAACATGGATACAAAATTGGCTGACTGACAGGAAGCTGAAAATAGTGCTGAACTATTGTTCCTTTAACAGGAGTAAGTAAGTAATGGGGTTCTCTTGGGATTAGTATTAAAATTAGAGCTTTTCTTAATCTAGATTAATAAACTAAACTTATGTTTGAAGGACATGATTTCAAATTCTTGGACGATACAAAACATAAGAACTTTGTAAACTCTGAGGACGGTAGTGACAAACGTCAAAAGAACATAGATAGTGTGGTGGACTGAGCTGGACTTGGCAGATTTGATTTGATGTGGCCAAGTGTGAAGTGATCCATTTTGATAGGGAGAATGAGGAAGGCCAACATAAAATACAAGGAAACATTTTTAAACAGGGCATGAGAGTAGAGGGACATAGGAGTACATATGTGCAAATTGTTGAATTATTGTGACAGGGCATTTTGAGACAGTGGTTTGAAAGCATGGAGAGTCCGATTAAGCACATTATGGTGAAACTTAATGTAATTATGGTTCAGTGTGTTTAATTCTGGACACTGCACTTTATGGAGAATGTGAAGACATTAGACACAGCATAGAAAAGATTCACTAGAATATTTTCATTGGTAAGGAACTTCTGAAACAAGGATTGATTGGGAAAATGAGGTTATGTCCTTAAGAAAGTACAAGTCAAGAGAAAATTTGATAAAGGTATTTAAAATTATGAAGAGTTTGGACAGTGTATGGGAAGAAATGTTCTCGTTTGTGGGAACTGTCAAGAACCAGAGGACATTAATTTAAAGCAAATGACAAAAGGACGAAAAGTGACATAAGAGAAAGGTTACTTGCCAGAGAATGATTCCAATCTGCAATTCACTGAGTGACTGTGTGTTAGGGGCTGATTCGTCCATGGCTTTCAAAAGTGAATTGAACAATTATTTGAAGATCAAACATTTACAGAATGACAGGGTGAAAGCAGAGCTTGGGATGAACTGAGTTGCTCTTGCAGAGAGAAGGCTGAGAAATGGAATTGGCACATCATTTACCCACTGGGGCCAGCATTACATCTGAACAACTTTGTCACTGTTATTATCACTACCATACCCTGGCACCTCCAGTCATTGCAAAAACCTGCACCCTTCCTGGTTACAGCTGCCAAAAAAAATCCTGATTATGGCATTCTCTGTATTCAATGTAAGAGCAAACATTTCATGGTGCCCATTCCTGTTGTTTGCCAGCAACACGCATCAGGAAGTTGTGACTTTTTTTGTTCATTTCTGTGTGCCAAAGTAAGTGTGGTGGAATTTTTAACTCCCTATTTAGTCGGCAATTCAGTATCCCTCTGTATGAAATAAGAAAACCAAAGTTATAATAAATAATCTTGCACTGCTCTTTCAAGATGGGACTAAATACCTTTGCAAAGATGTTTCTGTCTTGAGTTGATGTGATAAGCTGGATGTGAATAAGATATGCAAACCCTACACATTTTCAGTCAAAATGCCTAAGTTAACACTTCTTGTAAATACTATCAGTGCTTGCCCACATCATCAATGACATGCACATTGTACTGTCCCTAGGTAATTGTTGTCTAACTTTGTTTGCTTCCAGAAGGCAGCCAGCTGCAAACTGTAAATTGGAGCAATCTGTTGTCCGTTTCCTACAACTGTATAGAAACCAGATGTTGTAGCTTTTGTTGAGAACCCACTGGCTCTTTAATAATATTAATATTTAAATATCAAGCACAGGAATTTATGTCTCAGTCTTTAGGCAATTGTCAATCACATTATGCTGTTTGGCAAAGCTTCATTATCTCACAATTAGAATTCAATACATAATGAGACTGTAGGGTTCATAACAAGTGTAAAATGTGAACGAGAGAAAAAATGGCTTCCGGGTCTTGGTTCTGTGAATCGATTTGTTCAGGCCTTTCTGCCTGTTTCCTGGCAAGATGCAAGTCTATTTGGAAATTGGACAGGTGGCAATTCACCATACTGTTACCTACTGCATTACTTCGGTTAATAAAGCTGGCCAATATTTCCAAATCCTTTTTATAATGTGGTGAATTGAATTGCACTTAGTACTGTTAAGAATGGTCTAACCAAGCATCAATACAGCTTTACCATAATTTACCTTCTTTTGAATTCTGTCTCTGTAGAGATAAAACATAATGCTCAGTTTGATTTTTCTATGACCTTGCTAACCAGTGGTGTAACCTTTAATGGTGATGTACTTATACTCTGAAATTCAGTTTGCACCTTTACTTCACCTATAAATAGCTCTAGTATCTTTCCCAAAATGTACTTAATCTGTGGGGCACTTCATTTGCCAATTATTTGCCCACTCTGCAGATATTATGTCCACCTTTGATTTGTTGTACTCTTGTTTGACATTGGCTATCCACTTAACTTGGTGCCATCAGCAAATTTAGAGAAATTGTGCTTTTACTGATAAAATCATATGAAACGGGCATCTTGAGCCTGCACTGTCAGTCGAGGAGATCATGGCTGATCTGACTACTTTCCTGCCTGTTCCTTATAACCCTTGGTTCCCTTGTAAATCAGAATTCTGTCTAACTCAGTCTTAAATATGCTGAGTGACCTAGCCTTCAATGCTCTCTGAGGAATGAGTTATGAAGACGAATGATCCTCAGAAGAAATTCTTCCTTATTTACAATTGAAAAGGAAGGCTCTGTGGCTGGATAAGCAAAATTCTATGTTTTTTTCTGAACTCTGTCGATTACAAAGACAAAGTACACAGCTTTGTCTGCTAAAAACAACCCCTTTTCCCCAGAAATCAGCCTCAGGAAACATTCCCTGAGCTGCCTCTAATGCAAGTGTCATCCCTCCTTAAGTACAGATTAAAACTGACACAGTCTCACCAATCCCCTGTACAATTGCATCAAGGTTTTCCTACTTTTATACTCCAACCTCTTTGCACCAATTTCAATGTTCCATTTACCTTCCTAATTATTTCCTGGACCTGCATGCTAACTTTTGAGATTCATGTAATGGTCACCTACCTCCCTTTGAATCATACCATTCTGAAGACTACTTTTCTATTCTTCCTGCCATATTGAAAAACTGTACTTTTCCACAATATACTCGATCTGCCAATTTTTTCAGCCATTTATTTAATCTATTTATGCACCTTTGTGAACTCATCCATCCACCCCACAATTTTCTCCCATCTCTCTTTGTATCACTGCAAATTTACTATGATGTAGAGGATCCCTTCATCCAAGTCATTAATGTTGATTTTAAATATTTAATCATCCATCCTCATTCCCTAGGGAAGCAATGTTCATTTTAGCTTTTTGGTTTAATATTATTTACTGTTATGAACTTTACTGTCTTTCTAATCTATTTCTCGCTAGTTTTTCCTCATATAATTTTATTATATTTTTGTTATCCTTTGTTATTTTCTAAATTATTCCAAATCTTCTGGATTCACACTAATCTTTGCAGCATTGTATTTATTTTATGTCAATTAATAGCATCCTTAAATTCTTAAATGGAATGCCACGTTTTCATGGCATCTTTCATTCTCAGGTCTTTGCTGAGTTTGAATTTTTTCCTTAAAGGAACTACAATTTATGGTTACAGTTAAGTTAAATGCTAAATGCAAAGATGATTAGATTTTACTAGGAAATCAACCCTTAAAACTCACTCACTTACCAAAATCCTAGGTTTAAGGGCTCGCTGTTGCTGCAGTCAATATCAAGTAGCTTCCTGCAACTTACTTAACTTCCAAAGTCCAAATCATTAATGTGAAATGTGAACAGCCCTTATCTTTGTGGAATGCCACTTCTCATCTTCTTCTGTATCTCTGTATAATCAGCCACTCTCTGCTCTCTGCCTAAAAGCACGCTAGCAATGTATTCCATCTCTTGCCCACTGAGTCCATATTCTCTGAATTTATTCATTAGCTAATTAAGAGGAAACTGATTAAATTTATTTTGCACATGACCGAGACAATAATCCAGAGATTATTACCCTCAATATCATATTATTTCTTTAATTCAGAGTCTAATGCCTGACACTGTTACAGCAGAACCTCTACCTAGGTAATTTGCCTACACATGGAGCATGACAACTGGAATTATATCCCTCTTTTCCTAGTTCCTTAATAGCCACTGAGCGACATCACTTACCCTGGTACTGAGTAGGCAGAATATGCTTTGGGTTATTCTTGGCTCCAGATTAAGTTATCTATCCCTCCAATTACAGAGCTGACAACGGCTACCACATTTCTATTCTGGTCTTCCTTAAAATCAACAGGCTTTGGAACCATTGTGTCTTATTCTGCATTGTAGTTGTCCTTCCTGCAGTGTTTCTTTTTTTCTCACAGTTAGCAAATTTGTCATATAAATTGGACAGGACCAATACTTGGAGGACCTCCTTCTCAACCTCATCTACATTCTACTACTGGCTGCCTATCAGTTACAATCTCCCTTTCCTGAGCCTGGAATTTCCTCCGGGGTATGAATTATTTTCCTGATATAACTATCCAGATGTTCCTCCCCTTTCTTTTTTGCATCAGAGTCTCTTCAATTCTCGTTTCATTTCAATGATTCTGAGCTACAGAGGTTTAAGATAGAGATATAAACAGCAAATAGGATAACCTTAGACTACAGGATGATATAGATGGGCTGGTCAGATGGGGTGAACAGTGGCAAATGGAATTGAATCCTGGAAAGTGTGAGTTGATGGACTTTGGGGGAATTAACAAGGCAAGGGAGTGCATGTTCAATGGTCGGACCCTGGTGAGTACAGGGGATCAGAGAGACATTGACGTTCATATCCGGAAATCCTTGAAGACAGCAAGACGGGTGGATAAGTTGGTTACGAAGCCATATGGGATGCTTGCCTTTATTAGCCAAATCATTGAATGCAAGATCAAGCAGTTTATGATGAAGCTGTCTGTAACAATTAGACCACAGCTGGGGTACTGTGTGCAGTTATGGTAGCTACAGTATAGAAAAGATGTGATTGGACTAGGGAAGGTGCAGAAGTGATTCACCAGGATGTTAACTGGGATGGAGTTAATCAGCAAAGGCAGACTAGATGGGCTGGCGTTGTCTTCCTTACAGTAGAGAAGGCTCAGGGGCTAACTAATTGAGACGTACATGTTCCAGAGGGGCATAGACAGAGTAGATAGGGAGAAACCTTTTCCATTAGTAGAGGGGTCAGTAACCAGGGGATATAGTTTTAAGTAAGCAGCAGGAGTTTAGAGGGATTTTGAGAAACATTTTTTTCGCGCAGAGGCTTATGGGTAACTGCCTAACAGAGTCAGGAACTCCCAGATAGTTAAGAACTATTTAGATGATCATTTGATATGTCATAGTATACAAGTCAATGTTCTAAATGCTGGAAACTGGGGTCAGAAGAGATGATCATTTGATGACTGGCACTTCCATAATGGGCTGAAGGGCCTCTTTCTGTGCTGTAAAAACTCTATGACTCTATAACTGTATATCTGTAGCAGACAAGTTTACTCCTTGAAAACTCTACATTCCACAGTTCCGACATCCAGCCTGCTCTACCATAATCTGGATTAGCCTTCTTTTATTTTCTTACGTAATTAAAACAATGAATAATTGTTTAGATGCAGCTATATAAGTTATTTGACTGGTTCATCTATAAGTTTAACTTTTTTTTAAAAAAGCCCTGCTGCCCTAGACTACAGAATAAAAGCAAACTTAAATTTCACTAACCATTCATTGTCATTCACGTTCTCTCAGAAAGCTGTTTGTTTTGTAAAAGACTAGAAGAGGATCCAATCCCTCACTCACGAAAGTGCTTGAACAGGGTGAGTACTCTGTTGAAGCTGTATTCCATCCTGCTGGGCATGCATAACCTAAACCTCCTGTAAAGACATTTTAATTGGAGATAGCAAGAACTGCAGATGCCAGAGTCAGAGTCGATACAGTACAGAGCTAGAGAAACGCAGCAGGTCAGACAGCATCAGAGGAGCAGGAAAGTCAACTTTTTGGGCCGGGACCCTTCATCAAGACTGGGGAGGGGGCAGGGATCTGGAAAATAAATAATGGGAAGAGGGTGGGGCTACGCGAAGGTAGGTGGGATGGTGGTAGGTGGATTCAGCTGGGGGTAGTGGGGATTGGTCAGTGGGAAGTGTAGGGTTGATAGGTGGGGAAGGAGATGGGAAGGTAGTGTTAGATCATGGAGGTGGGGATGAGAGGGAGGGTTGCACATGGGATGGGGCCACAGCTGGGGACATTTTGAAACTGGTGAATTTCATGTTTAGGCCATTGGCTGTAGGCTAACGAGGCAGAATATGAGGTGTTGTTCCTCCAGTTTGCAGGTGGCATCATTGTGGCACTGGAGGAGGCCCAGGATGGACATGTCACCCAGGGAGTGGGAGGTGGATTTAAAATGGTTCACGAATGGAAGGTGTTGTTCATTATAGCGTACAGAGCGCAGGTGCTCCACAAATCAATCACCCAGTCTATGTTTGGTCTCACCGATATAGAGGAGGCCACAGCGGGAGCAGCAGGTACAGCAGACCAGGTTGGAGGATGCTCGGGTGAATCCATGTTGGATATGGCAAGTTTGACTGGGGCCTTGGCTAGAGGTGAGGAGGGGGGTGTAGGGGCAGGTGTAGCACTTCATGCAGTTGCAGGGAAAGGTGCCGGGGGCGGTGGCTTTAGCAGGGAGTTTGGAGCAGACGAGGGAGTCGTGAATTGAGCAGACCCTACGAAAGGCAGATGGGGTGGGGAGGGAAAGATATCTTTGGTGGTGGAGTCGGATTGTAGGTGGTGGAAGTGGGAGGGGATGATTTGCTGGATGCAGAGGTTGGTGGGTGGTATGTGAGGTATTTTTCTTTGTGGGGAAGGGGTTTGAGCGCAGAAGCCTGGGAAATGCAAAAGATGGAACTGAGGACATTTTTGATCAACGGAGGGGGGAAATTGCAGTCCTTGAAGTAGGAGGGCAACTGGGATGTACGGGAGTAGAATGCTCCACTGTGGGAGCAGACACGGCTGATGCGGAAGAATTGGGAGTAAGGGATTGCATTCTTGCAGGAAGGTGGGTAATGGAGGTGTAGTCAAGGTAGCTGTGGGTGTCGGTGGGTTTGAAACAGATGTCGGTGCAGAGACGGTTACTGGATACGGAGACAGAGAGGTCCAGAAAGGAGAGGGACATATCCGAGATGGTCCAGGTGAATTTGAAGTTGGGCTGAAACATGTTGGTAAAGTTGATGAACTGTTCAAGCTCCTTATGGGAGCACAAGGCAGCGCCGATACTGTCATCGATGTAGCACAGGAGGAGGTGGGGGATAATGCCAGTGTAACTGCGGAAGAGGAACTGTTCCACGTACCCTACGGAGAGGCAGATATAGCTCAGACATTTTAATCAACATATTCAGATGTGCTGTGACACACCTCTGGAGCAGGTAAGACTTAATCCAGGCCTTTGAGCCCAGATTTAGGGCACTACCACTGTACCACAAGATCCCACCCCCAAAAAATAATCTCCTTTATTTCTGTTTGTGGAAATTTAAAAGGCTGAGCCAGTTCCTACTGACTACATAACTAAGCCTAATTAGCCTCCTAAAAACATGAGGTTATCCACTTGTTCTCCTTATCTCAGGAAAGCTGTTCTTGCCATATGAGTGCATAGAATGCAATGAAGGTTGACCAGACTTGTTCCTGTGGTGGCAGGCCTATCCTATGAAGCGAGACTGGGCCTATAGTCTTTAGAATCTTGAAGAATTATGAAACTTATAAAATCTTAACCGGATCAGCAGGGGAGATGCAGGTAATTTGATTCCCCTGTAGCGGGAGGTGAGAATGAGGGGCCGCAATTTTAAAATAATAAGGATGCCACTTATATCGGAAATGAGAATAATTTTTTACTTAGAGTGTTATGAACCTTTGGAATTCTCTATTACAGAGGGCTGTGGAAGCTTAGTTTTTAAGTATGTTTTGAGGTAGGGATTGATTGATTTTTATTACTAATGGTGTACAGAGTTATGTAGGATGGGTTGGTGCAAGGCAGTGAAGTGTTCAGTCAGGTTTGATCCTATTGAACAGTGGAACAGGCTCAACGATATACTCCAAAATCATTTATAGGATCTTTTTGATGATTTGATGATGCCAAATCGATTCTGTATCAAACTGGTACAGTCCTCTGCTAAATTCCATTGATATATTCCAACTAATGTCTCCCTTTGAACTGGAGTCAATATAATGGGTGTACAGCATTGTTAATATAGTGAGCAACATTGCCAGGGTTTATTTGTGTAACAGTCACAGAAACCAGGGGGATTAACAGGATCACGAGCTCCATGGAACTCTGGCTCTGATGTTCAATGAATTGTATCTACAGGCTCAGGAGCAACCACCTGGATATGAATACAATGTGGTGCATGCAATGCCTGCATTTCCCTGATTGGTGGTTGCTCAGTTATTAATAGCTAAATTTACTTTCGTCAGCTAAGCTCTCACATCCTCACTGTTGTTGAAATATCATGGGAGCACTGACTGTTGTCCTTTCTGCTTGTCCTACCTTGCTGCTTAAAGTAAATGTCTGGTCCCTTGCTGAAGCCGATGTCTGTCAAATGTTTCCCAAGAATCAAAGACATTTCAGTGGTTAGGATCAGTCTTCTTGTTTCCTGTTCTCTGGGAGGGCCAACATATGTCTGCAGAACTTGCCTCTGAGACCATGGTAAAAGTACAGATTCCTGCCACTTTTAAGGGAAGATACCAGACGTCTGCGGTATGATTCTCTTATTATGATGAGTGATTCCCTTAATTTTAGACACCGGGCAATGTTGCAAGTATTGGGATTGCAACCTATCTTTCTTCTTGGAAGAAGGAGAGAAACATTGGAGGGAAGCCTGTGCTATTGGGAGTCTTTAATATCAGCATGAGGTGTTCCACCCTGTCCAGGTGCAGAACTACAAGAGGTTTTACTTTCTGAAGAAATCAACCTATCTGGGAAAGATTTAAAGGGGACCTGAGGGGCGGCCTTTTCAACAGAGGGTGGTGTGTGTGGAATGAACTGGCAGAGGAAGTGGTGGATGCAGGTACGTTTACAACATTTAAGAGATATTTGGACAGGTACATAGATAGGAAAGTTTAGAAGGATACGGGGAAAAATGTAGGCAAATTGGTCTGGTTTAGTTTGGGAAACATGGTCACCATGGTGCAGCAAAGGTTCTGATTCTGTGATGTGTGACTCCATCACTCTATAACTCCATGGCCCTGCTGGAACTCACCCCTCAAAGATGCAGCTCAGCCTGGCCCTGCTACAACAGATCCCTAACTGACCCAGCTCAGCCTGGCCCTGCTGGAACTGACCACTCACTCTCCCATCTCGGACCGGCCCAACTGGAACTGACTGCTTACTCCCCCAGCTCGGACCAGTCCTGCTGGAACTGCCCGCTAACTTACACTGCACGGCCTAGCCCTGCCCTTCTCCAACAATCCTCCCTGCTGGCTCAGCTCACCTCGGTCCTACTGAACCAACTCCCACCAGTCCGGCCTGCTCGAACCAGTGCCCTCCCAGTTGCCTAAGCCAGGCCACACCTGCCAACTTACCTTCAGGGCCAATCCAGCACTGTACCCTCCTCACTCACTGATGCACACTTCTTCCACTCCTCTTCTACCTACACTGCACACTAACCCTCACTCAGTCGTAGATGCTTTCCTGTCTTCAGTTTATGTTTAAGTGCCTTTGGGACATGTGACTCCTGAAATACAGTAGCGTGCCATTAAAAACAGGCATGATCTGCACTGTAATGCTACTTCTGCACTATGGATTCTCCCTGGTTTTCCCCCATGGAAGCATTTGGGACAGGCCAGACTTGGAGTCATGGCTGGAAAATCTTGCTGACCTCTAAATGGATAATTTTAAAGAGTTGCTGTTGATTGAACTTGTTCCATTGGTAATCGGATTATCTGGGTCATTGTCATGGGCAACAATTCCTGAGGCTGGTAAGTAGGATTTTCCACTGACAAATGCCGATTCTTATCCTTTATTGTTTTGGCTGGACCCCTTATCATGTTCCATCCTTAACGATTTAATGTTAATATTATAACATCAACAAGCATAATATTTAAAGTGCCTGTGCAATTTCCTGAAGCATAAAGTCATGTACATTTTTTAAATTCATTCAAAGGATGTGGGTATCATTGGCTAGGCCAGCAGTTATCACCCATCCCTAATTGGTTAGAAGGCAGTTGAGAGTCAACCACATCACTGTGCGTTTGGAGACATATATAGGCCAGACAGGTATGGGTGGCAAGTTTCCTTCCCTAAAGGACATTAGTAAACCAGCCGAGTTTATCCTGACAATTGACAATGGTTTCATGGTCATCATTAAACTTTTACCTCCAGATTTCTTAAGAAAATTCAAATGCCACCATCTGCCACAGTGAGATTTGCACCTAGGACCTCCAGCTACCTAGGTCTAGCAATAATCCCACAAGACCATCATTTCCCCTTCCACTTACTATATGCATTAGTTAATATAGTATTAACATGCAGCCTTTGAAATAGAGAATCTATATGCCACTGCAGATTTCAATTAATTAGCACTCTTTTTGCTAAAGACATGGTCGGCTTGATATTATGCAATTGTAAGAGTTTGAAAGATATTAATAAGGAACTTTGTGGAGCGCACAGTATCACCAGGAGAAATTTGCTGAATGCTTGTTTGCTTTGACAGTATTGAATGCAGACAAACATAGCACTTACACTTAAGAGCAAATAAAGAAGAAACTTCTAGAGTGAATAAATTCCATCAATCTAGCATGAGTTACAAATGAGTGACACACACAGAAGGTAGCCATTTAGTCGGCTACACTGTGCAAATAATTGAAAATATTTACTGGAAAGGTACTTTGATGTCCAAAATAATAACAATAGGATACTGCTGATAGGGAAGTTCCTATCTGAAAATCTAATGGATTTGTCTCAAAATATTGCAGGCAAATAAAGTATTGTTGCTTATGACATGAGTTAATCAGTTTTCTAAAGTGTGTTTTATAAAATTTCACATGAGGGACTTCAAATCATATTAAACAACGGAAGGATCTATGGTGGGGAATGGCATGCGATAAGAAATTGCTTATAGGAGAAAGTTATTGAAATTTGAGGATAGTCTCATGAGGATAAATGTTGGATTCTAATTGTTTCTTAGAAATGAAAATCATTGTTCACTGAAGACTGGCCACAGAAAACAGAAAGGAAAATTTGGTTTAATTTAAAACCAATTTCTGATTCAAAGAATTACCCAATTTCACTACAAACAGTTATCTGTTTTTGGTGCCTACAACATAAGAAAGATACAAGGGCAGATTTTCTTTTTGTAGCATTTTGAACATAAATGACCTCCTGGGCACACCTCCCTAAAGGAAAATCCAACACAGCAGGATTTGGTAGTATAAAAGAGCCTGTTTAATTTTCCATCAATCCTTAACATGTATAACTTAAGTTTTCAATCTTTTCATAACTTCTCTAGAAATCTACTGGACAAAAGTGAAAATTGCCCAGATATGTCCTGTCCATAAAAACAGTGACAAATCCAATCTGACCAATTACTGCTTCATCAGCTTACATGCAAAGTAGTTGAAGGTGGCACAGACAATGTTATCACACAGCATTTGCTTACCAATAACTTGCTCACGAGTGCTCAGTTTGGGTTCTGCCAATATTGCCAGCTCCAAAACAACATTATAGTCCTAATGCAAATATGGACAAAATAACCGAATTCCAGAAATGAGATGAAAGTAACTGCAGTTGATATCAAGGCAGCATCTGACAGAATGTGTCAACAAGAAGCTCTAGCCAAATGGAAATTCATCGGAATTGGCAAAAGCACTCCAGTGCCTGAAATCGCATTTAGCACAAAGGAAGATTATTGTGGTTCTTGGTTATCTCAGCTGCAGAACACCATTGCAGAATTCTGTAAGGTTGTGGCCTCAGTCAAACCATCTTCAACTTCATTAATTTCTTTCCCTCCACCTAAGGTTCGGAGTGCCAAACTTTACCTGAAAATTTCTGTTCCATTCACGATTCTTTAGATAGTGACTGCATGCAGCAAGGTGAGGACAACATTCTGGCTTGACCTGATTAATGCCAATTAATATTTACAAAATACAAACGTTGTATCGGATGTATGTGCATGGATCATCTCCAAAAAGAATGAAGCTAAACAGTTATCCATGACATTCAATGCCATTACCATTGCTGACTCCCCCACTATCAACATCCCAGAGGCCATCATTGGCCACTGGATAGCCACTAAACATTGTGACTACGAGGGCCTGTGTATTCAATGTAAATTTACCAATCACCTTACTTTCCAAAGTCTGTCCTTCACTCTGGGTAAATTTACAGCAGAACAGTGTTGGGGTTAAGGTGAATTAAAAATGGAATTGGTGACAGTACAAATCCAACATGTTCCCTTTAGAGTGAAATGTTGAAGCAACAAGCCCAGAGACCCCTGAATGCCTCAGTATATTCAGGACTGATTAAGATGGATAAAAGAAGGTTTCAACAGCTACAAAGGGAGCAAATCAATGGAGGCCCTAGTGGACTATATAAGGTGCAGGGAGGAACTTAAGAACGCAATTATGAGAGCAAAGAGAGGGCAGGAAAAAACTATTGATTGGTAAGATTAGGGAGAAATCGCAAGATATTCTATGAAAATATCAAGGAGAAGGAAAATATCAAAGACAACTAGGGAAAAAAGTCCCATTAGGATCCAAGGGGGCAATCCAAGTGTGGAGCCAGAGGACATTGGTCGGGTGTTAATGAGTACTTCACATCCGTCTTCACTTTGGAGAAGGACAATGCAGGTTCAGAATTCAGGAATAGGGACTGTGAGGTTGTTGAACAGTTTGACATAAGGAGTGAGGTTTTGGCAGGACAAATCCCAGATCTGGGTGAGTTGTATTACACACGGCTATGGGAGACAAGGGAAGAAATTACAGGGAATGTCACCCAAATGTTTAATTCCTCTCTGGCTGGATGGGAAATGCCAGAAGACTGGAAAACAGCTAATGTTGTTCTGTTTTTTGATGCTTGTATGGATTTCAGCAAAGCCGCTAATAATGTCCCATCTGGGAGGCTAATAAAGAAGATAAAAGCACATAGGATCCAGGGTAATTTGGTAAGTTGGATCCAAAATTGATTTAGTAGTAGAAAGCTGAACGTGTGAGCAGAGGTTGGGTTCAGCGACATAGCACAGTGATCAGCGCTGGGTCACTTTATTGTTCGTGATTGAATATAAAAGATAAAGAATAAAATGTGTGTGTGGAGTGGATTGGTGGCGATATATTAAATACAAAGATAGGCCAAGCGGTTGACAGTGGGGAACAGGGTCTTGGGTTACAGGAGGATATGGATGGACTGGTTAGATAGGCAGATCAATGGCAGATGAAATCTAACTATGAAAAGGGTGAGATGATACACTTTGGAAGAAGCAACAAGGCAAGGGAGTACACAATGAGTGGCAGGACACCAAATAGCTCACAGGAACAGAGGGATCATGGAGTGCTTGCCTATAAAACCCTGGAGGTGGCAGTACAGGTTAATAGTTAAGAAACAATGCGGCACACTTACCTTTATCAGTCAAAGCATAGATTATAAAAGCAGGGAAGTTTATGTTGGAGCTGTATAGGACTTTGGTTAAGCCACAGCTGCAGTACTGTGTGCAGTTCTGATCACGGCACAATAGAAGGACATGATTACACTGAAGGAAGTGTAAAGGAGATTCACCAGGATGTTATCCAGATGGAGTACTTTATCTACAAAAAGAGGTTGGATAAGCTCAGTTTATTTTCTTTGGAGCAGAGAGGGCTTCAAGTAGACCTGATAGTAGTGTGTAAGGTTATGACAGCAAGGATGGGAGGGATAGGGAGTAGCTGTTCCCCTTAGTTGAAAAATCATCAACAAGGATGCATAATTTTAAAGTGAAAGGCAAGACATTTAGAGAGAATTTGAGAAACTAAAAGGGTTGTGGGAATCTGGAAGGCACTGCCTGGGAGGGTAATTGTGGCAGGAAACCTAACAACCTTTAAAAAGTACCTGGATGACCACTTGAACTGTTATAGCATTCAAGGCGATGGACCAAGTGCTGGAAAGGGAGATGAACGTAGTTTTTTTATTGGTGCAGACTCGATGGGTCTGTACTGTATGATTCTATGAATATCCAAAAAAAGTAATCTGCTTAACCAACAACAAATTCATCACCTTAAAAATACAATCCCTCTGACATATTCTTTCAAAAGAATGGATCAAAGTACTTTTTAAATAGTTAAAAACTAGAACTAGTGGAAGTTCAAAGTGATTTCAGGTCCACATATACAGATGACTAAAATGTCATGAGCTGGTGCTGAAGGTTAGAATGGAAAGCGGTGGAAATTATGCTACAGTTGACCCTAGTTTGATCACACTTGTTCTCAGTCCTGGAAACTACACCTTAGGAAGGGTATAGTGGCCTTGAATGGGTATAATGGAGGGCAACCAGAATGATACCTGAAATACAAGGGTTACAAAACGACGAGAATGCAGACAAACTGGAGTTGTATTCCATGGACTGTAGATTGTTAAATTTGATCAATGTTTTCAGGATATTACAGACGATACAAAAATGTGAAAACACATACCAACAGATTCAAGAAGAACTTCCTGCCCACTGTTTTCAGACTTATGAACAGTCCTCTCATTTGTTAGAGTTGATCTTTCTCGCACCTTCTCTGTAGCTGTAACACTATATTCTGCATTCTGTCCCATTACTTTGATGTACTTATCTAAGGTATTTTGTGTCTGGATAGCACGCAATACAAAACTTTTCACTGTATCTCAGTACATGTGACAATAATAAATCAAATCAAATCAATTATTACAGCTGTTATGAACAAGAGGAAGAAATGAGTTGTACCATCTTTGTTGTGCTGTTTTTCTGTCTGTAAGCAGAGGTGTTTTTAGAATTTTTTCTTATATTGTTTTCGCTGTTGAAATGGTATGGCTCCTACTTCTCTCATACTGCCCCAACTCAAACCCATCTGTTTGTGAAGTTGAATTTCATAATCACCTGCAACTCACTGCCCTTAGGGTTAAAGAAAAATTATAGTTTATTCATGCATTCAGATCCAGGTGGTAGTAGTTGCAAAACATACACACAGACACACACACACACAGACACATGTACACATACACATACATGCAAACAAGGTAGGAAGAAGAGAAATAAGGGCAAAGAATGAGCATACAATTAGGATTAATGTAAAGCACAAATTTAAAATCATTAATTCATGTGATTTTTGACTGAGTCCAGCAAGTCCATGACCAATGAAGGTTCTCTTCCGCAGGCTTATCTCGAAGAATTCCTGGTTGGTCACCTTCACAGGCAAATGGAGGATCTCTTCTGGAAATCGTGTTTTGGAGAGGTTGAAACAAAAGGCAGATTTTTGTGAGCCTGGAATCTGCTGTTCTGTAGAGAGAATCTTGCAGGTAGTAATGTGAACTTTAGACTAACTCTTCCTATGATAATAGTTGATTTTTTTAACCAGTGTATTGCTTATGGTAGACAAGTTCTCCCAAATTAAAGCAAAGCAGAAGTTATGGGTAAAGTTCAAAGATCAGATATTTTGGTCATGTGACATTCTTACTGGATGATTAACTTTAGTTAATGAGGTAGGAACATTGAAGCAAGAGTAGACCATTTGGCCTATTGATCACTGTTCTGTCATTCAATACAGTCACAGTTGACCATCCATTTCAGTGCCTAATTCTCTCTCACCGTCCTCATATCCTTTAATAGTGTTGCTGTTTAGAAATCTGTCAATCTCTCCCTTAAACATACTTAGAGCATAAGCCTCTACAATTCCAAAGATTCATAAACTTTTGAGTAAATCACTTTTCCGCAACTCTTGGCTCTAGACTCCCCAACCAGGCAAAACATTGTATCTGTGTCTATTTAGTTTATCTCTTTAAGTACTTTGTAGGTTTCAATGAGATCATCTCTCATTCTCACAACTCTAGAGTGATGTGGAGGTGCCAGTTTTCAATTGGGCTGGATAAAGTCAGAAGACTTGAATAAACAGGTTTATTCAAAATCACAAGCTTTCAAAGAGCTGCTCCTTCATCTCTTGACAAGGGAACAGCACTCCAAAAGCTTGTGATTTCAGATACACCCGTTGGACTATAACCTGGTGTTGTGTGACTTCAGACTTTGTCAAATCTACAGAATACAGCCCAATTTCCCAATCTCTTCAGAGGACAGTCCTGCCATCTTGGGAACAAGTCTGGTGAATCTTTGTTGCACTCCCTCTGTGGCAACAACTTCCTTCCTGAGGTAAAAAGCACACAGTACTCCAAGTGGTTTCTGTACTTCTGGCCCTGACCATTGTCCAATGATATGACATAAATAACATTATTTTCATCATTTCAGGCAGACTGAGTTTCAACGGGTTGGCTTTTGTTCAGACCTAACTAGCAAGCCATCTTGCCAGCGTGTACATTTTGTGTTTGTGGACTGCTAAGTCCACAACCTTAAGCCTTGTAGATGGGTTCAACTCATTTCATTACTATTTGGCTTCTTACCACACCAAACTCACTAAACAAGTCAGACATTGAGAAAACCTGTCAGGGTATCTGGTGGATTCAGCTCACAGTTTACTTCCATGTTCAGTGGGTCTTTACACAGTGGGGTGCTGTTGGGGTAGTGAGAGGTAAAAAGGAACATAGAGGTTTTGGGAAAGTTCTTGGTGACAAGGTGGGGCCTATTCCCTGCCATCATGTTACAGTCTCGATGTCTGGTGCTATTTGTAAATGGCTGCGTCGCTGCCCTGTGTGGGCAGTGTCAGTGCCAGTTTGATGGATGAAAGCACAGAATCCACATTTGGTGGACGTCCATGATACTGTAGCAACAAATACGTGAAGCAGCCACTTTCAAAGCCCAGCTACATTTAATCAGCAATCACTTTGACCCTTATTTGCTATTTATACAGTTTAAAGGTGCCCAGGGAGCAGATCCTAGTCAAATACGATTTCCAACATGCCATCAGTGCTTGCAAATTATACTCAGACATGTTGAAGTGAGCATCGATGATGTTACAAAGGACCAATGCTGGCCAAAGGGGAACCATTATTCTTGCAACTTCCAAGGTTCCCTTATGAGTTATTATTTCATCATCTGTCCTGTAAGTGTAATAACGGTCTGTACTGAATACGGTGTGAAACCGAACATTTGATCTGAGATGGGAAGAGGGTCGGAGCACTGAAGGCATCTCTTTTCAATGATGTTGGGTAGTCCCTCAGCCAGTGTGACACCTTCACCAAGGTAATGTGAATGGGTGATGGAGACGTGCCCTTTGTTAACAAGGTGCAGCAAGTCTCAATGTGTGGGTGAAGTATGCTCAGTCTCATCTGAAAAGCATGCAGCCAATGACTCTGCTGAGGTCTAAGGACCTCTGTCATACTTTCCATTCGCATTTTGAGTCCTTTGCACTGAGAGTGATGGGCCCTGAGACTGGTGCCATGTTGAGAATGGAGGTGGGTGTAGGAGGAGCCAGTGCGACTGTAAGCCTAGGAGCAGCAGCAGGTCAGCTCAGGGAGAGGGCATTATACCACAGGGCCCCTCAGGGTGCATGAGGTGCAAAGGACAGCCAGAGTGTTTTGGCCCTGACTCCATTTCCTGGAGGTGTAGTGCCACACTGGCTCCGTATGTCCCAGAAAATTGTGACAAAACCTTGCTGGGTATTGGAGCAGGACCTGGGTTCAGCAGGAGCTGGAAGCCATTCTTTTCCAGAGGCTGTGAAGGAGAGAGCCACTCTGAGCTTCTGTGCATTTGGCTCCTTCCTGGCAGTGCCAGGTGAACAGTGTGGGATCTCTCAGGTGTGCATCCACAAAAGTACTAGGAAAGTGCCTGATGCCATCTGTACAAGGTCACACCCCTTCACCCAGGGCAAAGTTAGTGCAGTAGGGGAGGCAGTGGGATTTCGGAACACAGCTGGCAACTGGGCACAGGGTGGCATTGACTGTACACACATGGCACCGAGTGGGCTATGTCACAACATTGTAGAATTCATCAACAGGATGAGATTCTCTGCGATTAATGTTCGGGTGATCGCTGATCATCATTACCACTTCCTTGGAGGTATGTGGCAACTTTACTGGCAGCTGCCATGACTCCTACAGCTTGGAGCGCTCTCACATACCTGGTGCCTAACAAAGCCGGATATCTGGGAATAAGAATTACTCACTGCAACCGTGATTCAGGACATCATTGTGCAACATCCTGCCGGTGTTTCAAACAGGGACCTGGTGAAGCAGACGATGGGAAGTTGCGGTTCTACAGCTTGCACCCGTTTGGGGCCAGGGTGTACTGCATTATCCTGGGGTGCTGTCTATGATAGACCTCAGCTGCACCAGGTGCTACAGGGCAGACAAAACTTCACTGACACCCATCAATTCAGAAATTGCTAGAGAAACCCAGCAGGTCTGGCAGCATCTGCAAAGAGAAAGCAGCGATAATGTTTCAGGTCCATTGACCTTTCCTGCAGATGAGACCTGGGTGCAGTAGACCATCACAGAGTGTAAATTAATATCTGGTTATGACACCAAAGTTTGGCTTACATTGTTAGGGTGAACTCAGCCTCTATTGGCTTTGTCTGTGTTTTGCTGTCTGTAATTAAAAACTCATGTTTGAATTTGTCCAATTACTTGCCTCTAAATGAAACATAGAAAATGGGAGTAGGGATAGGCCATTCAGCCCTTTGATCCTGCTCTGCATTTCAACACAATCATGACTGATCATTCAACACAGTACTCTGCTCTCGCTTTTGTCCCATCCCCTTTGATATTTTAATTGTAAGAACTATATCTAAATCTTTCTTGAAAACAATCAATGTTTTGGCCTCGTCTGCTTTCTGAGGCAGAGAATTTCACAGGCTTATCACTTTCTGGGTGAAGAAATTTCTCCTTACCTCAGTCCTAAATGGGTTCCAACATGTCCTTCTAGTGTGACGCCACCCCCCATTTATGAACTCTCCGGTGATGTTTGCCTCCTGGAAAATGACAGTCTGTGGGTCCATAGTGTGCTATGGGGACAGGGTAATGACAACTTGGAGAGGGAGATATAGCTATAGACAGTTAAACTGTTTGATCTGGTGGGTAGACAGTGATAAGGGTGAGAGAATACATTTGAATAGGAATGCTGGCTGTGTGCCCTAAGCAGTGTAGCTTTTTGGTGGCTGTGCCATGATGTTGCCGGTGAGGGGCAATGGTGGATTTCTAATGTCTATCCAGGTGTAAAGCAGTCTTTCATAGATGGTTCAGGCACAAGTAATGCCAGGCTTTTTTTCTGGAATAGCACATGGTAAAATTTAGCCAGAATTGAATCTGAGGAATGTTATGGGGGGCAGATATTTAATGAAATGAATTTGGTAAGATATAGAGGTAAATTATTTTAGCATTATGGTGATAATTACTCCAATTTAACTCAACATAACTCAGACTTACCAAAAAAAGAAGTAAGATTCTACACTCTATTTCTGCTGTTTGGTGACTCTTGGAATAGGGAACTTGGAATATTAAATAGACCAGGCCTTTCAAGGTAAAGTTAGTAAACAGTTTATATTAATAGGACGATAAATATTTGGAGTTCTTCCATTAATACTTTTGGCTGTTCCTTTTAAATCTGGGAATAATAGATTTTCTATCTGCCAATGTTATTAACATATACGGAACAAAGATAGGTAACAGATTGTTTACGATCATATTGAATCACAGAGGAAGCTTCTAGGGATAAGTAGTCTGCTCCTGTTCCTGTGTTTTCATGTTGTGACACACCAAGGAGATGCTTTACCTCTTTGGTGCTTCCCCTTGATGGCACTGTCAAGATAGGCAGTTGACTGTCACGGTAGACAATTGAATGTCACTTATAACAAGCATGGGGCTGGATGAACACAGCAGGTCAAGCAGCATCATAGGAGCAGGAAAACTTGACGTTTCGGGC
>JAHRHZ010000125.1:529412-555459 GCA_024137785.1 Ginglymostoma cirratum | reverse complement strand
TCAAGTTTTCCTGCTCCTATGATGCTGCTTGACCTGCTGTGTTCATCCAGCCCCATGCTTGTTATCTCAGCTTACAGTGAATGTTGATTATAAGTCATGCCCATATCGGCTGGGAAATTTGCAATGCAATTATTGGTATCTTTACCTGTACTGTCCTAACTTAACAATGAAGCACATGGTCCATCCAAATCTGAAAACTGATCTAATACTCAATTTCTTTCCACTTGTGGGTTCTGCAGGGTTACCTGCACTAGACAGGTCATTCTTACTATTGTTAAGCTGTTCATGGAAAAAGCTGTACAATTCACTTTCTCTCTTGCAAATAAATAATTCTTCTCTGGTAAATTTAACCAGGCTGTACCAATGTTGTACCATAGTCTATTTTACAAATCATGTCAGAGGTTTTCTCTCCAGTGAGAAAGTCTCATTCCTGACTCCAAAGCTTTATGTGTATATAGTTGTAAAGTATCTATTCCTTGCCACAGCAATGTTCCTATTAATTTTGTTTCCTCCCAGCCTCACACTTGTGGTCATATCCCTAAAGTCAGGGTTTTAAAGTTTCATCATCATTGGACGGTAATCTGGTCACGTCATTGGACTCTAGTCATCGTAGCCTCCAATAGATTATAACAAGAACAGAAGTTGCTGGAAAAGTTCAGCAGGTCTGGCAGCATCTGTGAAGAAAAAATTCAGAGTTAACATTTTGGGTTCGGTGACCCTTCCTCAGAACACCGTCTGATCCAAATGTTATGACTGGGAATTGAAAAGCAAGAAGTAACCTTCAGTAAGCAAAAATGTGTCAGATGGAGTAATAATATGGGAAACATGTATGAAAACATTGATAGGAAGAATAAAAACTTAGAATAATACTTAAAATAGAGAGAGTCTGCAAATGCTGCAGTATAGAGGGATCCAGATACCTCTGTATCTGAGCCACAAAATATTCGTATGCAGGGACAGCAAGTAATTTGGAAAGTTGTTGTGGACAGGGGAAGATCAATAAAGCTGAAATAACCCAACTCACTTCTTTTAGAGTCTGCCATCAATGTTTGTTCTTGGGAAGGTAGATGCATTTGTTTGTACTCCCTTGAAGATAGGGTCAATTTAAAAACAATAGCAAATCTCTGTGGGATTAAATAAAGGTTAGTTATTCATACACCCACCCAAAAAATCTAAATGGTATGTCAGTCCTACATCACACACGCAAGAAAGATACAGTTAAGGAAGATAATGTACATTTGAAGCACAAAACTTTACATGTGTAATTTTTATTAAGCAAAGGTATCAAGGGGTATAGGTCCAAGGCAGGCATGTTGAGTTAGGCTACAGATGATCTTATTGAATGGAGGATCAGGCTCGAGGGGCTGAATGGCCTCCTCCTGTTCCTATAATTCTATAATTGTTTAAACAGAAGCAAAGTTAACAAGTTCATATATTTAGCTATTTGTAGAAACAAAACAGCCTCTGCATATTCTGGCAAAGAAGAATATTTTTTACACTCTGGAATTGTAATTCAGAAGAGTTCAAATTCCTAAATTTGGATATGAAGATTCCTATAAAATTCCTTTAAATAAATTATTGTTTCACGCGTCATAAAATCAGGCACTTGTGGCTCTTGTATCGGCAAGTCTAATTTCTCTACATATGGGCTAAGAATTTTGGAATCAAGGTGTGAAGCTTTTTGAAGACGTTACATGCTCTCCATTCTAAAAAGGCAATGGTGGCACAGCCTTCCTGATGCTGTTTTGTCACTCCTCCAGCTCAGACTGAAAACCATGCCTTTCATGGTGCTTTATCCTGAGGCAGGTATATTAACTCTGTTCCTCTTACTGTGGGTGCTGCCTGATCCCTTGACAATTAGCAAAATGTTTTCTTTTTATTTCATATTTCTAGCATCCACTTTCATTCATCATAAATCAGCCCGCTTGAATGATGTAGCAGAAAGACATGGCACAAGGCGAATCTAGAGTGCACACTTTATACTTCAATATAAGACAAAGGCTCATGATCTTATCATAATAGAAGCACTTGCAAAGAGCCATAAAACAATCTATTATCAAAGAACTACAATTCTAACATTTTTAAATGTAGTTTCATTTCAGACATCAGTGATGCAGTGTTTTTGATTGCATAAATGTCTTATTTCCTATTTTTATTGTAGGAGTTATTGATCTAGCTTTCTAAACCATACAAAAAGAAATTAATAGGCCCTTTTAGGCAATTTTCAAGGTAATTTAAGAAGTTTTAGCAATGGACCGTGTCAAAATTGCACATTTCAGATGAATTAGTATTTTGCATTTGGTTAATTCTTGAAAACTCCTGGCATCTATGTGTAAATAAATCAATATCTCCCTAGCCATTATTCAAATTTAATAGGGCAATAAATGTTGCAAAAATAGTGCAATAAAAATCTGTAGCAGCTGATTAGTCTTAAGCACTCATTATGCTAATTCGTTATTAAAACCTTGGATGCATTACTAATTTTAAAATTAAATACATGTGTATGCTTCCACCCTTTCTTGATCCATTTATTCTTGTTTAAATTTCAAAAAAGAAAATGGTGAAGATTTGAATATCATAAAAACATATTTTGTTTTATAAGTATTTTACTGATCATATTTCATTTCTTCTATCCCCTCAGTTTAATGAAAAACAAACCCACTGTTTCCATGCCTCCCTTTCTTGAAGGTAATAAATAAGGTCAACCTGTGAATTTCTATAGATCTCATAGGAGAAATTATCAATTAATGTTTGAAAGAAGAATGAAATTGAATGGTATTAGAGTTAAAAAGGTTAGATTATGGAAACAGTTTGCATGGAATGGTCTTATGTTCACTTGAGTATAAAAGAGTAAAGGGTGATCTAATTGAGGTGTGTAAGATGTTTGAAGGAGATGATCAGTTTTAAAGAATAAAGCTATTTCTTTCAGTAGGGAACTTCAAGATAAGGGTGCAGAGTAACCTTACAGCTGGGCCATTCATAGGTAATGTCAGAAAGATTTTCTTCATACAAAGGAAATGTGACTCCTCAAAATTCACTCCTCAAAAGACTATTAAGGCTTAGTCAATAGAATATTTCAAACCTAAGATTGATTGATCTTTGTTAGATATAGATATGAAAAGTTATGGAACCAAGGTGAGTCATAGAGAAACAAGACCTTCAGTCTACTGTATCTTTGCCACCCAACAACACCAAACTACAATAATCCCATTTACTTGCACTTGGTCCAAGGCCTGTACTAAACCCTCGCATTTCAAGTGGTCATCCAGATGCTTCTTAAAAGATATGAGAGCACCTGCCTCCACCATCCTCTCAGACAGCATGTTCCACATTTCTACCACCATCTGGGTGAAAAATACATTTCATCAGGTCCCGTCCAAAACACTTACTCCCGACCTTAATCTTACGCCCTCTGGTCTTAGAGACTTCTGCCATGGTTAAATTGTTTTCCCTGTCTATGTCTCTCATAATTTTGTATACCTCAATCAGATCAGCCTCCTCTGCTCCAAGGAATACAAACACAGTCTATTCAGTCTCTCCTCATGACTGAGACTTTCTATCCCAGGGAACATCCTGATGAATCTCCTCTGCACCTTCTCCAGTATAATCATCTCCTTCTGGACACAATATTGCATCTGAGGCCTAACTGATGTTTTATAAAGTTGTAACAAGACTTCCTTGTTCCTGTATTCTACTCCCTGGCCAATGAATGTTGGAGTTAACATGCCAATTAGCCGTAACCTAATTGAATGATGGAACAGGATGGCGATGTTATATAACCTTCTCTTGAGATCAGACCTCTTTACATCAGACCTATGTGTAGGGTTTGAAGCCTGGCTCGGAGGATATGCAGTGATTGACAGTTTTGAATCTGCGCAGTACTTCATTTTCTATTATTTGGCTGAACATCAGAGAAGCTTGCTCTTCAACAAGTCAGTGATCTACACTGGATTCTGTAATGCCATAATTTTAAATATTTTTATTTGTTTTCATGGCTGTGCATCTACCCATCCCTCCCATCCCACTCTGTCCCATCTGCGCTCCTTCAGTTCTGGCCTCTCTGTATTTTCAAAACTGAATTGTTCTACAACTGGCAATTGTGCTTCCAACTGCTTTATACCAAAACGCTGGAATTCTGTCCTTCAGTCTCTCCAGATTTCTATATCTGTCTCCTTTATGAGATTCATAGAGTCATTGAGTCATAGAGTTGTACAGCACAGGAACGGACCCTTCCGTACAACTTGCCCATGCCGACTGGATATCCTAAATTAATCTAGTCTCATTTGCCAGCATTTGGCCCATATCCCTCTAAATCCTTTCAGAGATAGTAGGAACTGCAGATGCTGGAGAATCTGAGATAACAAGGTGTAGAGCTGGATGAACACAGCAGGCCAAGCAGCATCAGAGGAGCAGGAAGGCTGAAGTTTCGGGCCGAGATCCTTCTTCTCCCCTAGCCTGGAAAAAAAAGACCTTGGGTATTCACCCTATCCATGCCCCTGGATGATTTTATAAACCTCTATAAGGTCACACCTCGGCCTCTGACGCTTCAGGGAGAAAAGCCCAACTCAATTCAATCTCTCCCTGTAGCTCAAAACTTCTCAACAACAATCTTTTCTGAATGCTTTCAAGGTTAACAACATCTTTCCTGTAGACAGGAGACCAGAGTTGAATGCAGTATTCCAAAAGCGGGCTAACTAATGACCTGTACAACCGCACCATGATCTCCCAACTCCTAGACTCAATGCACTGACCAATAAAGGCAGCGTAACAAGCACCTTCTTCACAACCCTGTCTATCTGCAACTCCACTTTCAAGGAACTATAAACTTACACCCCAATGTCTCTTTTTTAGGCATCACACCCCAGGGCCTTGCCATTAAGTATATACATACTGCCCTGATTTGCCTTAACAAAATGCAACACTTCACATTTATCTAAATTAAACTCCATCTGCCAATCTCTGGCCCATCAGCCCATCTAAGCAGGGTCCTGTTGTACTCTGAGGTAACCTTCTTCACTGTCTGCTACACCACGACTTTTGGTGTAATCTGCAAACTTACTAACCATACCTCCTGTATTCACATCCAAATCATTTATATAAATAACCAAAAGCAGTGGGCCCAGCACTGATCCTTGCAGCACTCCACTGGTCACAGGCCTCCAGTAACTTTGACCAAGTTTTTGGTTATCTGTATATGACTCCATATTTAGTAACACTTCTGTGATGTACATTAAGACATTCCACCGTGTTAAAGTTGCAGGTGCTGCAGCCTCATTGGCATCTGTGGCTGCCCATCAATCTGAGTTGGCAAACATGGCATAAGTCCTCCATGGCTGTCTGAAATCATCCAGTGCAATTATGAGAATCGCAGCCATGAACAGATGTGCATGAGAAGGCAACTGTGACTGTGGATTGGCACAAACCACATGTTGTCTCATTGTTGAATGGCACTCTCCCATATCATATCTACTCAGTGCAGTCCAAATGCCTCTTTCTTTCTGTCAAAGTATTTTTAATGTGGTTTCTGTTAAATGCCTTAGAATATTGCAGCTCAGAGCAAAATAGTATTTGTTCTACAAATATATTCTCAACTGCAGTATTCGCTACTTAATCTTTCAACCTTAATTTACAATTTCAGTTGATCTGAACAACAGTTAAGCCTTTTATTTCTCATTTTCAGCTTAGTCCTTGTGTACTGAGTATATGTACAGGACATTCATAGTTATAATGTCACTAATCCTCAATTATATGTAACCCCAATTAGTTCCATGGGGAAATTGAAAGGCAAAGAATGACAATATAAAGCATTCATTTTTAGGACAAAATGTCACAGGAAACCATTCCTTCCCAGTTTTCTGGTCAGCCAACCGAGTTGCATAAATTTTAGGCATCAGAAGTACCAAAAGTGAAAACAGGATGGAGTTTCCTGGCCTTGATAATAGTCCGTTACTCTTTTACCCCTTCTCTGCCATTGCAATATTAATACACATTGCTTCAGTTCACATCTATCCTTACATATACGCTATTTGTTTAAGCACATTATGACGTTTATTTTGGATGTCTTTGCTCACTGTACGCCTCACCAAAGCTGAAGACATGATTAGAGCAATGATTGTGAATTGGACAATTCTATGAGCTCAATTTTGCCAGAGCTGGTCAAATGGGCTTATTAAGAGAGTCATGTAAGGGAGTTTCTGGGAATCCAAGTCATCGAGACCATCAGGCACCTGGCTAAAAACATTCTTCAGGAGTGTGCCATTTGAATAGTGACCCTCTACAGGGGCTCTAACTGAGTACTGCTGTGGTTACAGGTAACTCGATGACCAAAACCATTGAGTGGGAAAAGTGAAAAATCCAACTTTTTAGGCATCAAGTTACTAATACTTTGAAATTGCTGATGGTTCCACTTTAATATGGGGATTGCTGCAATGGCCTATAATTTCATGAGATTTATTTCTGCGTATTGTGTTGTATTTGAAGTTTTTTTGAGTGGAATATTATTTGTCTGTTAATTGAAGTAGTTTCAGCCTGAGATCTGGCATGAACAAGGAAGTAGGCTTCAGTTTTGATGGATAATACATTAATAAAGTAGCATAGTGTTTCTCTCTCTCTCATTAAAGGGAACTGACTGGTGGTGGTTTTACCCTAGGCTTGTCATGCTTCAGACGAGAGGAGAGGTTGAGAAGGAGAGCCCTTCATGGTAACCCCAGCCGATGCAGGAATTGAACTCATGTCGTTGGTGTCACTATGATTGCAACCAGCCAGTCAACTGAGCTAACTAACCTCCAAAGGCATGTTAGTGTATCTCCTCTCACACGCATCCTTACACATAATCTTACCTGGGAATGCATTCCTTTTGCTAGTCTTCCCTCCCCAGCCATTCCCCCTCTCAACCTCCCGCTTTACTCCCAGCCAAGTGATGAATAGAAGTTTCATCTCATATAATATCCAACAATAGTATTCAGAACAGGGGAAAGGGGGTCTAGTGGAACAGTCTCAGCACTGTTAGCTCTGATGCAAAAGTTATTCATTGATACGTGAAGATGTCCTGGGGATGTAAACGGTGTTATGTACATAACAAATTCTTTCTCTCCACTCTAATATTGCTGGACTTACAGCGGTGGAGGTGGACCTGAAAGTCCACAGGTTTATAGTTCCTATGGGAACATAGGGTGGCTGAGTACAATGTTTGAGAAGCGAGGTCTCCTCTGCCTCTGACTGAAGGACAATGGCTGAAACTTTCCATTTCACAGCTGAGTGTCAACTCTGGGGAGGTTCATGACACTTTCCTTCCCATGAGCTCTGGTGATTTTTCTCACGCATTTGCTGCACTTCCCTCACCTTGTTAATTATACATCTGACCTCCATGGCATGGCTCCTATACAATTGTGCTCAATAGAGGCAGATGTGTTCACGAAGGCCTTCCCACATTCAACCCATGGATGCTTCGCTTAAACCAATGCTGTACACAATTTCAAATGCTACAAGCCAGGAATTGCACTTTACACACCAATATACTATCAGAAAGAATATGTCTGACAGAGGCAAATTGACATCCTCCTTTGCAGACAGGAGTCTGGAGGTCCTCATGGACAAGATGGTAGAGAGAAGGCTGTCCATTTTCCCCAACAGCTTTTGAGGAGTCCAGTCTCTCCCAGCCTGCCCTGAAGTATCCACCCAGTCAGTGTAGTCTCAACAGTCTGGAGAAATGAGTTCCTCTGCTTTGCCAGGGTAAGTACCACCATCTTCTCACTGCTGCCTCACACCTACTCTAATACTGCTAATGGGCCCACCTCCCACCAAGCTTATAGTCAACCACTCTCACAATTACATGTGACATTTTGCCTCAACAGCTCTCTCACCCAACTCAAACCTTCCCCAACACCCCCAAAGTATTGACTCTACATGGCCCCTGCTCTCCTTCCTACTCATTCACTCAGGACATGCCACCACCTTTCCCCCAACCCATAGCCATTGCATCTAATTGAATCTCTCCCTTTGTTTCTTTGCAGGAGAAAATGGCCCATAAGAAGGCAGAAAGGGCCAAACCAGGTGGTGCAGTGGCTGACATTTTTTCTCCTCAGCCCATAATGGGAGAGGGCTATAACCGCTCATGTAGTGATTCCGAGACCTCCTTTCATTGTGCTGTGCTGCTCTCCCATTCCCGATATGATGAGTGTATTCTTAACACGCTCAAGTTTCTATCCCTATTGTCCAATTCCTCTTTCTATTCTTCTGCAGACATCCAGTGTACTCGTAGGGTCTCCATCTGTAAGACAGCAGACCCCTCAGAGGAGGCACTGACAGGGCTGCCTCCTGTGCCTTCCACCAGCGTAGATACTGACACCCTGATGTATTATAACTAAGTTAGAGTTGGGAATACATTCTGTTGCATATATCACTGCCTCATCTCTGTAGCTGACTGAGGAAGAAATGCCCTTAAGTCACTGGCACTCAGGGCATTGCCATAGATAAGGCCAATTGCTCAATCCCAGCCAGGAGATGTGGCCATGGTGTCACTTATTAATGGTTTTGTTAAAAGGAACAAATAAACACAGGAGCAGGGGCAGGTTTGTTAGAGACATTTGGCAAATTGGATTGAAGGTTGGAGGAGTCCAACAATGTTACTTGTATCATGCTGGCTCTGGCTGGATGCATCCGAATGTTTCCAAGGACAGGTTGCCATTTGCCATGGAGAGCCACACCCAGCAGAACCCTGACCTACATGCCATCGCTTTAGTCATTGTTGCTCGGTACCAAAGGCCGGTGACAGACAAGTGAAAAGGACCTTGACTTCAACCCAGGTGCTCCTTCCACTCAAGGAGACAGAGTGGAGCCACAAGGTACACAGAAATGGGCAGAACTACCCATAAGTCTGCCCTCAGGCCACTTAAAGGCACCCAGTCCTCCAGCTCCACCCTGCATGTGACTCCCAATCCTGTGGAAGTTGAACATGACAAGTGTGAGGCTGCAACTGGGCATGTCTGGGCTGTCTAGCTACAAACACCTCTTGGGGAAATCTTCCCAAACCTTCAGTTCTACCAGGTTCCGCGATCGGGAAAGCCCCCTTCACTCCTGTAGCAGATCCCAGGACTGCAGCTCGATGTAGTGGGAGGGCAAGTAAAATCTCTGAGGTTATTTAAGTGGCATAGATGACACTTCATTGTAGAAAATCACGTTTGTAAATATATTGGCTCTTTAAATCATCACCTGCCTGATCCACTGTCATTTTGGCTACAGCGACAAGAACGAAAGTACAGAAGCTACCGTGGTCTAGCATCACACAATATTACAACCCAATGTGAAAAATTGGTGTTCTTTCCCTCATGCCTAGCTAATTTAACGCGTTGTCATTGTTGGATATGGAAATATCGCATGTTGTTAAGCCTTCACACACATATTGATATTAATATATAGTAAGTGACAGGGAAAGGGAAAGAAGAACAAACAAAAGAGTTGTATTTATTTCAAATTTAGGGATTAAACAGGGGCTACCTGCTTTTGGTGCAGCAACAAATTTACAATAAATGAATGACATCTTCATCCAACTCAGATCAATTGGTAATGGTTGTCAATTAACAATGCATTGTTCTATTACACCAAATGGGAAGTTCCTCCTGCATCAAGTCCTTATATTAATCCTTGGAGAATTGCTGCTGATCTCCTGGTTCTTCAGCATCCATCACATCCCCACTCTGCCTGCTGCTGTTGTGCAAAACAATGCATGCTAGGATTGTGCAAAACATTGGTGGAGGTAGATTCCATAGGAGTTTTTAAAAGAGCTGAATATATATTGAAAGTGATGAATTTAGAGGGGGAGGTGATGGTTAAGTTGTATTATCACTGGACTGTTAATCCACAGACCTGGATAACATTCTGGGGACCCAGGTTCGAATCCTGCCACGGCAGATGGTGGAATTTGATTTCAATAAAAATACCTGGAATTAAGAGTCCAATGATGACCACAAACCCATTGCTGATTGTCAGGAAAATCCCATCTGAGTCACTAATGTCCTTTAGGGAAGGAAACTTCCATCCTTACCTGGTCTGGCCTACATGTGACTCCAGACCCACAGCAATGTGGTTGACTCTTAACTGACCTCTGGGCAATTAGGGACAGGCAATAAATGCTGCCTATCCAGCAATGCCCTCATCCCATGAATGAATAAAAGAAAAAAAAAATTAGAGGGCTATGGAGGTAGGGCTGCAGAATGTGACGAGCTGGGTAGTTTTTTTGCAGAGCTGGTACAGATACAATGGGTCGAATTGCCTGTTTCTGTATTGTATAATTCTGTGATTCTGGAGTATACTGTAAGGTGTTCCAGATGGATCCAAGCTTTGGCACCTTCATCTTGAGGAGGTTTATTGTTTACTTCACAATGGCCCATGTTTAAAAATGGGCTGCATTGAGTCTAGGTTTGGCATCAGTCAGACGGTTGTGTAATGGAGTCATCGACCATTGTTGGAAAGGGAAGGCTTTCTGTCTCATCTGCCTCCCTTGTAAGAAAAATGACCCTTGGAATGAAACACAAACTTAATTATCAAGGATATGGCCAGCTTCCATGGTATTTGACACATATTTCTAAAATGTGTTATGACTTGACTGATTGACTGCTTTCCTCTTTCATCTGCATTGTGATGTGGCACTCTCAATACAATGTGTGTACAGTCACTAGTATTCTGCACCTGGCCAAAGCCAACTATATTGGCAAAGCCAACTCCGGGCTGTAGCACTGAGCTCCTCATGGGAAATGAGATGAATTGGGATGATTTTGCTCAAAGTGCATCAGTAACGGCCGTCAGATATTTGTGGATTGAGGATTTAGAGATACCACACTGGTCAGCAGCTGTTTCTTGTAACATGCAGTTACATACAAGTTATACTGTTGTCAGCCACTGGCATTGTATGGCTACTCACACTTCAGATTGCAAGTCTTGTTCCAGCAGAGGGGAGGCGATGGCCTAGTGGTATTATCACTGGATTGTTAATCTAGAGACCCAGATAATGTTCTGGGGACCTGGGCTCGAATCCCACCATAGCAGATGGTGGAATTTGAATTCAATAAATAGCTGGAATTGAGAGTCTAGTGATGATCATAAATTCATTGCCGACTGTCAAGGGGGGGTGGGGGTGGAAACCATCTGGTTCACTAATGCCTTATAGAGAAGGAAACTGCCATCCTTACCTGGTCTGACCTACATGTGACTCCAGACCCACAGCAATCGTAAACTGCCCTCTGGGCAATTAGGGACGGGCAATCAGCAATGCCCACATCCTGTGAATGAATAAAGGGGGAAAAACTGACAGTTCTGCCCCCATGTCCAGGGGCGTCTCCATTCGATACTGAACTTTGATCACTTGAAGGAAACATGTAGCAAGGTTTATAAACTGTTGCTCTCTGGAACCACCTCCATAGCCTACAGGGATTTTCTGCTTTAACTTCAGCAGCTGCTGGAGGTTGCCAGTGGTTAGGAACGTGCTGGCACCTTTGCTCCTCCTCAGTGTGTGTGTAACCCTTTGTTGATCAGCAGCCAAAGTGAAGCTAACATCTGCTGTGACTGGATCTGTTAGCGATGGTTCCAATGAGCTTATGTGAGGAAAATCAGGAATAAAATAGCTCTTCAGTAACGTGAATAGTCAGTATTCACAACAACACACAAAAATAACTCTACCATAGTAATATAGTAGGACATTCAGCTCTCTGATAGGAAGGTGTATGGGATACCTCTAGATGGACCTTTTGTATTTTAAATTTTGTTGCGGTGTATGCAGCACAAGGCATGTTTCATGAATGTGCTAGAAGATTGTAACTGCATTAAGAATACAGAGACCTTGTCCAGTCCATACTCCTACATCACCAAGAAACAGCCTTTCCAATAATAGCATGTTCTGACAAACGTAAGTTCAATGAGAGAGAAAAGCACCTCTGTACTCTTTTACAGCCTGTGACACCATGGAATGTCTTTGGGAATTGTCAACCACATATGAGGCTTTAAAGGTCGCTTTAATCACTTCTGTTTCAGAGGTTGCTAGGATTAATTTATAATTGTCAATGGCATAGCCAGGGTTTGTAAACTACATACTTGGTAAATGCATTAGGTACACATGCAGAATTATAATTAACGCAGTTGTGCCCCAGAAGTAGAGCTGCCCTCACAGACAAAACAAGGCAAACTTATCTGCAGCCATTTTCCATATTTATATCATAGCTGAGATGTAGTTGAAGTATACAAACACACCTACAATTGGCTGATGGAGCATCACACATTGCTTGTAAGTCTCCTTTTGAGGTTTACCACTGGAATTGTCCACCAAGATTCTGTGAGCATCCCTCAGCAGAGAGAAATTATTTTTGTTGAAAATAATCTGAAGGGCCTTTGTTCAAGCCCAAAGGCAAATTAACACAATGACTGAAGTTCAGCATTGAATACTATGCCATAATCTAGGAAAACCATAAAATCCTGGCTGAAATATTAACAATGTAAATTAACACTAAATACAGTACTAGTGACTTTGTTAAATGTTATGAAATTGAATATCCAACATATTTACAAAATAAAGTCACAAGCTGGAGGAATTTCTACTTCCATTTTTACTTCTTTAAGAAGATAGCTCATGGTCCAGAAACTCTGGCTGTTGTATTGTAGCTATTTCAATCAACATGTTTGAACATGTTGTGGCACATATCAGGCAGGTGGGACTTGAACCCAGGCCTCCTGGCTCACAAATAGGGACACTACCACCATGCCACAAACATCCTGGTTGCTGCATTATGTGCAATTATCCACAGGTAGGCATCCCACTCAAATTTGAAGCAGTGTTTCAGCTTCCTTAAAATTGATCAGTTGCCATTGAGAAAGTTGAGCTCCAAACATGGAGCTGTGTATTCCTACACCCAGTCACCTGTGGCAATGTGCTTCAGAAATCACAGACCCAAGCTGTGATTCATGCCTTCATGCAGAGGAAGCAGCCTGGAAATTTAAATTGGCAGCTGACAACTATTGCAGCCTCAGTCTTACCCTTTGGATGTAATAACTGAGCAGTGTTGCAATTCAAACCAATAGGGATTATTGTTTATTAGAACAAGGACAATTTTATTCATTTTGAATGGAAATGCCCTGAGGGGAAACTAAACCTCAATGTCTTATTCTATTTTCCAATCGAAGGAGAACAAACAATAATTAAAAGAATTTAAGTGGATATACTTGTAAACTGTGGATGGGGGCTGGGGGTTCTTCCAGTGGTTGAGATTTCTTTTATTCATTCATTAGACATGGGCGTCACTGTCTAGGCCAGCATTTACTGCCTATCCCTAGTTGAATGTCCCTAGTTGGTCCTAAAGATGATGGTGAGTTGCCTTCTTGAACTGTTGCAGACCATTTACTGTAGATATACCATGCTTATGCCATTAGGGAAGAAATTCCAGGATTTTGACCCAGTGACACTGAAGGAATAGTGATACATTTCCAAGTCAGGCTGGTGAGTGACTTGGAGGGGAACTTGCATGTGCTGGTGTTCCCATGTACCTGCTGCCCCTATCCTTCCAAAATGATCAACTGACTATATTTAGGTAACTGTGGTCACGAACTCCCAAATTCTAACAATATGTCAAAAGGGAAATCCACTGAGGCCAAGGCATAATTCCTTTTGAAATTTGAGAAACAGCTGCCTTAGACTGTAGCTCAATGTACATGAAGGAATTCTTAAATGAAGCAGGAATGGTATTGGAATTTTTGGATTGTACATTTGATTACAAAAGACAGGAACATCAGTAATGGGAACTGTACCGGGAAGTGTAGAAGTGTGCAACAGAAATTATGAGTGTGTCCTTGATAAGCTTTCCAGAGAGGATTAGAAAGGAGCAATTGAGTTAAAAACAGGTCACAATAATTTAACAATAATTTACAGCTGGTCAAAGAAAATAAGGAGCTACAGGATTTGGCAAACAAGCTGCAAAGGATGAGTGATAGCAGGAAAGCATTGTTATCCTACATAACGTAGTGTGCAACACAAGGAATAAAACTGCTATCATACCCAACAGTAGAACAAGATATTCATTTCCAAGCAGAACATACCAAAATCAATGAGAGGTTAGAACATGAAACAGAACTCTTCCCCATGTTTAGCTAAAATCAAACACAACAGAGCAGCTGCTATCACATTAAAATCCAAGTCAGATAAACTTGTACTGAGTTAGAATATAGTTGACAGCACTGCACCCTTTTTCTGGTGTAGACACAAAGCCGTGTGCAATATCATCTGGGACAGGGCAAGGTCAGAAACAAAATGGGTGAGCAGAACACCCTACAGACCATCACAAACTTGACAAATCCCTTGCCCCTCAGTGGCATTAAAGAAACACCCAAATTAGATTGTATTTGCAGAGTGATTTTCCAACTGTTACACTGAGGCCATAGTTTACATTCAAGTAAAATCATTGCCTAAACAGGGTGCTGTTCACAAATTTTGAGCTGAAACTTTTTTTTTGGCTAAGTGTGAGTTGCGATGGGTTTTTTTTGGAGGAAATCTTGCTGCTAGACCCAGTGTGATTTCCCATCAGATCTTACCAAACACAGCTCATTCACTATTTACCCAGCTCCTATGGCTGCTTTCCTGTCCAATTCTAGCTCCACCTTACCATGAGATAACAAGGTGTAGAGCTGGATGAGCCCAGCAGTCCAAGCAGCATCAGAGGAGCAGGAAAGCTGACGTTTTGGGTCTGGACCCTTCTTCAGAAAACCCTTCTTCATTTTCTGAAGAAGGGCTCAGACCCGAAACATCTGCTTTCCTGCTCCTCTGATGCTGCTTGGCCTGCTGTGTTCATCCAGCTGTACACCTTGTTATTTCAGATTCTCCAGCAGCAGCAGTTCCTACTATCTCTCTCTCCATCTTACCATGCCCTGTTCCTGGAACAACTCATCATTCTGCAGATTATCCATCAAAAGTGCAGCATCCTGTGCACCCATGCATTTTTAAAAGCCTACAGTGCATCCAGACAAGCGCCATCAGCCTGGTGCTGCCGTGCATTTGCCTGGATGTGGCAGTTAGGGGAAATTAACATCCTGCTTTGTGGCCAGGGACCTGCAAATCCTGCTGGATATGAGATGTCCTTTTTCCCTGGGACCACAATACTAGGCCATGCCAGCCTAGTCCAAGGTAAGGCTGGAGATTTCAGTTATCGCATTAGTAGGTTGATGATCCTGGATGCCAGTGGAAGCAAAGAGTTTGTATGGTTGTTGTGCAAAGATAATCAGAGTGGATATTCAGGAGACTGGTAAGGGTCAGAAGAAATAGAATGGAGACAGAGTGACTACTTAAATGATGCAGAGAGTATCAGGTTTACGGGCCTGTTGATCTTTTCTCAATGTACATTATTTGGACAAGGACAAATGAGCAATTCTTTCTCAGAATTCTGGCAGTTTCTTTTTAAACTTCCAGCCCGCCAAACAAATCTTTAAAGGGACAGTTTAAGAAAAAGAATGATCTCTTGTGTGAACATGCAGGTGAAAGACTTTAAAGAGCAGATTAGCCCCTAACACATGCATTCCATGAGACATCCCTGCAGCAATATGCTCTTCCATCAAATGCCAAGCAGTCAATTTCCTTTGAAGAGAATTAATGGTGAAAGGAAGAATGTGCTTGAAACAATTGGTGTGGTACACACAAGGGAATAAGACTTTGTATTCAAAGCACTTGTCTTGGCAGTCTCCTTCTTGAACACATTTGATCAGTGGTATATTCCATACAGTAACCAGTTCACAGCAAATATATCAAGACCATAATGTCCATCCATCTAAAAGGTGACCAGAAATATTTTCATATGTTTTGGATATTCAATCCGTATTTGGCTTGTCAGGGCATATCCAGTAGAGGTTGTCATCTCTGATAACTGTGACTTATTTCTCTTTTCAAGATTTTATTCTAAAAAATGCTAATAATACTTACCATAATATTTTTAAAATAGCATTGTTTATTGGGTACTAAATATTATACCTTTTAATAGTGCTTGCTGTTAGTGATATAAAAATGTCATTTGAATATTATATATCTTAATTTATTGCACTTAATGTTTTTTTAATATTATTACTATGTGTTACTTTTAATTAAATCATTTTGCTTATGTAATTATCACGAATTAAAGATTCAATAGTATATTTTGCATTCATTCACATTCATTTAACTTATTTGCTTTAAATATGTGACTAAATAAATTAATTCTACTTCAATGCAAAAGCAACATATTACTGGAGTTAAATTACTCCTCGACAATATTATAGATCTTATTAACAAAATAGCTTGAATAATTAGATATGATCATAATACACAGTTCAATATTAGTTGAAGGAAAGGAATGTTAAGTTTTTACTCTTTATCTCAGCTATATTTAATTCATTTCTATGAATTCTCAATAGAATGTAAAAACATCCATACAGCCATTGGCTGTTTATATTGATGTCAGGTATATCTGCATTAGTTGCATTAGGTATTGCAGAAGAGGTATAAATTATTATAGCTTTGTGCTGTAAAATAACCCATTTAATTATTCCTATTCTTTCAAAGTCTTAAATTCCTATTTTGCTCAATTCATCAAAAGTAGAAATATTTCCCATACAGCTCACTACACATCTTAATTTTATCACCAAACTTACATTTGAAAGATATTCTTTCTGATTTTGCACTCACTGCAAGGTACCTTGCCCAGAGGAAGGGCAAACCAGAGTGTGGGTGCACACAACACATGGTTTTCTGTTCATACAAATGAACATTTTGGAAATTGTACGTTGTTGAACCCAAATTTCTTGGTTGTTTGGTTCCCTTTGAAAGAATTTCAGAGGATTTTTCCCTGGAGTCTGTTCTCAAGTCTTTGCAATTTCTTAGATCAAAATCAAAAGATAGAAATTCCTCTCGATGTAATTTTTAATGAATTGATTAACTTGCTCGGGTGAAATTTATTGACTCGTCTTTATAACAAAGCAATTAATTCAGTTACTCTGAAGTATCTCAGAAAATGACATATGGATGGATAAGACTTTAACCAAATAGAAGTAACACAAATTCATGTATCAAAGAGACCATGATAGTATCTGCTTTTAGTAGTTCACTTCACTGTATTTTAAAATTCAAACACACTGACTTCCCAAACCAGTCTTAATCTAAACAGTTGCCTCAACTTCAATTAATTTTTAAATCAAATGGCCAACCTCTGTGTGTCTCGCATCCTGACATGTATAAATTAATGATTCTATAAAACTTAATAGATAATAAAAATGTGTCATAATGTGAAGCCAACAGTCTTTCTCACCATCACATTTTATGCGACAGAAAACAGCCTCTCTGTGTTCAATTTTTAGCAAGTGGTAAAACATGATAAAATAGTCAGGAATGTAACTTCAATTATGTGTATGTCTATGCATTCAAGTACTTCTTTCAGGAACCAACAATTTACCTATTAAAGCCATAACATGTACTCCTGTTCCACGGGGAACTCTGCACATCCCCACAACCACACTTTTCTGCCCAGCAGCAAGGAAGTCATTACAGCATGTACCGCAAGATTTAATAGGTATCATAATTTATCATGTAAACCGAAAAGTGTTTCTTAATTAAGCGCACACATTAATGAATTTTTTAATTTGATCCCTGTTAAGTACCTTGCTATGCAAATTGCAATATTCGGCACATTAGTTATCTACTATTGCCCTTGGCTATTTACAACCCCTTACAAGAGAAATTTCAAGGTAAAATTCTCTCAACCCTTTCAATCCCACAGTGCTAGTTGGTTTAGTCTTCCCAATCCACATCAACTCTATTTAACATACTCTTTAATTATTGTTTCTTTTTTACAAAAATCAAAGTACGTCAACTAAATAACTCCTTGGTGTTTGTGAAACATTCAATTCCTTTGTTGTTGAGTCACTTTTTTAAAATGAATGGTCAATGCATAATAGGTGTCAGCCTATGCCAATATGCTGAAAATATTTGACCATATTATTTCCTTAAGAAGAATTGAAATACATGGTGGATTAATGTGGTGGTATGAACTTTGAATTGAAAGTAATAAAACAGGAAGACTTGCATTTATATATTGCCTTTAATACATTGTAGTTTTATTATAACTACTAATGTAGGGATTTCAGCAGCTAATTTACACAAAACAAACCCTCATGTACAATGTGTTACTGACCTAATAATCAGATTTTGTGACGCCTATTGAATGATAAATATTGGCACCAAACTAATTCCCCTGATCATCATTGAAATAAAACGTGAGATATTTTAGATTTGCCTAAGCAGGTGAAGCCTCAGTTTAACATCTCAACTGAAAGATGGCACCTTTGAGTGTTTCCTCTGCTTAACATCTCATCTAAAAGATGGCACCTTTGATAGTGCAGTACTTCCTCAGTTTTGCAATGGAGTGTCAATCTTGGTTTTTGTGCTGTAGTGTCAAAGTGAACATTGAAGATGGAAACTCATGAATCAAAAGCAAGAGCGTTACCCACCAAACAATGGCTGAAACTTATAGTGTCTTTTAAAAGACCTAAGAACAACTTTGATACACTGATAAGTCATTGTGGATGGGATCACACAAGTGGCAAATTGTCATATTGTGATCAATCAACCTTCTGTAACAATCAACCTGGTCATTAAAGTTGTGTTAAGCTTTCTTGCTTTGGGTTGGGAAAAGCTTTCTGGTGATTTTCTAGTGAAATTTGTATCATCTGTTTGTGTTTCAAATTCCACATTCCCATCTACCCCCAATAATGTTTGATTCACCTACCTAAGAAGAATCTACCCACCTCTTGCTTTAAACATGTTTAATGACCCCCTTCTCCACTGCCTTCTAAATCAGGATTCTAAAGCTGCACAAACGTCTGATAGAAAAGACTTCTCCTCATCTCTTTCCTGGTGCTGAGGTGGAGGTGGTCAAGAGCCTCGGGTTCCGAGAAGTAAATATCACCAGTGATCCATCCTGGCCCATCCAAGTCAAGAAAGCACACCCAACACCTTTACTTCCTCAGAAGGCTAAGGACATTTGACATATCCACAATGACTCTTACCAATTTTTATAGATGCACCATAGAAAGTGTCTTATCCGGATGCATCACAGCTTGGTATCTGCCCAAGAACACAAGAAATTACAGAGAGTTGTGAACGGAGCCCAGTCCATCATGTAAACCAGCCTTCCATCCATTGACTCTGTCCAGGTTTCTTGCTGCTTTGGGAAAGCAGCCAACAAAATCATAGACCCCCCTCCCACCCCAGTTATACTCTCTTCCACTCTCTTGCATTGGACAGAAGATACAAAAGTTCGAAAACATCAACACAGTCAAGAACAGCTTCTTCCCAGCTGTTATCAGACGTATAAACAGACCTCTCATGTATCAGAGTTGATCTTTCACTACACCTTCTCTGTAGCTATTACCCTGATGCATTCATGTAAGGTATGATTTGTCTGTTAGCATGCAAAACAATACTTTTCACTGTATCTCGGTACATGTGACAAAAATAATCAAATCAGTAAATTGTCCTTTTATTTTAAAACAGTGCCTCCTAGTTCTGGGCTCATCGGTATTATTTTCACATTATTTTCATGTCAATCTTGTCAAGACTGTTCAGCTCTTCTATACATCAAATAAGTCACCCGTCACTCTTCTGAATCCAGTAAACCTCCATCTGAACTGCTGCCAAATCTTTAACATCCTTCTTTAAATAAGGAAACCAAACTGTGCACAGCATTCAAGTTTCACCAATGTCATCTGTATTGAAGCATGACATCCTTACTTTAATGTTCAATGTCTTTTGGAATGAAGGGTAATATTCCATTCGCCTTTTTAATTACTTATTGTAGCCGTGAAAAAAATTGTAAAGAAGCTCAATCACTAGCACACCTACATCCCTCTGCACTTCAGCTCTCTGCAGCATTTCACATTTTAAGTAATATGAACTTTATTATTCTTCCTATCAAAATGAACAGCTTCACATTTATTCACATAGTACCTAATCTGCCAAATGTATGCATAGTCACTCAAGCTTTTACAATTGTTCTCTTCATGTCATACTTTCTTAGCCACCTGTGTTAAAATATTTGGAACCTCTCATTTAAGTCATTGTTACAGTTCATAAAAAGTTGAGAATCCAGCGCAGATCCCGATTTGTCCCCACAAGTCATATCCTGCCAACTTGGAAAAGACCTATCTCTGTATATTCTCTATTTTTTGCCAGCCAGCAAATCTTCTATCCATACTGGCACATTTCTCTCTATACCATGAGCTTCTACTCTATAAATAACATTTTATGTGACACCTTATCAAGCTGCTTCTCAGAATCCATATATGGTACTTTAATAGGCTCCCCTTTGTCTATTGCATATGCCACTTTTTCAAAACACTCCAACAAATTGGTTAAGTGTGATCTCCCTTTTACAAAGCCATATTGACTCCTTCCAATTATCTTGCATTTTTCTAAATACTCAGCAATAATCTCCTTATGGACTGATTATAACACCTTCCCCATAACAGACATGAAGCAAACTGGCCTAAAGTTGCCTACTTCCTGTTTCTATCCTTTCTTGAATAGAGGAGTGACATCTCCTACTTTTGAAGCTAGTGAACTTTTCCAGAACCGAGTGAATTTTGGAAAAGTAATAATCAACACCAATTGATTTATTACCTGATTGGCAACCTCTTTTAAGACCCAAGGATTGAAGATCATCAGGACTGAGGAACTTGCAGATCCATCAACTACTCAGCATCACTTCACGCTGATGTAATTTCAGTAAATACTTCTTTTCCTTTCCTGATTTGTAGTAATCTGGACTGATTTTTGTATCTGCATTAGTGAAGGCAGAAGGAAAACCCTTGCCTATTTCATCCACCACTTCCTCATTATTTGTTATTAGCTCCCCATTCTCACTCTCTATGGGATCAACACTCATAAAACTGACCCTTTTTTTCCCTCTTGCTAGCCTCTGGTTATCTGCTTTTAAATGCCTAGCTTGCTTTAAACTCTTTCTCCTGATTGACCTTTCGGTTATTCTCCTTCGTTCTTTACATTCTGACTAATCATCCTACCTACAGTTAATTATGTTTTTTCTCCTTAAGTTTGATCCTTTGCCTAACTTCTTTAGTTAATTTTAGGTCCAGCCAATGAAATTTTCTTTATAGTGCTGACACAAACATTGTGCATTGTTTAATGATCACCATTCTTATAAAGAACAGAAACTTACTTATAAAATTAGGCCAATTGGATAAAAATGATCTGCTGAACTACAAACATAGGGCTGAGGAGCAGGAGTAAGCCATTTGGGCCTTTCAACTTGGCCAACCATTAATCAAGAACATGACAGATCTGGTTGTTGTCTCAACTCCACTTTCCTGTCTGTCCCAAATGACACTTGACTTCCTTTTCTATCAAAGATCTATTTAACTCTGCCTTGAATGATTCAAATAATCCAGTGCCATTGCCTTCTGAGGAAGAGAGCTCCACATACTAAAGACTTCTGAGAGAAATAAATTCTCCTTATCTCCATCTTATTTTTTAAACTAGTTCTGGACTTCTCACGAGAGGAAACATCCTATCAGTATCCACATTGTTAAGTCCCGTTAGAATTTTATACACTTCAGGAAGATAATCTCTCATTCTTCTAATCTACAATGTGTATGGACCTGACCTGTTCATTCTTTCTTCATGAGGTAAAGCCATCATCTGAACTGAGTGAACCTCCTCTGAATTGCTTCTAACACAATTGTATCTTCTTTTATCAAACATGGGATTGCGAATTGTAAACAGTACTACAGATTTGGTCTTTCCAAGACTCTACAACTGTAGTAAAACCTCCTGACTTGTCTATTCCATTCTACTTGTAATAAATGGTAACATTCCATTTACTTCCTAATCACCTCCAATCCTAGGTATGAATTTATTATGATTCATACACCAGGGTTTCCAAATCCCTTTGTACCACTTAATCCTGAAATCTTTCACCATTCCAATGATGTACCACTTTTCTACTCTTCTGCCAAATTAGTCAAGTTCACATGTGCCAAATTTTTTGCCTGCTTGCCTAACATCCCTTTGCAGTTTTTCTATTTTTTTTTGACAACTTACTTTAGTTAGTCACAGAGCACAGAAAAAAGCTCTTCCACCTATTGAATCTGCACTGGTCAGAAACAACCCCTAACTACTCTAATCCAATCTTACAGCACTTAGCCCATGTCTTTGTATGCTCTACCATCACAAGTGTACATTTAAATACCTCTTAAATGCTTTGAGGATTTCTGGCTCTACCACCCCTATAGGTAGTGAGTTCCAGATTCCCACAACCTCTGGGTGAAAATTTTGTTTCTCATATCCCTCTAAACCTCCTGCCTCTTACCTTAAATCAATGCCCTGGTCATGAATTACTCTACCAAGTGGAAATGTTCCTTAATGTCTAGCTTCTCTATTCCCTCCATGATTTTATACATCTCAATCACAACTCCCTTCAGACTCCTCTACTCCAAGGAAAATAAACCCCAGTGTATCCAATAATACAGTGTGGAGATGGAGGAGCACAGCAGGCCAGGCAGCATCTGAGGAGCAGGAAAGCTGACGTTTCAGGTCAGGACCCTTCTTCAGAAATGGGGGAGGGGAAGGGGGCTCTGAAATAAATGGGGGAGGGGGGTGGTGATAGCAGGTGGAGTCGATAGGTTGGAGAGAAGAGGGACAGGTCAAGGGGGTGGGGATGAACCTAGTAAAGGTGAGTGTAGGTAGGCAGTGGTGGGGATTGGTCAGTGAGGTGGGAGGAGCGGATAGGTGGGAGAGAAGACAGACAGGTCAATAAGGTGGGGATAAGAGGCGGGGGCTAGTCTTGGGATGAGGTTGGGGGTGGGGAGATTTTGAAGCTAGTAAAGTCCACATTGAGGCCATTGAGGCTTCCAAGGTGGAATATGAAGTGCTTGTTCCTCCAGTTTCCAGGTGGCATCATTGTGACACTGGAGGAGGCCTAGGATGGACATGTCATCCAAGGAGTGGGAGGGGGAGCTGACGTGGTTCGCGACTGGAAGGTGTTGTCATTTGTCGTGAACCGAGCATAGGTGCTCTACAAAGCGGTCTCCGAGCCTCCGCTTGGTCTCACCGATGTAGAGGAGGCCACATTGGGTATAGTGGATACAATAGACCACATTAGTGGATTACTATCTCCCAGTGTATCCAATCTCTTTTCATAATTAAAAGTCTCCAGTCAGGGCAATATCCTGGTACATCTCCTCTGCACTCTTTCCAGTGCTATCATATCCCTCTTAGCATGCGGATTCCAGAAGTGCACACAATTCAAATTGGTTGCGGCCTAACCAACATCTCATAAATTATTGTTGATATTTTCCAATTAACCTGTTCAAACTTGTTATGAGATGCATCTGGAGCAGGTATAAATTGTACCCTGTCTCCTGGCTAAAAGATAGGGACACTACCACTGTGCCACGATAACCTCACTTTCTTACCTATTTTGGAGTCATTGTCAAGTTCAGCTTCCATACATTTGTTTCCTTTATCCAAGTTATTGGTGTACATTGGAAGTAGCTTAGGCTCCAGCACTGATCCCTGTGCCACTCCACTAGTTACATATTCCAAACCTGAAAAAGACCCAGTTATGCCTTTTCTCTGCTTCCTGTTATTGAACCAAAGCTTTATCCATTCATAATGACGTTGTTTGTTGAACTCGACCTCTATATCATCTGTTCCCTAACTCTGTCTGTGTCAAAAGTATGTAAAAAAAAATTTCAACGCCTTTCACTTCTGAAGAAGTAGCATATTGAACTTGAAATGTTAACTGTATTTCTCTCTCCATAGATGGTGTCCAGACCTGTTGAGTTTCTCCAGCATTCTCTGTTTTTGTTTTAGATTTCCAGCATCTGTAGTATTTTGGTTTTATTATAACTACGTCAATTTGTCTGGCTTTCTGTGTTGAGCTAGAGATATTGTGACCCTGTAAGTTTTCATTGAGTCATATGTTCTCATTCCACACTACACGAAGGCTAAGAAATTTCTGCCTCTCATTTTTATGTTTCTCTTTACCTTTCTCTGATACTCAATTTTTTTTCTCATTGTTAATATTTTAGGATGGAATTTTCCCAGCCTTGAGTGATGGGAAATAGCGCGAAATTTGGGAAAATCACAGGGATGGCCAGTGAGGAGGTTCTCAGTGCCAAGAGTAAAAAGTCTCGCCGAGATGAGATTCTTGCTAGTGAGTTTTGAGAGAACTATGAACATACATTAGTTGACCCTGAACTGTGAGTATTCTCTGTGTTTTTATATGCAAGAATGCCTCTTGGGTGATACCTCTTTTTGGCTGGGTGGTATGAGGGCTCATGCAGCACCTACAATCTTCCACTGTCTCTGTGCAACACATTCCCTGATGCTATGTTCATTGGAATAAGATTCAATGTCAATCTACTATGTAATGGAATTCCATGGTGCTCCTTGTCAGAGAGGTCCATTGCCACAGTCATTTATGACTGCTAAAACTGTCATTTATGACTGATGTGGCTGCTCACAGCATATATTATTAAGGACCTGTTCTGTCTCTTTTGTTCTCACATAGATTCAATGCAAGTGCGATGAATGGATCTGGCTACAGCAGGGGCCATCGCTGCTGGGATGCATTGAAGATGCAGAGAAATAGAAGAAGAATAAGTGAGTTAACAAGCCCAGGACCAGCAGCAAACCTCCAGTGGATGGAGAACAGATTACACATGAAGAGATTGTAGCTGATGGTCCCCTCAGGATACACAAGATTGCAAGGACAGCCAGAGACATTTCCTTTGGATAAGCAACGTGCAGTGTCAGTGCAGACTGAGGATGTCCTGGGACATAGTCAGTAATGAAGAAGTAGGTAGCCATCATATCCTGATGGCTGTCACGGTGAAACCTCATTAAATCTTTACACAACTGCCTCTTTCCAAGAAATCACTGGAGACCTGTATGGAGTTGGGGAAAAGCTTTTCACTGGTTGGAGTCATATCTGGCATGAAGGAAGATGGTTCTGGTTGCTGTTAAGTCAGTCATCTCAGTTCCAGGCCATCACTGCAGGAGATTCTCGGGCAGTGTCCTTGCAAATTGAGATTAAAGCTATGCAGTTAAGATTATGGGGAAGGAGATAATATCTAAATAGAAGATATGTTCATGTTCTGAATTTGTTAAACTCAATGTTGAGTCCTGAAGGCTATAAAGTGCCAAAAGGAAAAATGTGGTGCTGTTCTTCTACTTGTGTTGAGCTTCGCTGGAACATTGCAGCAAGCCTAGGAAAGAAACATTAGTGTGAGAACAAGATGGTATATTGTAATGCCAAGTGACTGAAAAATTAGGGTCATTCTTACAAAAAAGCAGAGATGTTCTACAAAATGGTCACTCAGTCTGTGTTTGTTCTTGCCAGTTAGGAAGACACTTTATGCTGAACAGTGAACACAGCAGATTAGGTTTAAAGAAGTACAAATAAACCACTGATACATTTAGAAGGTGTGTTTTGGACTTTAGATAGTGAGAAGGGAGGAGGAAAAAGGGCAAGTGTTACACCTGTGATGAAACTATGGCTTTAAGAGGTGTATTTTGTTCTTTTTTTTGAAAGAAAGTTTTAAGGCAGATGTCTGAGCAGTCTACCAGAGCCATTAGAGTAAACAGCTTGTGAGGGCTTGAATTTTAAAAAAATTATAACAATAGAAGCAACCTGAATGGGAGTGGTCAAGCTCCCACAGAATCAGGATTTTTAGTTTTAGCTTTCTGCAGGTGTTGCTCAGGTCTCAATCAGGTTGGAAGCTGCATTAAATCTTTCCCACTGCAACACTCTCTAAAATTTTCTCTCGATGGTTTTTTTCCTCTCTCCTGGGCTGTTGGAGTTGCATGTGAAACAATCTGTTTTCTGAATTTGCCTTTTTTATTTATGGGATATTACAATGTTGGAACTGTTCATTAGTAATAGTTACTGTATATATCATTCTGTTAAGCTTTTCAATAAAGTTATTCTAATTCCTGAGATAAAAGGTACTGCAGATGCTGGAGAATCCGAGATAA
>JAHRHZ010000125.1:498988-513761 GCA_024137785.1 Ginglymostoma cirratum | reverse complement strand
TGATGAAGCGTTTAGGCCCGAAACGTCAAGTTTTCCTGCTCCTATGATGCTGCTTGACCTGCTGTGTTCATCCAGCCCCATGCTTGTTATCTCGGATTCTCCAGCATCTGCAGTACCTTTTATCTCTGGTACAAGAATAATTTGGCCATGGTTTTGAGCACTACCCAATGATAATGACAATGTGAACAAATCAGTTAATGGGCACAACTGATCAAAATTATCCAATTAACCTTTGAAGACAATTATATAGAATTTCCGCCAGCAATAGAGAAAAAAAACTGCAAAACTAATCATTTTTAGTCGTGAGATCAAACTGCTTTTAGAATAAAGGGGTAATTTTACAAAATCTCCTTCATGGTACACCAGTGTACCATCATGGTACATTCAGGGTGCCATTCATCAGGAATATAGACCAGAATACAAGCCCCATTATCTTCTGCTCAATATGAATTAATATGTTTTAGTAAAATTACTTTTGAGTATATAAAATAAGTTCTCAATTTAATTGACAGAATAAATTCTTAAAATTTAAAGACTGTGCAAGAGATATATAGACACTTTTCCATTGTGTGCCAATATCAGGCAATATTCCCAGCTATCCACACAAACGTGGATATTTACCATTAGAGGAATGGATCAAATTGAAAATACTGTACTGTGGTTCAAGAAGTTTCTTGGAATAGCCACGTCCTTGGAATAGTTTATGGGCATCAGAGGATCACAAAATAGAATTAAAAGGAAAGTACTGTTTCAGTCTAGTTAGGTTCAAATTATCGATACCACTCCGTTTTATAGAGAATTGTCATTGCCTCAATAGCTTCCCCCACGCACTACTTTCACCAATCCGTTTTCGTTAAGAAGACCATAAGACACAGGATCAGAATTAGACCATTCAGCCCATTGAGTCTGCTCCTCCATTCAATGACATCTGATCCTCAATTCCACATTTCCTGCCTTTTCCCCAAGACCTTGATTTCTTTACAGATTAAAAATCTTTCTATCTCAACCTTGAACATTCTTATTGATTCAACCTCAACAACCCTCTACTATAAAGAATTTCACAGACTCACGACCCTCTGAGAGAAGAAATGCCTCCTCATCCTTGTCAAAAACATGCAACCACTTGTTCTGAGATTATGCCCTCTGGTCCCAGACTGTCCCATAAGCAGAAACAGTCTTTCCAGATCTAGTCTGTGAAGCCTACTTGTATGACTCAATGAGGTCACTTGTCACTATCCAATATTCCAATGAGTGCAGGCCTAATCTACACAATATCTCTTCGTAAGTCCCTGTGTACTGGTATCATCCTAGTGAACCTTTTCTGGACTGCCTCGAATGTCAGTATATCTTTCCTTACATAAGGGGCCCAATGCAACTTTAGGCAGACCTATAATAACAACTATGCAAGCTTAGATTTAAGATGAGAAGGAAAAAAATTAAAAGGGACCTAAGGGACAACTTTTTCATGCAAAGGATGATGCATGTATGGAATGAGATGCCAGAGGAAGTGATGGAGGCGGGTACAGTTACAACATTTAAAAGGCATCTGGATGGGTACAGAAATAGAAAGGGTTTAGAGGGATATAGGCCAAATGCTGGCAAATGTGACTAGATTAATTTAGGGTATCCAGTCAGCATGGGCCAGTTGGACCAACTGTTTCGGTGCTCTACAACTCTATGACTCTAAGTCAATGTTCTAAATATTGATTCTGACGGCTATGATACATTGCCAACAAAAAGTAAAGATATCCAGATATCAGAAACTGGCAATAATAGTTGCTATGAACATTAGCAGGCTTTAGATAAGTTTCAAACACCCACAAAGACAGCTATAATCTGCTACATGGTTATCACATATTTTTTCTGACCAGATGATTAGCAAATACATGAAAAAATATCTTGCAAAGTATCATTTTCTAAAAAGTTGAAAATATGTGCTTTTAGACTAATGGTTAATTTTCTAAACAAAACTGGAATGCAGTTACGTATTATGGCATAGCATTTATGAAGTAACACCGTCAGTGCAGAACTTTGAGTGATGAAAGCTTGCATCATAAACTCAAACTATAGATAAACATAGCTTCGGCTGAATTCTGCCAATATATTTTTGATGCGTGCTCCCATTGCACAAAGCTCTCTCGACAGCCTTGGCATATAAAGTCTGTTTCATATGTTATCAATATTGTCCTTACTTATTAGGACTTTCTAAGCCCTGAGATTCAGATTTTCTGTTGGAGTCATCATTTCTATGAAGCAGCGAAAATATGTGACTCCCCTTGAAAATATCCTTGAAACAACCCAAAATGACCAACAGGAAATGTATTAATGTTCAGTTTCTTTACCAAAATGAGGAAGTCAGCCCAAACGATATTGAACATGTGCAATCCTCTATTTTCTGTGATCTGAGAACAATGCAGAGCCAGCAATATAACTCAATGCTACCCTCTTTCAGTGTGCTAAACTCATACCTATGCTATAACACTGCAGAAGTTTGGTTAATCTTTTATATATTATTCACAGGGTACCCTCCTCTAGTCATCATGCCTTTAGCAAGGCAGTGAATTGTTGGAGGTGCTCTTAACTGGGAACATGGAATGAGTCTAACCTCAGGAGCTCTCAGAACTCCACTTGCATTTCCTGAAGAAAAGTAGATTTAGAAGGGATGTGGTGTTGTTTGTAATGGATCTTTCATGTGAGCAGAACTGTGAACACTGACTTGAAGTCACAAGTAAAAAATTAACAAGCTTCAAGTGAGGCTGGAAATCAAGAGGTTTTCGTCACTGTGAGTAATGAATAAGTGGAGCAGACTCCCAGCAAAAGCTGTTAATGTCATTTCAATTAATTGCTTTAAAAAATAAGCTGGAAATATATCTAGTTAGGAACAGGATTGAAGGCTATATTGATAAATGTAGACAGTAATGATCAAATACTCTATGGAATACAATGCTGTCTGTGCTGCTGGGACCCAGGAAATGTCATCAGTGGAAAGCAAATCATTGAATGAGAATGGCTGTAAAGCAGGATAGATACACTGGAATTTTGTTCAATTATCTAAGGAGGTCAGGGAGCAATTTTGCAGAACTTTTCTCAAGAGATAAAATAAGTTCAGTGATTATAGAGCAATCAACTGTGTTACAAAACCATTCTTTATAAAAATGACTTTATGAATTTACTGGCTGGAAACCATTGATTAGATGTTTTAAAAAAAATGGAAGTAACATCCTGCTGGCTTAATCCACGGCTTTGAAGATGCCTGGGTGTCACTTTACAGGATAAATTCCCAAGCTAGAAAAGAGGCAGCACTAGATCTGGTTCATGGGAGTGAGATGGGCCAAGCAGATCAAGTGCCAGGGGAAGATTAAGAAGATGGTGATCATTGTATCATATGGTTTAGGAGGACTTTGAAAAAAAATGACAAGGAACAATCCAGAGTAATAATAATGCACTAGAGGAAACCAACTTCAATGGGGTAAAATTTTTTTTTAAAATTAAGAATTAAAAATGGACTCTAAGATTGTCAGGAGAAATGGTAGCTGCACAATTGGCTTTCTTCAAAGAAAAATAATTCTGGCACAGTCAAAATATAGTCCCTTAAAAGGGACATGTAGGGCAGACACAGCTAGAACTTACACAAAGTTTGAAACTATGATGAAGAAAATGTGAACTTATGAAAGAGGTACAATATCAACATAATTGCGAACTAGGATGAATACAGAAGATTCAGAGTAGAGGTGAAAAAGCAAATAAGAGGAGCAAAGAGAGAGCGTGAAAAGATATTGGAAGCTATCTAATAGTAAACGAATAGTAAAGTAAATAGTAAAAAGCTGGAAAAAGGAGTAGTAGGACTGATTAGGAACTGATTAGGGGATTTTTGAATGGAGGCAACGTTTATATCTGAGAAATGAATAATCACATCTGTCACTTCCAAGGAAGCAGATGCAACCCCAGACCTAGTGAAAGAGGGGGTCATTCAAACACTGTTAGTGATTAAAATTGGTAAGCGGGACCTATGGGTTAGGCTGTCTCTATACCTGTATTTCATAGGTAACTGGGGCTGGATGAGACACAGACTGAGGGAAATGAGAGTGGAAATAGTAAAAGTCCTGTCCAGACCTTTTCAGGCTTCTATTAGAATAAGAGATAGTGCCAAAGGACTGGAGAATTTCAAACATTCCTCAAATTCCTCAAATATGGCTGGAAATTGCTGGAATTTTTAGAAAAGGAAATAGAAAGGATTGATGAGGGCATGACTGTTGATCTGGTGCAAATGGACTTCCAGTGGGCATTTGATACAATGCCACAGAAAAGACATGTGAACGAGTTATAGCCTATGGACTAAATGGGACTGTAGCAGCATGAATAGAAAATTGGTTGTGTGACAGGAAACTGAGTGTAGTGGTTAATGGACTTTATTTTTTAAGAGAACGATGGCGTGTAGGTCCATGCACATAGCCAGCAGAAACTGAGGCTGCAGGACCTGGCTCTTCATTGGCAGCTGCCAACCCACCCATGGAGACAGCCAGATGCTCACATGCCAGAGGCAGCAGGGACCCAAATGCGTTGGTGCTATCCTGCAACCTTTATGACAGGTTGTCTAGTAACCCCAACAAATCTTCCTGCTGTGTTCCAGTTTGGATATTTGAATGAAATTGTTGATGGTTGATATCATCATTCAGTCCTGCCTGGGGCTGGGCAGGTGCCTGGTCTCTGAGTGCCAGCAACCTGGGGCAATTCTTCATCGATCAGATACTGAGGCATGGCAGGGAACTGCTCACCAGCGGATGCTCCTGACTCTAACTAAACTCAAATACCCACAAAGGCGTCAGTCTCTGAGACAGTGGAGGGTATGGGAAGCAGCTTTGCCGATTCTTCCTCTAAGGCATCCATGCTGTCTTCCTTAGAGCCAGGGGAGGAAATGAGGATTGTTTCCTCCATGAGACTCTGGTCCAATCCTCCATTACTCCATAAAATTCCTCACTCCATCATGGCACCTTCCCATGAAATCATAGGAGGGGTAACCTTTCACATTCACCTCCTTCCTGCTCACTGGACAACCTCCAAATAGCATTTTGCATGTACTCCTTTCAGTCTTAGTGCATTGGGGTATTGACTGCTCACACAATACCATTTCCGTTACACTGGCAAGACCAAACCCAGACCGGGTGATGGTTTGGAGAATACCTCCCCTCTGTGTGTAGGAATAACCCCAACATTCCAGGTGTTTTTCAATAAAATACTTTGCTTCCATCCTAACATTTCTGTTCTGGGCCTAATCCAGTGTTCCAATGAAGCTTAATGCAAGCTGGAGAAACAAACTTTCATTTTCCAAGCAGGCTCTTTACATCATCTAGGACACAATATTAAGCTCTGTAATTTCGCAGCATGAGCTTTTTACTCCATTTTCCTCACATCCCCATGCTCCCCTGGCCATTTCCTTGTTTGCAGCTTGTTGACTTTGCTCTCTGCAGGGTACATCTATTTTCTCATTTTCACACCTTCATTTGACATCTCTTTCTCTCCTTTAGCATTGTAATCATTCCCTTTATCTTTTGCTCTGGGCATGCTAACAATGTATTTCACTCAATCCTCCTCCCCCACTGTCAACAGCCTATTAAAAGCACCAATTTTAATTCCAAAGAGCTATTTCAGACATAATTAAACTCTCCAAAAATACTGCCAGATCTATTGACTTTCTCCAGCAAGTTTTGTTTTCATTGCTGATCTTCAGCATCCACTGTATTTTGCTTTTAATACAACAATGGTTACGTGGTCACCATTAGGCTAACATTTATCTTCAGATTTCATTTAATTCAAATTTCACCGTCTGCCAAGGTGGGATTGAAACTCCTGTCCCCAGGATATTAGCTTGGGGCTCTGGATCAGTAGGGTCTTGATATTGCCAGTAAGTCACTATCTTTTCCAATTATTTGTAGTTGCAACATGTTCACCAGTTTTTGGTTAATGTTTATGGCAGTATTGTAGGATTGGAAGATCTTGAAACATGCTGACCATTTAATGGTTCATTTAATTTTTACAGTAAGAAAAAAGGTAAGATGGAAAAGCTGCTAAACATACAAGTTGTCAGGAAACATCAAGACAGAATATCAGGATATAAGCAGCTGAGGTTTAGATAGCATTGTAACTGAAATAAGTACATGTGAAGATCACACCACATTGAGCCACGTACTAATTAAATATGATGACTGTTGCCTGATAAATAAGGTATTAGGAAGATGGCCGTTACATTTTGGATTGTCGGGGAACTTGAAAATAAGAAAATCCAAACTTTTTTCTTACAGAATTGTGCCCAGGTCAATATATCAGTAAACAAACAAGAACACAGTTAATCATGAGAAGGTCAATTTTAGCAATTCTTGCAACATTTGATAAAAATCACATGATTGCTTCTTATCTTAGTAAGACATTAATCAGACATTGAAAGTTTTAATTAGTGCAATTGAGAATAAAATTTCCGCTGAGATTCTCTGAATTTGATTGGATTACTTATCCATTGGTCTAGAAAGCAGTTGAGGGCTCACTGATTTTGGTGGGCAGAGAGCAAGGCACTGTTTAAGTTTTGCTGAAAAAAGGCATGTCAAAAATTTTATTTGTGTACTCGTCAGCACAGATATAAGAACACTTAAATTCACAAGGAGGAACCACTGACACTTCCAGAGAATAGGTTACTGATTGCTTCAAAAATTGATATTGATTGGCCAACTTGTTGCTATGGAGATTGTACAGGTGTACTGTCATCAGCCACACTGTATTTAGTTACAATTAGATGCATTACGTAGACACACTCAATCTTTCTGAAGGAGAGAGAACCCTGCGTCTGAGTATGTGGTTTGTGCAAGTCTAAATGAACCACAATGCAAGTCCAACTAATAATCGTTAGTTGGTTGTTAGTGTAATTCTTCACACTGTTGTCATTGTTCAGTAAGTGCTGTCTAATTACAGGAAAGCATTTAATATCGGATATTATGGGTGGAATGCTCCCAGCCCTTTGAAATTGTTCCCTGCACACCACGAACTAGATCATTCATGTATTTTAGCAAAAGCAAGAGTCCCGATAGTCACCCTAAGGATCTCTCCTATGAACCTTTGTCCAGCCCAAAAAAAAAATTCACTGACTATTACTCTCTGTTTCCTATCACTCTGCTGCTAAATTGTACTAAATTGTAACTGTAGACTAGGCCCAGATTGATTCCTCTCCATCTTAACATATAGCTTTGTTCAAGACATTTGCTATAAGTACCTACACAATGAAGTGGGTGTAATTGCTACTTTGGGCAGTAAATAATTTATAAACTTTTTATTTTTTCTAAACCTGTTTACTACAATGTTTATCTTTCCTTATCTAAGAGTGTGGATTCAGTTCATGTATTAGAGCAAGGTTAACACTGAACTTTTTTCAGATCACTTCATTGAAAATTGTTTGTGAAATAATTTTACTGTAACAGCACATGACCAAGTAATGTAAACAGCGATGAAACCATGCCATTCATTTCTTATGTCTGAATCTTTAATGGCAAAACATACATTCAGCTTTCCAGTGTAATCCTGCCCCAACAGGAAAACATTTAAAAGAGCGTATCATTCTAAATTTTACTGAATACATTTTAAATTTTAAAAAATCCTGAATTTATTAGTGAGGCTAATCATGTAATTCAAACATTTATTGGGCAGTAATATCAGACAGGGCAGCTTGTGTGGTCAAATATGAAAATCTAAAAGTTGTTGTGCAAGATGAATCGTGCTCTCATAAACCCTATAAAAATGATTCCTCATCATTTGGCTCCCCATTTAAATGTGTTAAATATCATGATTTTCTTGTACTTGCTTGGTAGATATCAACTAAACCAGTTCCAGAAATTCAGGAGCTTTTATTTTCAGTCCAAGTACCTTTTTCGGTGGCAAGATTGGTCTTAATTATTACCAAACAAATTCATAGAGTATTAGCTTTTTCAAGCATGGGGTTTCATTCACTAGGATTTCAATTGTAGCTGGATTTAAACAAAAACAAATCACCTTGCCTTTCTCTTACTTTTTATTTCTTCATCTTCACTCTCTTAATTACATGTTTCTTTCCATTTCTTTACTTCAGTTTTGACTCTGATTTGGCATTGAATTCGTAATTCTAACTTGCACTTTGTGATTTAACTACTACGATATTTATTGACGACTCATCAATCTGATTGGTTAAGAAGGTACATTGTCTTGAATTGCTGGCTCAGTGAAGGAAAACAAAAAGTTGGGTTTCTAAATGGCAACAACTTGCCATGCAAAATTCCACAAAAATGCAAAGGACAATTGCAAGTATAATGAATGGAGAATAATGTCAGACCATATCTTGCAGAAATTTCTGGTCTGGTTATTTATTTGTTTTAATGTATGCGCTATTTTGAGAGCCAGTGAAGGAGCTATATTGAAGCAGATGGCTAGATACTAGATACTATGTCAATCAAATGTATTGAACATGGTAAAATTACCTAGACCTGCCAGAAAAGGATCACAATTACAGGCTCAGATTCCCGAGGACAGTGCTGACAGAGTGTGCAATGTGATTCTTGAGGGGCTCCAGCTGAATTCTGGGGAAGTCAAAGTGCTGGGAGGTTCATCAATAGTTCCAGCAGCAGTGAACTTTATTTGTCTTCACCTTTTCTTTGGTTGCCAAGTGACAATGTCAATAATATGATGATAATGATAACAATCTTATGAAAAATGAGAAGTAAGAGAAACGCAAGTTTTTTTTTGTTTAAATATAACTATAGTTGAAATCCTAATAAACGAAACTCCACACTCATAAAAGTTAATACTCAGTCAGCTTGTTTGATAATTAACATCAATTACACCATTGAAAAAGGTACTTAGACTGAAATTGAAAACTCCTGACTTTCTAGAATTAGTTTAGTTGGTATCTCCTGAGCTAGTACGAGCAAGTGATCCACAGCACATTTTCAAGATCAAGCAATCACACTCAAACTATATTTTCTGAAATTCTCCACAGCAGCAACTGTTAATGAAGTTCAGGCTATTTTTCACCAGAGCGAAGTTCTTGATAGTTTATCTTCCTTCTCTTAGCCTTCCCTCTGCAATGTGACTTTTCATGGCAATGATTTGTGTTAGACTGGCATAGTGCTTCCTTTGTAGCTTCCCAGCTCAGTATTGATGAAAGGCTGCAAATTACAATGTGTCTTTTTTCAAAAAAGTAGAGTTGAATCACTGAACCTCAGTGGATTCCACTCCGCGATTGTAGATAAATATCTAGCGCTTTCATTTAAAGTACAGGTATTTATGCCAAAACGTGTGTTTTGTTAACACAAGTTGGCTGTAAAGTGATTGATGAATAGTGGATGCTGTTTGGAAAATACAAACTTTCTACTGTACAGTATAGTGATTTTTCTATAGCGATTTCCCTATAACATGATTTTCTATAGCACGAAGTCACACAAGAATGCAACTATCATGTTATAGGCTAACCACCTGAAAATTGAAGCAATTGAAATCCAGTATTGACTCACCTTCCCTTTCTAAAAGGATACAAGTTCACTTAAACATAAATATCATGGACAAATTACAATAGCACATTATACTTTTACAATGGTAGTAATAATGAGCTTAATTTCCCATTGCTAACGTTTTATTTGGAATGTTTAAAAGCGAGTTTTTACTATTTTGTTGAAATTCAATAGGGAGAAATTTTTTTTCCGTGCCATTTCATGTATTTTGTTTCCAACAAAATTACTGGCAGATCAACATAATCATTCTCGCACATGGTTGAAAAACACTGCCTGAGCACACATACACATTTTGGCAGGTCCCTACAGTATTCCTGGACAGTGAAGGATTGAAAGCATACGGAGCTCTGTCTACTCCCATTTCACAGTTAGAAGCTCCCCACGCCTAAAGTCCATCTGTTCCTTTGAGAGTTATACTAAGAATACTGGCAATTCTTTGTGGTTCATTAAATGCCAATTCCAAGAGTCCTCATTGATGTCAATCTTTTCAATAAATCTAGGCATAGATATTTTCAATGGAGGATATCTTGTTTCCTATGTCAAGCAGTGGTTGTACCAGATGTATAAATGTTTATTGGTGCACTCTTTATTTGGGCTTTCCAGCATCCATTTCAGAATTCCAAACAAAGCCAATCGTAGATCTCATTGCCTGCGTGCCATTTGTAAATTTTCTGCTGAGTACATTCAGTAATTAAATCCTTCTCATTATTTACACTCTTCTTTACTGACAACCACTTTCTTTTCAGATATTTCAATATCTTTACCATGTTTATCAGGTCACAAAAGGAAAAAAAAAACAGTGATTTATGGATAAAGGGAAAGGCAAGTACTGGAGAAATAGTTCCATTGCACTGGTCCTCCGGATTTGATAGACTATTCCTTTTGTTTCCCAAGTCTTCAGTTCTCTGGTCTTTTCCCGTGATTCACTCACTTCTTCACAGGACACACAGAGTGACTGGTTCACACGTTATAAAGTCTCTGACTTATTTATTAAACAAGTGTAAAAATGATGTTTAAAAAAGATAGTATGTGCACTCCCTGATTCCTTTTTATCTTAAGGCTGTCCACTGAGCAACCTGATGCCAAATTCTAATTTTAGATCTGCAGAAAATACTTTCAAAAAATTATACTGTTAGTGACTACTACCATGTGTAAAGGATTACTTTGAAACTGAGAAGTTTGGAAAGGATTGCCGCGTTTTTAAAAAGCAAACTACTGAAATTCATTGTAAGCCACAGCTATACTATTTTTCTTTCCCCCACACAGGGGAAGCTGTTTATAAATGAGTGTTTGCACAATGTGAGATTCAGCTGGCAACAGGTTGCTGATTGATATAATTCTTCTCCATCCATGACCCACAGCTTATTTTGCTGGACATATCCTAAGTCTGTCTCATTTAGCAGAGTTGTAGTGCCTCACAGCATGATAGAGGGCATTCTTTAATGTGAAGATGGGACTTCATCTCCACGATGACTGTGCAGAGGTCACTCCTGGAAATACTAAAATGGACAGAAGATAAGGACAAATAAGGTTCTTTTCCCCATTTGCTGGTTCTCTCACCACCTGCTGCAGACTCAGTCTAGCAGTTTTATTCTTTAGGTCTCAGTCAAGTTGGTCTTCAGTGGTGATGCTTAGTCTCTCCTGGTAATTGACATTGAAGTCTCCCAACTAGAGTACATTCTTGACAAACTTGGCACATACGCCCAGTGGTGTTCAACATGGAATTAGAATTGGGATTAAGTTTTGTCATCATGTGTACTCAAGCGCACGAATATAAGAGTACAGTAAAAAGTAGACAGTGTCACCAGTCCTGGAGCCATCTTAGGTACAAAGGTACCTAGGTACAACATCTTAGGTACAAAGTAGAAAAATAAAGAAATAAGTTAAAAGGTCAATGTCATAGTTATTCTTAGTTTCAATAAAAAAAAGTTCAGCATTGCAGCCCTTCTTTAACCATGGGCGTGCAGATATTCAGATTCATCATCTGAGGTGGGAGGAGTTGCAGCAAGTGGTACCCAGCATGGGCCTAACTTTGTTATGTTTTACCTGATGCCATGAGACTTTATGGGATGGGGTCCAGAGGCAATGTTGAGAATGCCCAGGAGGACTTTCACCCAATGTTATATGACAATAGTGCCACCTGTGGTGATGTGACTTTCCAGTGGGACAGGATATGCTGAAGAATAGTGATAGTAGTGTCTGGGATGTTTTATTTAAACTTTAATTTTGTGAGAATGAATATGTCAGACAGTTGCTTGATTAGTCTGTAGGACAATGCTCACTTGAACTCAGAATGCACTGCTTTTGTTATTAAAACTTTTGAAATCCAGGTAAACATTCATATTGTATATTCCTTAAGGACAATATCAACAAACAATTGCTTAAACAATTGATGCACATTTGATGCTTGCTCTCTCTCCCCCAAACATGGGCTCACTCTCTCCCTACCACGCATGGGCTCGCTCTCTCCCCCCGCACATGGGCTCGCTCTCTCCCTTCCACGCATAGGCTCCCTCTCTCGCCCCATGCAGCCGTCATGATGCTGATTGCCATGTCCCACCTGGGTTTACCAGCTGTCTAACCACCAACTGCTCCGGATCTTAATGATGCTGTAATGCTGCCAAATGCTAGAGCTCTGCCTGGCTCACCAGCCACTTGGTCACCATGCGCCAAAGTCCCACTCTGCATCCCTAGCCACTGCCTCACTCCAGACCCTGTTTAATATCTCATCCAAATGAAATGACCTCCTTTAGCATAACACTCCCTCATTAGTTCCATCTTATATTATGTATTCAAGCCTCTGGGTGGTATTGAACTCATAAGCTTTTGATCCCAAGACAATGGTGGTCCTACTGAGCCAAAGCCAACAGGTAGTGGGAAATACGAGCAACATTCTCATCCCTGGTATGCTGTCTTTCAAATGAAACAGGACACCAAGGCTCTAATTCCACTCTGCACGTAAAAGGTCCTGTGGCACTCGTACGAGGCAGAGTAAGCTACAGGAGTTGTGATGCAATGTGTTCTTCCTCATTTCCTGGCTAATATTTAATCCTGTGACTAGTGGAGTACCACAGGGATCAGTGCTGGGGCCAATATACATTATACATTTACAATATACATTAATCATTTTGATAAGGAAAGTGAGCATACCATTATTGTGACACAAAAATAAGTAGGAAGGTAAATGGTGAGGATGACTCAAAGATTCTGCAGAAGGACATAGGCAGGTTTAGTGAGTGGGAGAAAACTTGGTGCATGGAACTGATTGTGGGAAAATGTGAGATTATGGTTATATGGTTTTGTAATTAGGCAGGAAGAATAGAGGAGTTTTAATATTATTTAAATGGAGAAAGATTACAGAAAGCTACAGCACAGAGGGATTTGGCAGACCTTGTGGATATGTTCAGAAGGTAATAGTGAATGCAAATCTTTCTTTTGTTTCCAAGGAAAAGGAGTATAAAAAAGTGAAGTTTTGCTAAAACTTTACAAGGCACTAGTTAGACCATAGCTGGAATATCGTGAAGTTGTGATTCCTATATTTATGGAAAGACATACAGGCATTGGAGGCAGTCTAGAAAAGATTCACTAGACAGATACTAGATTTGGAGGGACTGTTTTATGAGGACAGGTTGAATAAGTTATCTAGATGAATGAGAGGTGACTTTATTGAAGTGTAAGATTTTTAGGGTTTAGATGGAAAAGCTGTTTACATTTGTGGGAAGAACAGAGGGCACAATCTCAGATGAAGGTGTTGTATACTTAAGACAGAGATGGGAAACAACTTATTCTCTCAAAGGGTAGTGAGTCTATAGAATTCTTTATATTATAAAGCTGTCAAGGCTGGGTCATTAAGTATAATCAAGGCTGAGATAGATAGGTTTTAAATATACCTACATCCTATCGTTGTATGGTTTTAAATTACATACACAGATTATCTGGTCACCTGCATATTGTTTGAGGGAATATTTTGTGCATATATTGTGCTGCATTCCCCACATTTAAAAAGTGATGCAAAGTATTTCAAAAGTGCTGTATTGGCTTAAAAGTGCAATGGAAAATCATGAGGTTGCTGAAAAATTGGAAATCTTTATTTTTAGATAGTCTTTTTAACAGAAAATCACCCTGGAAGATTTATTTCATCTCAATTCAGCTGTAAATTACTTACACATGTAAACATGACGAAAAGAGCCGCACTATGGCACTTGGCTGTTGCTCTACGTGCTTCAGAGAATTGGAATGCAACATTGTGATCTCCGCTTGCAGGAGACAGCTATTTCTATACCAGGTGTTATTAACTTCAGCCAGTTGGATACCACTTGGAATACACTTACACTGACCGATTTTGAAGAGATTACTCAGGGCTTTGAAGATAATGGAGATGTATGGAGCCTCCCTAAAAGACACAAAGTTCCATGCTCAGCATACTCTTTTTCACATTGGCTCACTTTTTCTCTCTATCCTTCAACCATTTTGCAGGATACATTGATGCTCAATAGTATTGTTGCATAAGCTATACATGAATGGTTATAATGATAGAACTATTTCAAAGAATATTCTTCTTCTTTTCATCCTGTTGAGTTCCAGGAAGTTGCTAGAAGCTTCAATACCAACAAAATACTTTGTGCTTCATATCAGGCAACAACATTCAGCACACATCCATGCAACTTTCATTGCAGGCTTTTCCACCTTGGGGCAATGAGCTGGTAAGTTAGAACCACAAGATGAAAGATCTTTACAGCCCAGAAGGAGATTATTTTTTCCATCTGCTTGTGCCATATCTTCGAGAGAGCTATCCAATTAGTCTCACTCTATTGCTGTTTGCCCATAGCACTGTTTTCTTCCCTTTTCAAGTATATACCTAATTTGTCCTTGCTAATCCTTTTCACATACCTAGGGAAGTAATCTGTCCTTTTGTTTCTTTTCCAAATTGCATTCATATTCTGTTTTAGTTTTCTTTATTAGTCATCCTTTTCTGGATTCTAAATTGCTTCCAATGGTCAGGCTTTCCACTTTTTCTGCCAAACTTCAACATCACTTCATTTGATCTAATGCAATCGTTGGTAATTTTTATTCCCAGAGTTTATTGCCCTTTCCTTTGTTTTTCTTTGCTTCAGAAGCACTACTTTTATTGTAGACCAGATAACATCTCTTTAATTAAGATAACAAGGTGTGGAGCTGGATGAACACAGCAGGCCAAGCAGCATCATAGGAGCAGGAAAGCTTGACGTTTCGGGCCTAGACCCTTTATCAGA
>JAHRHZ010000125.1:482984-498588 GCA_024137785.1 Ginglymostoma cirratum | reverse complement strand
CCACACCTTGTTATCTCGGATTCTCCAGCATCTGCAGTACCTATTATCTCTTTAATTAATAGCTTTTATGTGCCTTTCAATTTATTTTCCCAACCCACAATAGCCAACTTCTCCCTCATACCTTCCTAGTTTCCATTGTTTAACTTTAAGACTCTAGTTTCAGAATTAGCTATATCTTTCAAACTTAATGTAAAATTCTATAGTATTATGCTCACTATTTCCCAAAAGTTCCATAGCAACAAGGTTATTAATTAGCCCTTTCTCACTACATTGTCCTGAAGCTGAAATGGCCTGATCCCAGTTGCTTCCTCAACATAGTGCTCTGGAAACTGACCTTGTAAATTCTCCAATATTTGACAGATCCTTCACAGCATTAATGCTGATTAGGTTTACGCAATCTATATATAAATTGAAGTCACCCATTGTTAAAGTACAACTCATGTTATATTTTTCCTTATTTATACTGAGCTCAACAATACCACAAGTATTTGATGTCCTATAACTAGCTCCCAACAAAGTTTTCTGCCCCTTGCTATCTCTTAACTGTATACAAACTGGTTTTAAATCTTGATCTATCAAGCCAGGGATCTTTTCTCACTAGTGTACTGATCTCATTCCTTATTAAAAGTGCTGCCCCACCACCTTATGAAAGGGAACTCAAGGTTTTCTACACTTTTATAAATAGAAAGGGGTGAAGGGGAGCCCATATAGCACAAAGACATGTTGAATTACAAAGTATGACAAGAATACTTTCCCAATACATTTGTTAACAGTGTTTAGTGAGAAAGACTATCCCAACAAGGTAATAGGTAGAATTAAAACTGATAGGAAAGATGCACTCGGAAGATTGGGTACGTACCTAGTTTAGAATGGCTTGCATCCCTGTTTGACCAAGGAAGTGGGAGTGGACATAAATAAAGGGTTTTTATAATCTTCCAATCTTCCATAGATATAGAGAAGGTAGCGTAGGATTGGAGAGTGGAAAATGTGACACAATTAATCAAAATATGATGCAAGCATATTCCCAGGAGCTAGAGGCTGATCACTTTAACATCAGTGCTGGATAGGATTTTTGAAACATGAATCAGGGAATATATCATCTGGCACTTAGAGGACTGAGTTAATTAAGGAGATCCATAATGGGTTTGTAAAAGGCAGAATATGCTTGTGGCAAACAGTGAGGATGATAACAATCAACTCCAACAACACATACCAGCCTAACAGAATGGGCAGACGAGTAACATATGGAATTTAATGCCGAAAAATGAGGCTTGATACATTTTTGCGGAAGGGAGAGACAGGATCGATTTATTAGCACAGTTCTGAAGAGTGCAGAGAGTTAGGAGCCTGGGGTTTTTCATGAGCTCAGATTCCTGAAAGTCACAGACCCTATTGAAAAAAGTCATTAGCAAAGCATTCAGAGATGCTGGAGTCAGAGATGGAGGAGCAGGAAAGCTGACATTTTGGAAGGGTCCTGACCCGATAAGTCAGCTTTCCTGCTCCTCTGATGCTGCCTGGCCTGCTGTGTTCCTCCAGCTCCACACTGTGTTATTAGCAAAGCATTGTGTTGAGTTGTCAATTAAGAACAGTTTTATAATGTATCATGACCAGGTGATGAAAGACGAATCAATGTCACACTTTTTAACTTCCTGGCTCGGTTGTAACGATAGCTTATTTGCTTTTTAGCACAAGACTATGCCAATCTGTGATAAAAATGCAATTCCCTAAATTCCACGGTATTAAGGAATCAATCATCAGGTTTTCTTGAGTGGTGAAAAAGAACAGTTTTATGACCTGCTAACATAAAAAAAAGTCTCAGCATAAATCATATTGTGCATATTGGCACAAAGTTAAAGTTGTATGGGGCCCAATATGAAAGAAAGATAAAAGAACATTACTTTAAAGAACTTAGTGTCCTTTGAGCTGCAAGGCTTTAACCTGAGACCACAATTGTTTTAGTCATGCCTTGTATCCTTAGCAGTGGAAATGTTTTAGTAGCAAATACATCATTGATGTTTAATATTAATTAGCTTGGAAACTTCCCCTCTAATCTTCTCCACTACTCCATGTCTCTTCTTTTCTTTAAGACACTTCAAAACCTACATCTTTGACTGAGCTCTTTTCATGATGATTTAAAGTATAATTTTGTTTGGTAGCATTATGGTGAAGCACTTGGAGATGTTTCTTACCACATTTAAGATGTTATATAGTGCAAAATTTGCTATTGTTGAATGTTATAATTTGATTCTGTATGCATATGATAAAATTGTTTTGAAATGCATTACACTTTATCACAGCTATAAACCAAGGAGTGTAAAACAGTTAAATCATTAAACAACCCAAATGATGACTAAAATAAATCTAAACTTTGTCTCACTTGGGCAAACAGTGTGATGTTTGGAGATTTGCACATTATCTGCAATAAACCTGCACGAAGGGACACCGAAGGACAAAACCACTGGTACCAATCACAAACAATGGGAGATAAGCTGATGCCATGTTAAGTATTGTCAGATAGAATCTTCTACCCTTCACCTTTATCCCAGGTATAAGCAAAGCCACATGTGTCGGAAGTCACAGAATTCGCTGGCTAAAATGTATTACATTAAATATGGCTATTTTGATGATCAAGAGGCTAATGGAATTTTACTGATCAAAAATAATTTAAGTGATATAGCTGGACTAAAATAGGCACATTTAAACAATACAAAATGACAGGATGATTTTAATCTTGTGTCTGCTCGAGTGATTGAAACTGCAAGGACAATAATGCTTCCTCCTCCACTGTGGCCTCCACTCCCATCACCTTCACTGTTGGTTTTAGTGCTTCATGCTCCATTTCGCAGACACTTTGTCACATGTCATCTGGCTTCCTTCCTTCCCCCAAAGCTTTCTGACATGTTGTACCTCTCCGCCAGCCTGGCGTGGCTGATCAAGCTGTTCAAACAACTGGAAGACATCAGAAGTTAAACACTCATTATTTTAATTTGATGCTAATCATGTGTTAATGAGACTAATCCTTGCAATGATTCAGGTAATTTGCTTAATGGCTGCATGGAGTCTGTTTTACAGTAATCAGTCACGTTTGATAAGGCGTCTGTTGCAGCACAAGCTGTCAGGTGAATGAGGTGGGGGATAATGCTTGTTTCAGCATGGATGGCAGGTGATAGATTCTATACAAGCTATGGGTCTTTGACTTATAACTGAGTCAATAGCTGTTCTATCCTAAACTCTCTGTTAAGTGAATAATAAACAAAGCAACCTCTTTCATCCAGACGTACAGGGCCTACAGTTAACACAGGTCAGAGCATCATGTCTCCATGCTGTTTCATTAAGGTTAGCTTGGTGCTGCAGGCCTTCTGATGACATCCTCCATATGACAGTCCATAATATAAGACTGGCTCAGATTGCCTTTTGATCATTACTATATTCATTCATCAGCGGTCCCTCTCAGACAAGGATGACGCTCTTCCACTCTCAGGGGGAGTCCGTAGATGGCTGTACAGACTGATGCAGCTTCTGCAGGTTCTATTACACTTGGGGCAGAAGGTGGTCATGGGAAGGGGTGGGTGGGGTGTTGTGGCAGTGCGCTCCTTTCGTTGTTTTCGCCTGGCTTCCACTGTTTCCCAATGGCAAGTCTCAGGGTGTTCAACACCTTCCCAGATGCTCCTCCTCAACTTTGGATGGTGTTGTGCCAGTCACTACCATAAAATAAGAAATAAACAACTTCAAGAACTATTCTACGTATTAAAGATTACTTACCATTATAGCGAGCTTTCTTTTCATCCATTGTAATGGACCAGACCAAACCCCCAAAATGTATTAAGGAGATAGCCTGGACCCTAACTTTTTTCTTAGTTTAAAGGTAAATGTAAGGTCTGTCCCAGGTACAAGTCAATGGGTCGAATTGGTCAACAGGGTTCAAACAAAACATACTTTATTCGTACACTTTAATTAAAATACAGACAAAATAAAAAATAGAAGAATTGGATTAACTGTAACTCAATTGAAATGTTTAACAAAATAATATAGATATTAACTATTACTAATTAACTGTTCCAATACAGTAACATCCCATAAACACACCCTTGGCAAAGGTAACTTCAGTTAAATAGACAGAATTGTACATGAGACTAACAGCAGGAAGAGAATCCCAGCTGTTAGCTATAACAGAGAGAAGAAGAGCCCAGCAACAACTGCTACTGAGAAACTAAAACTACAAATCCTGATTCTGTGAGAGCTTGACCCCTCCCATTCAGACCGCAACTATGTTCCAACTTCATAAAAAAACCCAAGGCCTCACAAGCTGTTTGAATTACTGGCTTTGGAGCAGACTGCTCACCACCTCGGTCTCAACCTTTCTTCATAAAAAAATACAAGGCAAAATATACCTCTTAAAGCCACTGTATTGTCACGCCTCACCCCTTAAAAAATATGAACCATCAATCTACAAATATGGCTCATTTTTAAAAGTCTTTAGTCTTATGCTATTAGTACACTACAATGCATATACATTAGATTGACTCTAAGCATGCAAACATTCACTACCACACACCATTTCTTTCCCACTATGGAATACCTCCATCTTACCTCAAAGTCATGACAACACATCAGTAGTTATGTTCTCTTATCCTGCCCCATGTAAAATTTTCAAATTTAATACTAAACAGTTTAGTATTTTTATCCTTAAAATTATCCATAAACTTTAAGGTTTATGATCAGTGTATACAATTGTCTCAGACACATTACTGGCAATACAAATGTTGAAATGTTGTAACACCAACATCAAACTCAAGGTCTGCTTCTCATTTGTGGAATATTTCTATTGATGATTAATCAATTTTCTGGAAAAATACTCAATAGGTCTTTCTAATTCTGGTCATCTTCTTGCGAGAGTACAGCACTGAGACGCACAATCCTCAAATCAGTAGCCATTTGGAGTGGCTTTTTGTTATTACTTGTGGCTAACACTGGGGCAGCGGTTAACACAGCTTTCAGGCTGTCAAATGCCTTCTGTCCATCAACTGAAATTTTCTGCAAGTCAGTCAGTGGAGCAATCACACTGCTAAAATTCGGCATGAACTTCCGATTAAAAAACATTCAGTCCCAAGAATCATTGTACTGCCCTCTTAATTGATGGCTTGGGAAACTTCTCAATAGCCTTTGTTTTCACACCCCATGAGGCTACTTGTCCACGTCCAATGACATGGCCAAGGAACACGACTTGGCCTTTTGCAAACTCGCTCTTAGCCAGATTTATCACCAAGCCTGCCTCCTGAAGTTGACCAAACGAAAACAGAAACTTGGGGAAGATGTAGAGTAGTTGGTTAATACTTAAATATGTAAATAGTAAGCTGTTATTATTGTAAGAGATGCCCCAAAGGTTCCTTCCATGTGCAACTAAAATCACCAGATCATCAATGTACACCACACAATTGGGTATTTCCAAAATGACTTTATTGGTTAGTCTTTGAAATGTGGGTAAGGCTTGTTTCATACCAAATAACATGGCTTTAAGCTGGTATAGTCCATTTGGCATCATGGAAACTATGATGTAAAATTGGACCCTTGATCCCATTGTATCTCTGTGGGCAGTCCATATTAAGTAAAAAGAATTGAGTAACTCTTCTGCAACACTTTTAGCCATGATACTGTGTAATGGAATGGCCTCTGGAAATCTAATAGATTAGCCCATTATGGTCAACAAATACAGATTACCACTTTTTATTTTAGGTAGGGGTCATTGACAATCAATTAAGACTCTTGTAAAATGTTCCTCAAATGCGGGAATGGCTATTAAGGGTGCTGGTTTTATCGCTGCCTGAGGTTTTCCAATTACCTGTCACATGTGACATGTCCAGCAAAAGTCAACCACATCTTTATGCAGGCCAGTAAAAATGTTTTATATTTTGCCTTGAGTTTTCCTCACTCACAAATGACCTCCTATTGATAATTCATGTGCAACCCGCAACACCTCCTTTCTATAATCCACCAGATCTACAACTTGATGAACTTCTGCTTATTTTTCATCCACCTGAATATGTGATGGTCTCCATTTCCTCATCAATACATCATTTTTAAGATAGTAACATTCTGGGATACATTGAAATTCTTCTTCCGTATATGCTTTCTGATACAACTGCTTTAGTTTTTCATCATTTTGTTGTAATATAGCTAATTTCTCTGAACTTAAAAATATATACTTTGTCCTCCACCTGTTTTTTTTCCTCAACCATTTGATCAAACCTAGTTCCTGATAATTGAACTTCAACTTCCTTATCTCTAATCCTTGATTTCTCTTTCTGTTTCCACCAGTAGTTTTGACCTTGTTACCACACAGTGAGGAAAAATCACAGAATGTACATCCTGTTAGACCTCAGATTTTTCCACTGGCTTTTCAACCAAGTAGGCATCACTTGCACCTGTGATCCAGCTATGTCATTACAAAGGATAAACTTTATTTCTGGAACCAAGAATTTCTTTATTTACTCCTAACACCACTTTCCCACTGCTTCACCAGACTCGGCAACCTCACTTTATAGAATGAAACACTGCACTTCTCACCATGAATTCCACATATTACTATTTTTTCTGGCAATATGCCTTCTGAATTACATATCTCCTCATCTATCACCATCAAAGATTGACTTGGTTCCGTATCTCTTGAAATCTAATTACTTTACCTACTCCTCCTGACTTACATATGTAAACCTTACCCATGCAAGTAAGTTCTTTAACGAGATCAGGCATTGATAGTGATGCAAATACCTCACAAGTTCTACCTACCAATTTTGTTTGGATCAACAATACCCACGTGGTCACTGGCCATTTCATTTGTTTAGCCATTCTCTCAAATGAATTGAAAAAGGCATCTATATCCTTCTTGTCAAAATTTAGACATATTTAAACACATCTTTGTCTACAATGGGATTGCTCTCCATCACTGTCCTCATCACTATTGCTACTTTACACCTCTACTTCTGCCATTTTAAGTCGACTTTGTGTTTTCAATGCCAACCTCTGAAGTTCAAAAGCTCTCTCTTTCTCCCCTTTTTTTTTGGCTAGGGCCTTCCTGCCCTTTTCTTTTTCTTTTGCTTTCAATTATAATTCAAACTGTTTCATATCCTTGGCATTTTCAAGCTGCTTCAGTTGCATTTGAAGTTTAGCCATTTCCAGTGAATCTGATGACATTTCTGGCAATCGTAAAATGTTGAGCTGTTGCTGCAATTACCTCACTTTTTCACACAGACAAACACAACCCCAACTCCAACTGGTCTGCCAATTCCAAAGGCTTTGCCTTGCTTACTTTCTGTAAAACTCCAAAAGTGACTTCTTCCAACCCCAGGAAACTCTTAGCGACTGAAAGAGCCATTACTACCTGAGGCACACCCTATTTAAACCAACCGAATTCAGTACCTGGAAAGAGAACAGACCAATAATCCTAAACTCAACCCAGAATTAGAGATTTCAATCCCAACAAGAGCACCCAGTTTGTTATGAACAAGACCAAACCCCTTCAAAATATATTAAAAAGATAGTCCAGCGCCTAATTTTCTCTTATTTTAGAGGTAAATGTAAGGTATTCTGTTCCAGATACAATTCGATTGGTCAACAAGCTTGAAACAAAACAAACTTTATTCATACACTAGAATTAAAATACATACACAACGAAAAGAAAAGAATTGGATTATCTGTAATTATCAAAATGCTTAACAATATAATATATATTAATTACTACTAATTAACTGTTCCAGTACAGTAATATCCCATAAAAAGACCTTTGGCAAAGGTAAATTCAGCAAAATAGGTTGTCTCATATGCTATTCTAACAGCAGGAAGAGAACCAAGCTTTTAGCTGTAACAGAGAGGAATAAGAGCTTCCACACCCAACTTCAAGACCCCAGCAACAACTGCTATTGAGAAACTAAGACTAAAAATCCTGATTCTGTGAGAACTGGATTCCACCCATTCAGGCTGCTTCTGTAGTTCCAACTTCAAAAAAAAACCCAAGGCCTCACAACCTGTATACTTTAGTGCTGGCTGGTCCAGCATTTGTTGCCCTTGAGAAGGTGGTGGTGAACTGCCCTCTCAAACTGTTGCAGCCTACATGCTGTTGATAGATGCACAATGCCCCCAGTGAGGGAATTCCAGAATTTTGACCCAGTGGCACTGAAGATACAGCAATACGTTTCCAAATCAGGATGCTGAGTAGCTTGGAAAGGAGTTCATAGGTTGTGGTGTTCCCATGTATCTGCTGCCCTTGCCTTTTTAGATAGAAGTGGTCACGGGTTTGTGTTCAATCAGGACCTTTTCTGACAACAGGCATAGTTGGAGCAAATGACCTACTGGTCTTTATTATAATCCTGGCCAATCTCAAACTTTAAATGTATGTGTGGCACCTACTATAGGGAATTTATAACTGCTCTGTTTTGTAAAATGGATGGATTCTCTTAACATCGTTTAGATGGTGCAGTGATAAAGTAACTGGGTTAGTTATTCAGGGACCCAGAGCAAAGAAACAGCCCTGAGATGCAAAATAAAAACCGAAAGAACTGTGGATGCTCTAAATCAGGAACAAAAACAAAAGTTGCTGGAGAAGCTTAACAGGTCTGGCAGCATTTTTGAAGAATAACATCAGAGTTAATGTTTTGAGTCTGGTGACCCTTCCTCAGAATTCATGTCGCTGGACCCAAAATATTAACTCTGATTTTTTTCTTCACAGATGCTGCCAGACCTGCTGAGCTTTTCCAGCAACTTCTGTTTCAGCCCTGAGATGCAGCCAGATCCAGTCCATGAGCTGGGTTCCTGTCCTTGCAGTGATACATCAATGCAAGTTGCTGGTGTGCCCCAAAATACAGCTTTAAAGTGCAGGAGCAACCTACAAGTCAGGTCCTGGCAAGAGAGTGCAGTAGGGTTCTGGGGAGCTGGCTGTAGTCAAATGTCACTTTTCATGGATATGGGATGCATGTGGCCCATGGCCTGGAATATCCCCTGAGACATTGTTGCTGGTTGTTCCAGATGTTGTCCCAAAACAACAAACAGTGAACCTGCTCTGGCTTTCATGTTGAGAAGTGTTGGAATAGGGAGCTGCATATTAAAGTGGCAAGGTTCATCATTAATGAGGCAGTCAACAAGCAATAACCCCCTTAATATGCCTCTTGCTTCTCCCTGGCAAGACTCATCTTGATACCTCGAACTCTGAAACCACAACACATGTTTACAAGGTTGAGAAAGGCCTTGCCAGACTTATCACAGAATAATCCCAGGGTTCTGTCTCTCTCGCCCATCTCATTTAGACCCCTATAAGTTTCTGCCCAAGGTTCTGAATCCTATTTGGATTGTCTGGGCCCATGTAACTTGTCTTGGATTGCATTTTGCTCATTTACCGAATTTTCAATTTTTAGATGTAATTGCTGATTGATTAACAAAATGGTAGGAATGTACAGCTTTAGTGCATTGACTCCTAATTGTTCATGTTGGTGAAAAAAATAGAGATAATTCACAACGCACCTATACTAATGATTCTTTAATGCCTTTTGGGCAACAAATGAACCAATCAAGTGATATAAATGTTGAAAGTTTGTTAAACTAGCAACAGTATGTGCATGAGAGATAAAAGGTACTGCAGATGCTGGAGAATCCGAGATAACAAGCATGGGGCTGGATGAACACATTTAGGCCCGAAACGTCAAGTTTTCCTGCTCCTATGATGCTGCTTGACCTGCTGTGTTCATCCAGTCCCATGCTTGTTATAACAGTATGTGCATGTTTTCTGCAAAATGACTTAAGGGTAACTGAGGAAATCCTGATTTATGCACGAGGCCCTCCAGTTATTCAGCCTCTGTCAGTAATGTGGTGGTACATCTACCTCTACTCCTTCATTAAATCCACTAACTTCAGGTCTAACACCGAGTAAGAGCTCAAATTTCAATTTAACTAAGAAATGCAGCACACATTCATCATTAATGTAATTAATGATCACAACCTGCATTTATACTGCACTTTTAACTAAGAAAAATGTCCCATGGCACTTCACTGAAGAATGAGGTGCAATAAGTGAAGGGGTGCACTATAAAATAACATATTAAGTGAAGTGAACAAATTCTTAACTAAAGAGTTATGGGCTTTCCTGATAATGTTAAAAAAAACAGAGATGGGGGTGAAAAAGGGTTTCAGAAGAATATTTCAAGTTTCAGTGCATAGATTACTTCAGCCAGAATTGCAAGTGGTAGATGTGGACTGCACAAGAGGCCAAAATAATAGGAATAAATAGTTCAGGAATAGAGAGGGGTGGTGTGTTTAGTGTGGGGTGACTTGTCGTGATTCTAGCAAAAGAAAGGAGTGGTTTCATAGAGTGATTTGAATGAATAACTAGCAATTATCAAGGTCCGCTCAATAGCCATGGGATACATAAGGACTTAGAAACAAGAATAGACTAATTAATGTCTTAAGCCTGTTCCACCATTCAATAGTTAACTGTGACATAGCTCTGTGGGTAGAGTCCTGTCAGGGTCTGAGCAGGATAGGCTATTGCGACTGGTGTGTGGAACAATCAAGAAGATGTTTGGTCATTGCGATGTTGAGATGATCTCGTTTAACATTTATGCTTTTCTCACGTGGTGAGATTCTTGCAGGGCAATGGTGAATTCCTCATTGACCTTCTTCTTGCTTGTTAAATGCCTTGTTAACAGTCCAAATCCCTATAGGTGGCAATCTTTCTGAACTCGCCACACCAATCAGTCTTCATGAAGACTTGACATGGAAATCTGTGTGAGTTCTTGGTTTGAACTCATCACTTGCTCCAAAAGACCCTTATGTTGGACACGGGCAAAAACATCTCAACTATCATCCGTGGGCACCAGCCATATTCATTACAGATTGGCATCCAACATGTGCCAACCTCTACGAACCCTCATGATACATTTCTGATCCACTTACAGGTCACGTCTGGACTACGATAATGCACGTTGGGCTATATCAGCAACTATCATTGTAATGCTGCAGCAAGGACACTGTGTGCTTAGGGATGTGCTCTCAGTTTGTGGATTGAAAAGGCTGCAATTCTGAGTTCGCATAGTGCTCACTCGCTCTGAGCCAATCTAGATGTTCACAGCATCCCTGCCCTTGTATTCCATTGCCTTTTAGTGTATTGCCTCTTCAGCCAGAGATACAAAGCTCATAATGCAAGTGTGCCTCTGTGAGATTTAGCGCAGATACAAAGCCAAGAAGCTTGCCACAGTTGTCAGTATGCCTCAATCCAATCGACAGGATAAACCTTCACTCGTGGGATCCCAGAACAGTAAGTCAAGACTAGACTCCTATGCCAGTCCAAGGCCTAGTCAGGACAGTCAGAGTCCAGGTCCTCTGCTGACAAGGTTTGAGAAACTGAATGACAGCCAACACACTACCCGTCTTTATATTTTCTGCCTTAATATGGGCTGTTTTGCTCCTGCAATGAGGAAGAAGCATATATTACAGAAGGTGAAAGTTGGTGGCACAGCTATTACATGTGGAGATTTTACCAAGTGAGAGAGGAAGCAGGACAGAAGGTGTACAATGTTAATGGTTTCCCAGATTAGGGTGGATGAGGGCATGTGAGGAAGAAGTTGCATGAATTTATGAGAGTGGTAAAGCATGAGCCTTGGTGACAGGATGGTCCGGAGATAGAGTGAGTGTGAGGCATCAGAGAAAAGATGGTGGCACCTTTGCTGGCAGGGTGGAGATAGACATTGACTATTTTGTTCCTACAGTGGTGGGCATTCCTCCAGATGGCTGAAACTGCCTTAATCTGGGTAACACCCTAGGACTAGGTTGGCATGGTTTGCTGTTGGTCCTGAAGAAAGAGGAAGGCCCACCTGTGCACCACCCTATCCAGCACAACCACCAAGACCATGGCCAGATATACACCGATACTCTCCTGCCTGCCATCTCCAGGGCAAATGTCAAGAACTTTGCAGGGCAGCTCCAGACTGACACTGCTTGCTCAGGTGCTCAATGATTTTTCTTTTAAATAGCACCAGTACCAGGGATGCTGGTCAATTCTGGGATCTGGCCGGTTATCCAAGAACACCGTCAGGTAGGATGGGGTGGATATCAGATGTGATTCTCACCTTAAAGACTGCAACATCAATTGTTGCAACAAGTTTGGCAAGGTATAGAGAGAAGACTCACTCAGCCTCATGGTGAGAACTCGGACTTAGCCAGAAAAATCTGAGATGCAGCCTCATATGTCTGCCTTGTATCATGCATCAATACCTTTGCCTAACAAAAATCTATCAACTTTACTTTTAAAGCGAATGTGTGATCCCTGACATCAATTGGAAGTGAGTTACCAACATAACCACCCTTTGCAAGGGTTTCCAATTTTCAGTCCTGGAATGTTGAGCTCTAATTTTTAGAGGTTGTCACTTTAGCTTGGCATTCTTCTGACCTAAGCTATCTGTTTCCGTATTAGTCTGAAATGATCTCTTTAAATTCCAAAGAATACCACCCTATTTTGCATGATTGCTCCTCATAATTTAACTCTTGCAGTTCAGATACCATACATTACACTCTCAACAAGTTAAAGATTGAATACAGTACTCTGTCTATAATATAGCTAGAGCTTTGCATAGTTATGGCATAACTTATAGACCTTTGCATTCTTATGCTCCAGACGTGAAGACCAGCATTTCCTTAGGTTTTTGATTAGTTTCTGTTTCTATCCGTGACATTTAAAAGTCAATATACTCGGGCCCATAAATTACACTGGTCCGCAATATTTCTTGCATTTTGTTATTTAGACAGTACTTCGATTTATTCATTTGAGTCCATATTGGAAAGATTGCATGTTTAAGATAATGAATTTTTGCTCATCGAGTGGACTGCATTTTTCTCTGGATGTTATTCAGCACTTTGAGTGTTGTTTGAGGTGCAATAAAGCAGAAAAGTGGGGAGTTATCTATGACACTCATAACCTGTTTCACATAGATGGTGAAAAGGAAGCAAGGAAACGAGTCACTGGCTGCCATATTCCCAACTTCTAATTCAGTTATAGCTACAATATTTAACTGGTCTGTACAGCTACATTTTTAGTCAATGGTGGCCCCTGGGATATTGACTCTTGGATCACGCCAAGGGGATTTGAAAACAAAAGTAAAGGATTTTAAAATCAAACATCTTTAAGTAGAGCCAATGTAGGGCAGTAAGCGTAGTGGTGATAGATAAACAGGAATTACAACATAGAGCACAATGAATTGTAAAACCCCGAGTTTATGGATGGAAGTCGGCCAGAAGTGCCTTGGAATAGACAAGCATGGGGTAACAAAGACTTGGATGTGGAGTACACAGGTGCACCAGATTTTACTTCACTGATTCCTAAACGTCTTGTGTGGGGTAAGGAGAACACCATGTGGTGAATCATTGGCAGAAGCCAGATAAAATATATCTGACTTCAATCAGCTCCATTGAGTGGGTAATAGGGGAAAAATTTGATCTGTATTGTGCCAGGGTCTTGTGGATAAAAATAAAAGGAAAGGGTAGCAATTTAGCGCATGATTGTGTCAAATTTGAATAAACATTGGTTTCACCTTGAAAATCATGCTGTGTATATTTTGAGCATGTCATGTTACACAACTGAGCCACCTTCCAATGGCTTCTACATATATGCCTGGACAAGGGTCACCAGAATATTACATATTTATTCAAACTCTTTATTCTCCTTTAATTTAAGTGTGATGTTTCTATAATTGCGATATATTATTTCACGATTCTTTGTGAAATATTTAACAAATATATTTTACTGAAACAAATATACCTTACACTTGGTGTCTGAGTGGCTAGCACTGCTGCCTCACTGCGCCTGGGATTCAGGCTCGATTCCAGCCTTGGGCGATTGACTGACTGTGTGGAGTTTGCATGTTCTTCCTGTTTCTGTTTTGGTTATCTTTTGGGTGCTTCGGTTTCCTCCCACAGTCCAAAGATGTGCAGCTTAGGTGTATTGGCCAAGCTAAATTGCCTGTAGCATCCAGGGATATGCAGACTAGGTAGGTTAGGCATGGGAAATGCAGGGTTACAGGGAAGGGGTGGGTCTGGGTGGGCTGCTATTCAGAGGGTTGTATGAACTCGATGGGCCGAATGGCCTGCTTCCGCACTGTAGGGATCCCAAAGAAACTCTTTGCTTTTATGTGAGTAGAGGAAAAATAAATCCAATTGTAATCTTGGCTCTGAGGGGTGTGATTTACTGATGAGGATGGATCTGAGGGGTACAAATGATTGAAGTTTCTTCAGAATAACGTACTAAATTAACATGATTCCTAAACCTCAAATCATGTCTGACTATGTTACTATAATCCATGTTTCTGTAATAGCCAAGAGCCAGCTAACACATGAATTGAAGGTTTTGAATTGACTATGCTTAAGTTAAATTTATTACGTGAAAATAATTAGCAAACTGTTTCAAATCTAGGGAATCCCTGAAAATGGGATGTGACAGATTTCTAGAAACAACTACACTAAAGCCAATTAGGTTAATTTGACAGCAACATTGTTGAAATGGCAATTTCTTTACAAATCAATGAACCATAAAAGAAAATGAGTATTGTACAACATCTTGTATGTCAAATCTTGCAGAGAATCTGCTAAACTCTTCCCACTGGAACTCACACAAGCAGTTTTCAAAGTTCTGAGTTCAGGAAAGCATAATAGAGTCTCTTACATTGAGTGTGTGCAGTATATAATAGTCACAAATGCAGTAACACATTCTGAGTGTTACATTTTCTAAAATAGCAAATAAAGAGTAGTGTGTGAATGTTTTAATGATTTTTTGACCATCATCATACAGCTTTAACAAAACACATGTTTTTTTTTCAGATTTGCTCTTCGGCTTTGTAATAAGTATAGGCTCCAAAGTCTGTAATAAACATTCCATGTGTTACTCATCAGAAGCATTAATCATTCATTTAGTTTGAAAAACAGGACCCACTTTTTTGTATGCATAATTCTTTCTATTGAGAATTTTTAGTTACACAAAGGACTTAATTTTTTGACTTCACGCTATGGACCCTCAGCCTCGTCAGTCAGCTACATTTATCAGAAAAATATGGCTGTGCAAATTTGGCAACATATGCTATAGAGTTCAACTTCCCTAAAAGGTGCACTTTTCAATCTGTCTCCGTGGCAAGGTTGACATCAGTTCAATTGGCTTTTCCCTCCAATCTTTCTCAAGCACTTATATTGTTGGTTTTTGAGGGTTTTAAATATTTGGAGCCCAGACAATTGTTCTAGGGCAGCTTTTCATCACCATTCGGTCACTCTTCATGTGCATTCATATTATACATTTTCATGAACAGATTTTTTCTGGTTTGTGTAACTGTCCAAGATTAAATGTGAGCTGCGGCTACAGCAGGGAAGTTGAGGATTAAGTTGCTCAATACCTAGAGTTGACGTATGTGTCTCTTACCTTGTGCTCAGTTTTGTTAATTGATGCTTCCCACAGAAACACGACTGGTTTTATATTGCATCAGAGATAAAAGGTACTGCAGATGCTGGAGAATCCGAGATAACAAGCATGGGGCTGGATGAACACAGCAGGTCAAGCAGCATCATAGCAGCAGGAAAACTTGAC
>JAHRHZ010000125.1:340285-482584 GCA_024137785.1 Ginglymostoma cirratum | reverse complement strand
CCTTCATCAGAAAATCATTTTCTGATGAAGGGTTTAGGCCCGAAACGTCAAGTTTTCCTGCTCCTATGATGCTGCTTGACCTGCTGTGTTCATCCAGCCCCATGCTTGTTATCTTGGTTTTATATTGTAGTGAGTTGTGAACAGAATTATATCAAATTTAGGGGATTTTCTTTAGTGAGAATGACATTAAAGGAGAAGATTATATTTTATAATTTATATAACATAGTTAAGACAGTGACCTGCTTCTTACACTTTTGTACACTTTATATGTTTCCATTGTAACTGCCTAATTGGCACAAAGTTCAGGAAATGCAATTAAATCATACATTTATTGATAATGAAGACAACAGCTTTTGTACCAAGACTACCCTGATATTATCTTTTGCATCGTACTCCACCATTATCTCTAAAAACTGAAATCCCAAAATGTTCACTTAGTCAAGTCACAAATACCGCGTTACCATATTCTACACTTCTTTTAATAGCCAAAACAAGCAGCTGGGAACCAATAGAAAAAACGAATGACAGATTTTATTGAAATAAATGTTGACCAAGATTTTTATCTAATTTGTATAAAGAAAAACATGACATAGAACGAAATGAAACACAGAATTTCCGGCAGGTGATTTAATGTTGCAAAATATAAACGGTAAGTCAGAAAAGACGTAAGGAATAAAAAGTTCTCTTTTCCAACTGGTGTTGTTCCCATATTTTTCATTACTGTTGATCTACACCTGCAACACAAAATTTTGTATGAGCAACTGAATTGGCACAGCACCAGTCAGAAATTTATCTGTCAAACTTCTTGGCCAGTTCTGCTTTCTTTTATTCAAGTGTTCTTCAGCCAGTAAGACTAATAGTCTATAGCACAGCTTTGAGTAATTATATCACACAAATGAGATCACTTGAGCAAACCACAAAAGCAAATTAAAAACAAAAGCCAATTTAACTCCACAGTGATCAAATGTGGTGTAAGGTGTCATGTCTTTACTTCAACCTCAGTGTTGGATTGTCTTTAATACCACAGTCTCAAGTGGGCACAACAATGTGGTCCTCTCGCTGAGCTCTGACAGAGCTAATTCATTTTGCACAATATTCCTTGTGCTCTGCAGCTCCATATCATCAAAGTTTCTTGGTGCAGCCGCCTCCAATGAAATTAGAAACAAAGCCACAGCTCTTATTGAAAATCTATTCTTCTCAGTATAACAGCGCATTTTCACAGCAGAACGCTATCATGTCTGGTATATTGTGAACATTCAGCCAATGCTATTAATAATACTTTTAAAGCTGCAGCAAATTATGTGAGTTTTGACATTTTGTTCACCTGACAATCGTAAGTCTCAAGGAAACGGTTAGTTAAATATGTACATTTGCAGTCTCCTGGGGAATTTGCATATCTGTTCATTTAAGGGTGTAACACACCCAAGAACTATAGCATTCCCAATGGGCTGCGTCTCTTCTAGATAAAAGGGAACATTGAAACTCATTTGTGTCATGCTAATTTATTATTTTACTATGGTCATTTCCCTCATCCAAACTGGGTAAATCTCAAAGTGTCAACAACACAGGATGACCACATTTTGAACTTATAAAATTATCTAGATGAGGGATCTATTTTGTGGTCTGCTTCTAAGTAAGCTAGACAATGCTTGCAAAGAGTTCCAGAAAGTCATTGAATATAAGCCATTAAAAGTGACTGAAAATTATCCAAGCAGCCAAGTTAGAAATGTGAAATCCCAGCACAGAAAACTGAAACTGTTCCAACATGAGAACTAATGTCTTAGAATTTTGATGACAAGAAATCTCACAGCCTGCTAAAATGGTTCAATTTACAAGACCCTCACTTAAACTTTAAAACATAAACTTTATCAAAGAAACTATAGGCTGGCGTGAAAGAGCCTGAGATAATTCTAATCTGCAAAAGTATATTACCTTAATCTGTATCTACTCTTTGTTTGTGTGTAAAAGTGTGTGTGAGATGAGGGCCACAATGGATCTTCGTGTTTTGAAGTTGGGAAGAGTAAATCAACGACAAGTTACATTTCTCTAGTGTCTTTAATATAGTGAGCATCACATGGCTCTACTTGGGAGTGTCAATTCCCCAGGAATCATACTTTTGGCTATTGTTAGGCAAACCTGTTGAAACTGTATGTGTGGGGAGGAAAGGGGAAGGCATGGTTGGAATGATTCTAAATTTCTCTGTGGTCAAATAATTAATATGTGTTCCTGAACAGGATTCCTGAGTTCCTTTCCCTTAGTAGCCTACCTTTTCACTAAAAGAAACATTATGTTAACAATAGCCCATTCTCTATATTATCACCTCTCTCCTTGGCTTAGATATGAATATCTATCTACAAGGTACCAAAAGAAACCTAGTAACAGTGGTCCGGAGAAATATTGTAGGAAATACAAAACCCCGAGAGTTCACATTTTATAATTTTGAATGCTCCAGAATATAAGGAAGTTTCTTCCTACTCCGCAGTCCAGAAGTTCCAGACTACTCCCAAGTGAAATGTTGTTTGTTATTCACTAATGGAAACTGGGAATGTGAGAAATGAAAGATAGTTATGAAGTAATAAATATGAAACAAATGTGAGAACTTCACAAGGGTCAAAAGTAATTAATCTGCATTCTGTTGCTTAGATCATTTGTGGAAAATATGACTGTGGTTCACTGTGAGCATGCTCAGTTTCTTCTTGAGAGAAAGTCTTTGTGCTCACTGATTAAAAATAACATTTTGGAAATTTTTGCTGAGTTTGTGAACAGAGCTCTTCAACAATCTATTGCTTTTCTTCATTAATATCTCAATTTTAATTTCAAATATTATCAATTCATAAATGTAACACATAAATCTAATCCTGCAGACCAGTTCAAAAACACCCTGAGAATTCATGCATTACCTCATCAGTCCACAAGGGATTTCATTCATGTTGACAGGCATCAAAATGAGATATTTTGTTCCATTACTTGGACTGGTCAGTCTTTTAACACAGCCAAGGAAAACACTGAACTCTTCCTCCTTCACACAATACTGCTTCTTGCTCTGTAATATATGAAGGCTATTCAACTTTTAAAGCTAAAAGCCAATCAACCATGGCTGTTAATAAACTGTCCCATAAATCTTTACAATGATGGAGAAAATTAGAGCACACAAGTGTTTGCAACAGGAATACATGTATACACAGTGCTGTATATAAAATGAAGGGACCAACTTGAATCCACAGAGGGCAGTTTTAACTCTGCCAGTTCAGCAAAAAGCCAGGACTATTGAAACTTGCTCTCTTCGAACAGGCTACAATTTTTACCTGTTCTTCTAAGCAGGCTCAAAAGACACTCCCAGAAATAAAGAGTTCTCTTTAAATAGACAGATTAAACTCTATGAAATCTCCAGGCTTGACCTGTAACCTGTTTGCCTTTCCAGCCTGGTTGATCTAGAAGGACAGCAATCAAACCCAGAAGACATCAAACACTTTACTTATGTTTCATTTCCCTAGTGGGGTCAGGAGCTGCAAAAAGTCCCACTAGGAAAGTTTAAGCCTCCCTGTCCTTGGGTCCCGAGACTATTGCTGTCCTACTCCAGGGGGTAGGCAATGGTCTAGTGGTATTGTCACTAGACTTTTAATCCAGGATCTCAGCTAACGATCTGGGCACCCACAACCACAGATGGTGGAATTTGAATTCAATAAAAAAAATCTGAGAGTAAGAATCAATTGATCACCATGAAATCATTGCTGATTGTCGGGAAAAACCTATCTGATTCAGTAATGTCCTTCAGGGAAGGAAATCTGCCATCCTCACCTGATCTGGTCCGCACATGAATCCAGACCCACAGCAATGTGGTTGACTCTCAGTTGCCCTCTGAAATGGCCCAGCAAGCCATTCAGTTGTACCAATTGCTACAAAGTCTCAAAGAAATAAAATTGGACAGAGCACCTGGCATTAACTAGGCACTGAAAAAGACAGGCGACCCTACAAAGTCCTCCTTACTAACATCTGGAGGCTAGTGCCAAAATTGGGAGAGCTGTCTCACAGACTAGTCAAGCAATACAGACAATGTTCCAGACACCACCATCACCATCCCTGGGTATATCCTATCTCACAGCAGGATAGACCCAGCAGAGATAGCGGCACAGTGGTATACAGTCGGGGTGGTAGGGAGTTGCCCTGCAAGTGAGGATGGCAAGGGCACAAAATGTACTCGGAGTGGGGGATTTCAATGTCCACCTCAAACATGGCTCAGCAGCAGTTGTACTGATCGACCAGGTTGGGTCCTAGGGGACATAACTACTAGACTAGGTCGGTGGGAAGGAGGTGAGGGAACCAACAAGTGGGAAAAACATACTTGATCTCATCCTTACCAATCTGCCAGCTGCAGTTACATCTGTCCATGACAGTATCGGGAAGAGTGACCATTGCACAGTCCTTGTTGAGACAAAGTCCCACCTTCATATTGAGAATACCTTCCATCCTGTTGTGTGACACTATCATTGTGCTAAATGGGACAGACTTTGTACAGATCTAGCAACTCAAGACTGGGCATCCATTGGGTGCTGTGGGCCATCAGCAGCAGCAGAATTGTACTCCGGCACAACCTGTAACCTCATGGCCCGGCACATCCCCCACTCAACCATTGCCATCAAGCCAGGGGATCAACCCTGGTTCAATGGAGAGTACAGGAGGGCATGGCAGGAGCAGCACCAGGTATACCTGAAGATGAGATATCAACCTGGTGAAGCCATCAAACAGGACTATTTGCAAGCCAAATAGCAAAAGCAGCAAGTGATAGGCAGAGCTAAGCGATCCCACAATCAATGGATCAGATCTAAGCTCTGAGCTCTGCAGTCCTGCCACATCCAGTCGTGAATGTTGGTGGATAATTAAACAACTCACTGGAGGAGGAGACTCCACAAATATCCCCATCCTCAATGATGGAAGAGCTCAGCACGTCAACGCAAAAAGTAAGGCTGAAGCTTTCGCAGCAATCTTCAGCCAGATATGCCAAGTGGATGATCCATCTTAGCCTCCTCCAGTGGTCCCCAACATTACAGATAACAGTTTTAGCAAATTATATTCACTCCATGTGATATCGAGAAATGGTTGGAGACACTGGATACTGCAAAGGCTACTGGCCCTGACAACATTCTGGCAATAGCACTGAAGGCTTGTGCTCCAGAACTTGCTGCTCTCCTAGCCAAGCTGTTCCAGTACAGTTACAACACTGGTATCTATCTCTCAATGTAGAAAATTGGCCAAGTATGTCCTGTACACAAAAGCAGGACAAATCCAACTCGGCCAATTACTGCCTCATCAGTCTACTCGCGATTATCAGTAAAGTGATGGAAGGTGTCATCAACAGTGCTATTAAGCAGCACCTGCTCAGCAATAACCTGCTCATTGATGCCCAGTTTGGTTTCTGCCAGCGCCACTGAGCTCCTGACCTCATTACAGCCTTGGTTCGAATATGGGCAAAAGAGCTGGATTCCAGAGGTGAGGTGACAGACCTTGATATCAAGGCTGCATCCGACTGAGTGTGGCATCAACGAGCCCTAGCAAAACTGGAATCAATGGGTAGTGGGAGCAAACGCTCCGGTGGTTAGAGTCATACCTGACACATAGGGAGATGGTTGAGGTTGTGCGAGGTCAACGATATCAGCTCCAGGACATCTCTGCAGGAGTTCCTCATGGTAGTGTCCTCGGCCCAACCATCTTCAGCTGCTTCATCAATGATCTTCCCCCCATCATAAGGTCAGAATTGGGGATGTTCGCCAATGATTGCACAATATTCAGCACCATTCGCGACTCCTTAGATACTGAAGCAGTCCATGTTCAAATGCTACAAGATCTGGACAATATCCAGGCTTGGCTGACAAGTGGCAGGTAACGTTCGCACCACACAAATGCCAGGCTATGACCGTCACCAATGAGAGTCAATCTATCCACTGCGCCTTGGCATTCAATGTGTTACCATCACTGAATCCCATACAATCAACATTCTGGGAGTTATCATTGACCAGAAACTCAACTGGACTCACCACATAATCACAGTGGCTACAACAGCAGGTCAGCAGCTAGGAATACTTCGGCAAATTACTCACTTCCTGACTCCCCAAAGCCTGCCCACCATCTGCAAGACAGAATGGGTAAAGACAGGTGGGTAAAATAAAGTTGTAAGTGAAACATCTTGTCGAAAACTGTAAAGGAATTTTTGAAGCAGCATGTTTCTAGTGATGTATGTGAAATAATTTCATGAATTGATGGATTCCACTGTGAAGCTCCAATTGTTAGGAAGAGCATGTTGGCAGTTTGGCTTTGTGCTACCCATCAATGTCACATAGAATCCCTACAGTGTGGAAGCAGGCCCTTCAGTCCAACAAGGACCGTGATAGAATACTCCCCACTTGCCTGGATGAGTGCAGCCCCAACAACACTCAAGAAGCTTGACACTATCCAGGACCAAGCAGCCTGCTTGATTGGCACCATACCCACAAGCATCCACTTAATCCACCACTGATGCTTCGTAGCAGCAGGGTGTACTGGACCCTGCAGGGTGTTCCCTCCCTAATGGCATTGTGGGTCAACCCACAGCAGGAGGACTGTAGTGGTTCAAGAAGGCAGCTCACCACCACCTTCTCAAGGGCAACTCGGGACGGGCAAGAAATGCTGGCCAGCCAGTGACGTCCACATCCCACAAATGAATTTAAAAAATCTCCATGATTTACTAAGTATTAGAAATTGATCTTTTGATTTGAGCTGTTAACCTCCTGTTTCCCAGCATTAAGTTTTTACCTCCCACCAAACTGCTGCTTCTTGTCAATTTTGGACAGGGTATTGTCTGAAAGCTGAAAATTGGAATCTTCCAGACATTGTGTTGCCAAGGTCAGAATGACTGACTCATGCTTACCTGATTCTCAACCCAAGAATTACAGTCTGTGCTTGTCAACATGATGTGTTGTTAATAGTCTCGGAGCCTTCTCAAACACTAAATTCTGGACCTCCTGAGCTAAATAAGAAAATACCAACATTTACCTATTCACTTCAGAGTTCAGTTTAATGATATACCTCATCAGAAAACAAGGAACCTACAGAAAAGCAAAGACAAAGTAGAAAAGGGAAACAAACAGAGGGAAATATATTGTTTATTCCGTACTATTGTTTAGTTTTTGACCCAGTTTATTATTTGTACAAATTTGTTGTGGTGTAAAGGAGCCCATTCAGTCTGCCATGCTTGCATTGTAGTTACATAATTAAGAGATCTGTGTTTATGGGTCTAAATGTTTTACATTTTACAAATGACTCTGAAACATAACAGACCACGGGTAATTAATGTATATCTCATACACAAAACCAACTATTTGTTGCATCACTGATCAAGAGCCTGAAATGTTAGTTGATCTATTGACGCATGTAAGCAGCACGTACTCAGATGGCTATATCTTCCTTAAGGAAATGTCTATCCTAGTTCAAAAGACAAGAATTGTAGAAAGTAAACCTTGTAGAATTCCTGATATTATTATCGTGAATGCTGACTCCTCATTTGGAAATGTCTATTCCTATACCTTTCCCTGTTGCCTTTAGTATATCTCTACAAAACTGTCCATTGAATTTACTCGAAATCAATAAAGTTTTTTGATGACGATGGTGGGTAAAATAAAGTTGTAAGCGAAACATCTTGTCGAAGACTATAAAGGAATTTTTGAAGCAGCATGTTTCTAGTGATGTATGTGAAATAATTTCATGAATTGATGGATTCCACTGTGTAGCTCCAATTGTTAGGAAGAGCATGTTGGCAGTTTGGCTTTGTGCTACCCATCAATGTCACATAGAATCCCTACAGTGTGGAAGCAGGCCCTTCAGTCCAACAAGTCCACACTTACCCTTGAAGCATCCCATCCAGACCTATCCCCCTATAACCCACACACCCCTGAACAACTACAGGCAATTTAGCATGGCCAATCCACCTAACCTGCACATCTTTGGACTGTGGGAGGAAACCCACGCAGACACAGGGAGAATGTGCAAACTCCACACAGACAGTTGCCCTGAGGCTGGAATCAAACCTGGGTCCCTGGTGCTGTGAGCCTGCAGTGCTAACCACTGAGCCACTGTGCCGCCCACCAATGTCCACCCCAATCCAACACCGGCACCTCCACATCCTACCTATCATATACCCTCAGATGGCAAAACTTCCTACAGGGATTTAGAATCACCTACTTTTGGATGTTTAGTATAAACAATCATTTGGGAAAAATTCTATGGTTTGTTGAACCCTTTGGGATATTTTGCTGCAGTACGGTACGACGTATAATGTTTCATGTAATATCACCTTCCAGTTCCATTGGTGTTGGAGCTTCAGATTGAGATTAAAGCTGTTTACTTGAAAATTTACACAAACACTGTTGCTCTAAAGTTCTGAATGCCAGTCAGAAATTTGGCAGATGGAGTGCAGTATGGGTAAATGTAAACGTGCCCATTTTAGTCAAAAAGAATAAAAATAAGTGTGTGATTTAAATGGAAAGAGATGCAGAATCTGCAGTACAGAGGACTCTTGGTACATGAACCACAAAAAGTTATTATAGAGCTACAGCACATGATAAGGAATGCAAATGGATGCTGGTTTTATTGCAAGAGGAATGGAATATTAAAGTAAGAAAGTGTTACTCTTTCTGTACAATGCCTAGGTGAATACATATCTGTAGTAGTGTGCACTTTTGGTCATCTTATTAGTAAAAAGCTTAAATTGCTTCAGAAACCGTTCAGAGATGGTTTATTTGACTCATCCCTGAGGTGTTGGACTTTATACATGGAAAAAGGTGGAACAGGTTTGGCCTATATCCATTGGCGTTTAGAAGAATGAGAAATGATCTTACTGAAGATACAAACATATGATCTTTTTGATATATATGTAAGATAAGGGGATCAGACAGGTGGATACTTGGAGAATGATTCATCTTGTGGAGGAAATTAAAACAAGGAACATATTTTAAAAATTAGAGGTCCTCCCTCTTAAGATAGAGATGAGGAGATTTTTTTTTTCTCTCAAAAGATTGTTAGATGTGGAGGTGGGTCCTTCAATTTATTTAAGACTGGATTATCTACATTCCCAATGCCAAACAAGTCAGAGTTTAGGAGATGCAGATAGGAAAATGGAGCAATGACCACAACCAGATTAGTCAATATTTTAATGAATGATGTAGCAGGTTTCAAGAGTTAAATGGCCTCACCCTGCTCCAATGTTCCTATGATCCCGAGAACTGTATTTGAGAAGGGCACTGTGTCAGAAGAAACTGATCAGGTCTGAGACTCACATCATAAAATTTTCCAAATTTACATCACATCGATGTAGTGCAGATAAAGATTCTGCCCTCTACATTAATGCCAGAAAATCCCAGAAACATAGAGCCTGATTTTAACCTCATTTAATGGTATGTGGAACATTTTAAATTACTGCTACTAGCTCCAATCTTCAGATTTCTCAGACACCTATCCAAATCACTTTTCCTAATAGAAGCAGCGAATGGAAGATTTCATAGAGCACCCCAGGCTCAAGCCAGTTGCTAAACAAAAAACCTAATTTGTTGAGATGAGTTGTGTTGACATAGAAAATTTGTTTCATGCTGTAAATGAGAGAGGAACCTAGGACTATACTGCATTGGCATAAATCTTTTCCACTGCTTTCAATACTGAAGAGTGCTCAGAGCACAAGGTTTGAAAGGAAAACACGAAATGAATAAGTTCATTTGAACCAACTGGTAAATCTAAACCTGATATAACATAGCCCATCTGTATGAATAAATGTCTAAGACAAATTCAATATTATGTCTGATGCTAAAATGAGTCAGAAGAGACAAGTTCAAGCAGAATATTTGACTTCCTTTTTTTCCCAGGAAGAATTCTCAGTCACTGTGACAAGATCATGTCAAGCAAGAACGAATCCTCAAATATCAAAAGTGAGGAAGTGAATATATTGATTTCACATAGATGCAATTACTGAAGGTAAAGGACAAAGTCCAAGTCAGTCAACATGTTGAAGTAAAACATTCACACGCTTCAACGCAACTTGACAGGTAGATTGAGGATGAAATGTGTTGGCACGGATTCAAGATGTAGTGCATATAATTCCATTGAAAACCACCACTGAGGAGGAACAATCAACATCCAACAAAGAAATAATTCTGCAAAGAAGTGAATGCCCTTTCCAGCAGGGGAGGCGACATCTGGGAAGAAAATGCAAGAGATTATAGACGCTCCAGTTTAAAGGGACCTTCAGACCTTGGACTATAAGGAAGAAAATTAAAGATAATAGTCTACCACCCTTTCAGGTCCAAAAAGATCATAGAAAAATAGTGAAAGCTTCAAATGATCTGATTTTGTACAGTCAGAGACTTGGAGTAATAGGATAATGATAAATATAGTTGTATGCACAAATTTATAAGAACAAAAGAAGAAAAGTTTGAGGTGGGATGTTGTATTTGGGTCCAAATGGTTCCGAAAGGGTGAATCCTGAGGACTGCCATTAGAAACATTTACTATGTTGATATCATATGTTCTTGTGGCCAGAATAGTTTAGGATCTTGAAGGAGAGAGGCCTGTTATCTGGTCCTCCTAAAAGTCTCTGTAACAAAGTCTATCATATCAGTGTAACCTGTAGCGAACGGATAAGGGTGGAATCTTACAGGAGTCTGAGCGGTGTGGGGTGTGGTGAGATGGGTGACAGAATCGAGAGAGAAGGCTAGTAAGGCAGTCTGACATCGAGGTCATTTCAACTCCATCCTTTACAGTTTTCACAAATGGCGTGCCAAGATTCTCGCTGGTCAGTAGTGATTTACAAATGGACTATAATTAATACTTGTAAAAATTCTTGCTGAAGGCCTAACTCACCTCATTAATAGTCTGGTTATGATCCATCCAAACTCACCAAACAAAATCCAACTTGGATACCAAGGAGCTGCATCATGGATTCACCACTTTCTCAGAATGACCTCCATTTTGCTCAAAGCTAAACTGCAGAGTGGGGCACAGTCCATGAACACCAACTGCATGCGTCCTTCCATCACTGATGTTAGCATTAGATTTCAGGGAGCCATCACCACCATCCTGGCATATCTCCAATGCATTGGAACTGTGCCCTGCAAGCCCAGACTTTTCTAGTAGGGTACTCTGGCAACCAGTAGTGTTAGGTAAAGTTACCACACAGGGACAGGCACCCAGTCCATGGTGTGGATCAGGCTAGCTACCAGGGCTGCTCCTCTGCCCTCTCAGTGTCCATTTGTCTGGTGCCCATTGGCATGCACGAACATCTTATCGTAGGTCAATGCGCCACATGAGTTAACACCTGTGCCATGTGGCCTCAGCATTTATGCCAATCGCACTGCATCTGCAGCCACCAGTGCAATGTGTACAAAAGTCTGAGGGAGGTTGACTGCTGTGAGGTACCTGTCAGTCGGTGTGCCCAGCACTGTTAGTGAAGGACAGCCTCCCACACCAGTCTTGGGCTTTAGTCTGTCCTAAGATGGGATGGAGGGAGCCCACTCTGTTATGGAGTCCGTTAGCTTGATCGGGTGACCCTGGAGGCATAGTGTCTAGACAGGCCAGACATGCCGAAGGTCTTCATGCCAGTAGCACATTAACACTATTCAGATACAGTTTCCAAGTGTCAAAGGGGACCAGGCATGCTGGAGATGGAGGCCGCCACTACCTCTGCAGTGTTCTGAGGGGCAACTACCAAGGGGCCTTTGTGTAGCTCTTCCTCTAGCTGAGCACCACCTGGCATTACCTTGTCTCCATGTGAGGAAAGGGCACCTGGACTGGGGTCAAGGCTCCATACATCTCTCTCATTGTCTATTGGTCCTGAGGACCAAAGGCTTCTCTCCCGTCCTCTGCCAGTCCTGACAGTAAGGTTAGATCACATGGGACCTGGGGGAGCTAGCCATTTGGATACCAAATTGACTTGAAGGTAGAAGGCAGAGGGTTGAGGGTGGTAAAGGGTTGCTTTTCTGACTGGAAGCCTGTAACCAATGGTGTGCTACAAGGATCGGTGCTGAGCCCACTGGTTTTTCATCATTTATATAAATGATTTGAATGTGAATGGAGGAGGTATGGTTAGTAAGTTTGTAGATGACACCGAAATAGGTGATATGGTGGACAGTAAAGAAGGTGGTCTCAGAGTCACCTCAGGAACCTCAATCAGATGGGCCAATGGGCTGAGGAATGGCAGATGGAGTTTAATTTAGATAAATGTGTGGTTTTGTATTTTGGTAAGGCAAACCAGGGCAGGGCTTATACAGTTAATGGTAGGGCCCTGGGAAGTGTTGCTGAACAAAGAGACCTAGGGGTGCAGATTCATAGTTCCACGAAAGTGGATCTGCAGGTGGTGAAGAAGGGGTTTAAAACACTTGCCTTTATTGGTCAGAACATCGAGTATCAGAGTTGGGACATACAGGACATTGGTGAGGTCACTTTTAGGATACCGTGTACAGCTCTGGTTGTCTTTCTACAGGAGCGATGTTGGTAAACTTGGGAGGCTGCAGAAAAAATTCACAAGGATGTTGCCCGGACTAGAGGGTTTGAGCTATAGGGAGAGGCTGAATAGGCCGCAGATTTTTTCCCTGGAGCATTGGATGCTGAGAGGTGACCTGAAAGAGATTTGGAAAATTACGAGGGCATGGATAGGATGAATGGCTAAGGTCTTTTCCCCCGGATGGGAGAGTCCAAAACTAGAGGTCATAAGTTTAAGGTGAGAGGAGAAATATTTAAAAGCATCCTGAGGGGCAATTTTTTTTTCAGGCAAATGGCGTTGTAGATATAGAAGGAGATGCCACAGGAGATGGTGGGGGCAGATACAATTACAACATTTAAAAACATCTGGATGGGTACATGAATAAGCAGGGTTTAGAGGGATAAGGGCCAAATCCTGGAAAATGGGACTAGATCAGATTGGGATGTCTGGTTGGCACGGGTGTCTTGGACTGAAGGATCTGTTTCTACGCTGTTGGCTTCTATAACTCTCTGACCAAGAGGTGGGGCGATGGAATACGGGTCTATATGTCTCTCCAGCAGCCCCTGAAGATGCTCAGCCTCTCTCATCATGACATCTGCCAAAGAGCAACGATGGCTACTGCAGTCGCACAACTAGCTGCATTGCTCCTGCTTTAGAGCAACAATGGCTACTGCAGTCGCGGGACTAGCTGCATTGCTCCAGCGTTAGAGTAATGGATACCACTTCAATCACTGAACTGGCTGCTCCTCCCTGGGAGCTGAGCTGGAGCTTGGTCTCTGGAAGCCCTCTGGCAGCTAGTGGCCAGGGGCTTTTCTCCATGACCCTTCTGTGGGACACTGTCAGCTTCTGAGACCACTTGGCACACTGGTGTGGACTTCCCCAACTTAGCATAGTCAGAGCGAGTAGTGTTGCCTGAGGCAGTCTTGCCAATGTTTCCTCCATAGGAATGTGGTCACTCTTGTGCTGGCAGTTGGGGATATGTCTGGATTACCACTGATGTGCCACTGTGAGTCAGTGTAGATGTAACACAGGAAAAAATAGAAGGCATCATGGCCAGTGGTTAGAAATGGTGTTCCCTATAGGCACTGCTGCTTGGCTAACGGTGGGATGGTAAGTGCTATTTATTCAGCTGCTGGGACAGGTACAATGTTGCATTCCTGCAGGGCTAATCCCAGTCTTCTACTAGAAGGACAAGAATACTCTCCTTGTAGCATGTGAGGACACGGATCTGGAACCTCCCCAGCCCTCGAGATCGCTCTGCCCAGCTATGTGATGTCTTCTCTCCAATAATGTAAAGAAAGTGAATGAGTAAGATGCAAGTGGATAGTATGGCTGTTAGGCTTCTATGTGTGTGGGCTGTGTGTTGAGGAGTTCAGAGGGAATGAGGAGGCAGCATACTGAGCATTCGGGATTAGTGGTGTAGGAGAATGGAGGGGCAGTCAGGTGAGCGACTGAAGGTACATGTCTCATGCAACAGATGGGATGTCACAGCATAGGCTTGGATAGGATGTGGGTGCAATGGCAGGAACAGAGTCAAGTGTCAGATGACAGCCAGCAGAATACAGCACTTACCCTGGCAGATCGGAGGTAATTGACCTTCTTTCAGCACTAAAGCCCTGTCCTCCACACCCAAGGAGATGGCAGTGGCTCAGGTGGTGATCTCTGACCAGGCTGGCATCATCTGGTGGCACAGCCTCCTTGAATGGTCCTCTGGGTGGGAAGCAAACATCCCTTTGCCGCACCATACAGCTCACCAGGACCTCTGGGTTCCTTTTGGAGAAACATGATGCTAACCTCACTTCCTCATGACACATATTTGATACATACATAGGGGAAGGGATGACCTGACCTGAAATGATAACTCTGTTTTCTCTCCACAAATGCTGCTAGACCCGCTGAGCTTTTCCAGCAATTTCTGTTTTCAGCTTCCTGGCTTTTGTGTCTGCATTAAATGGCTTGGCAATGCCCCAGAATGTATGTTGCATTCTTCATGAAACAGCAAGAGCAAAGGCACTGGCCAATTGGTTCTGAACCAAAGGAAAATTGCTTGATAATAACATTCTAATTGACTCCTGACCACGTGACCATGGCTTGTGTCGGGTCAGTGTAGCAGAGAACAACCTAACCTGCAAACAGAAAGCAGGTTGTGTGTGGAGGTATTGGACAGTCTCCAGTAACAGCTACAAAAACAGAAGTTGCTGGAAAAGCTCAGCATGTCTGGCAACATCTGTGAAGAAGAAGTCAGAGTTAATATTTCGGGTCCGGTGACCCTTCCTCAGAACTGGTTAGATCAAAGCAACTGCTAGCTGTCTCCATTCACTTTTCTCTGCAATAAAACCCTTTTAAAAAGAGAGTGGAAAATAAAGAAACTAGGATCTGAGGGCACAGCTTCAAAGTAAAAGGACGATCCTTTAGACCAGTGAATGAAAGAGTGCATTGGTATACAGATAACATTGTGCCAAGAAATTGGAAGAAACCAAAAAAAATTCATTGCGTCTTGTGGCTAAGATTCATGCTATTACCCTATGTGTTCTCCATCCTTCTTGCTTATTCCACCCTTAATATGCATGTCTTGGTCATTCTTTGTGCCTATATGTTGGGAGAGGGGGAATTTAAGGAGTAATAGAGTTTAATTTGTAGAGTTATAAGCCAGCAATTCATATTTCCCATTTTACACTGGTTAAGGATTTTTTTTTGTAATAAACAGTTGTTTTCTTTTAAGTCCAGAAGCCTTGGAAGTGTGTTCTTTTAAACTGAGTTTGCCAGACAGATAAATTGGAGACTTTGGGTAGTTTGACTGAATATTTTCACATTATTAATGACTCCAGGTTTGTAAGGCTCTACTCAGTGTGTCGTTTGATTTGATGAGAGATCTGTATGTTAAAGTTGAGGTTTCTCTGCACCTTCAAGGTTTCTCTGCACCTTCTCTGTAGCTGTAACACTATATTCTGCATTCTGGTCTCTTACCCTGATGTACTTATGTGTAGCTTGATTTTCCTGGATAGCAAAACAATACTTTTCACTGTAATTCAGTACACGTGACAATAATCAAATCAAATCAAATGACACAAAGCCAGGAAGTTAAAAACAGAAATCACTGGAAAAACCCAGCAAGCCTGGCAGCATCAGTGGAGAGAAAGCAGAGTTAACGTTTCAGGTCAGGTCCAGTGTGCTTATTGTGGTTGTCAGCAAGTCTCAGTCAAATCAAGGGTCATTTGCTCCCAGCTCACAGAAGCATGAATGAATGGCAGATTTAATTAAAAATTCCTGAACCTCACACACTGGCAAACATGGATGGTTAGCCACATGCTTTGCCAATTACATTGATATAAAGGGGTTCTTGGGGTCCAAGTCCATTGCTTTCTGAAAGTAGCCACACAAGTAGATGGCGTGGTAAAAGGAGGCATATCGCATGCTTACCTTTATTGGTCAGGAAATTGAGTACAAGAGCCAGGATGTCATGTTGCAGCTGTATAAGTCTTTGGTTAGGCTGCACTTAGAGTATTGTGTTCAATTCTGTTCGCCACATTAACAGGAAGGATGTGGAGGCTTTTGAGAGGGTGCAGAAGAGGTTTACCAGGGTGCTGCCTGGATTAGAGAGTATGAGCTGTAAGGAGAGGCTAGAAAGACTTGGGTTGTTTTCTCCAGAGCCAGCAGAGGCTGAGGGGAGACTTGACAGAAGCAGACAAATTTATGAGGTGCACAGATAGGGTTGATGGTCAGAGTTGAAATGCCTAATAATAGGGGGGCATGCATTTAAGATGATAGGGGGAAAGTTCAAAGGAGCTGTGACAGGAAAGTTTTTTACACAGAGAGTGGTGGGAGTCTGGAATGCACTGCCAAGGGTAGTGGAGGAGGCAGGTACAATAGGGGCATTTAAGGGACTTTAAGGTAAGCACATGAATATGCAAGGAAAGGAGGGATATCATCCAAGGGCAGGCAGAAGGGATTAGTTTAATTTGGCATCATGATTGAAACAGCATTCCTGTGCTGTACATTTCTATGTTCTTTATTGTACATAAATTCCTGAATCCTGTACCAGCTGTAGTTACCATGAAGGTCCTGACATCTCAATGTTGCCCCTCACCTAAGGCATGGTGACCGTTGGGTTGACATCGCCACTAGTTGTCTCTCTCCAATGAGAGAGCAGCCCTATGTGTCTCTGGCAGTAAGGTGACATTACTTTTATTTACACATTAAAACTGGGGCTTTTAGTGTCAGTGTCATGATCATCTACCAGGTAATTCCTTAGAATAATCCCAGAATGAAGAAGCTCAGATGCAGCCCCCTTTTCATTTTCAAGCATTTCCTTTCAAAAACTAACCAGCTACACAGCTACAAGTTTCAAATATGCCGAAAGGTTACTTTATTACTCAACTGTTGACGAAAGTTACTTAAGTAAAAAGTGAGAAAATTATTAGTTAGTATCAGCAACTATTATTTCAATGCTGCTGCAAGGACACTTTGCACACAGATTAAGACACCCAGCTCTCAGACTGGGTCAGAGTGCATCTCGGAGTGTTTTAGCACTCACTCACTTAGCACCACAAAATCCTTTGCTTTGCTTCTGAGCGCACATTCTGGCATTTGGTCTTGCTAGTCATCAGCCCTTATTCTGTATCTTGCTGTATAGCACTATGCTGCATCAAACCCCACCCCTACCATGTGCCAGCAGCTTACACAGTAAATGCACTGTGTGTGCAGCAAACAAAAGGCCATGTCTCCTAGTTCTCACTGTAATCCATGGACGCATCCATCAGTCAGGGCCCCCAGCTCAGTCATTCAAGTTCATTCTCCTGGATCAGTCCACAGGCCTGGCCACAGTTGGCATCACTATCTTGGAGATGTCAACTCACCAAGGTAAAAAGTGACTTGTAGGTTTGCAGAATGCCACACCACAGCTCCTACAGGCTTTTGTTGTGATGGCGGTGACAGAGGCCATCCATTTGTATTGTGGGGTCAAAATCCTGGAATTCCCTCCCTAATGACATTGTGGGTCAACCCACAGCAGGTGGGCTGCAACGGATCAAGAAGGCAGCTCACCACCACCTTCTCAAGGAAACTAGGGACAGGCAATAAATACTGGCCCAGCCACTGATATCCATGTCCCACGAATGAATAAAAAACAGGATGAAAAGATAGGAAGTAAGTAAGAATAAATTTTATGCATGCAGATGAAAATGAGATGCATTGCAGGTCTGGCTTGCTTTAAGGTTCTGTCCCTGAAGTTTGAAACTTACAGTCAGCTTCAGCAGGTGTGATGGCTTCTGTAGTTAAACAGTCAGAGTATAACTTTGTTGGTGTACTCAGTAGGTAGGGCAGCTTCAATTGAAGGCTCCTTTTCCTTACTAATTCTGATAGCACAGACTTGACAACTGCCTAGACATTTTTGCAGCAGAACAAGGCAGAGTTCTGGACACCTTTCTCTGCAACTCCCACTGCCAGTGAGAAAACCCAACTCTCACATGCTGATGCCAATTAATTCAGCAGTGACTAGTGGCTGGAGGTATCTTCACATGTTCTCCTGAGATTTCAGCACAAAATGGCTGTTCACAGACAAACTTTTATATTGTTCAAAACTTTATACAATGTGGATATTCCAAACTGTCAAATCATGCTTCCATCTTCGGTGTTGGTTAGCACATGTCTAAAGCATACTCCCTTAAATTGTCTGTTGGCCAAGATTATTTGCTTTTTTACTGTCTCAATCATTATCCTCATGGCTGTTATCCTTTCAAGGTTTTAGTGAGAAGGGAAGAGGCATCCACACCTCCACCTCCACGGAAACCATTACGCAGAACATAGAACAATACAGCGCAGGAACTGGCTCTCCACTATGTCTGTGTCGACCATAATGCTATTCTAAACTAATCCCATCTGCCTACACATGACACATATCCCTCTATTCACTGCCTTGTTCATGTGTCTGTCTAAATACCTCTTAAACATTGCTATCGTATGTGCTTCTACCACCTCTCCTGGCAGAGAGTCCCAGGCACCTGCCACCCACTGCATAAGAACCTTTGCTGAGACATCTCTTTTAACCTTTCCCCCTCTCGCCTTATACCCATGGCCCCTTGTATTTGACATTTCCACACTGGGAAAAAGACTCCAACTATCCATCCTATTCATGCCTCTCATTATTTTAAATATTTCTATCAGGTCGCCCCTCAGCCTCCGACACTCTGCGAAAACAATCCAAGTTTGTCCAACCACCCCTTATAACAAATACACTCCAATCCAGACAACATGCTGGTAAAACTTCTTTGCACTCTTTCTCCAAAGCTTCTACATCCTTCCTACACAATACTCCAAATGTATCCTAACTAAACTTTTATACAGCTCCAACATGACATGTCAATATTTTTATATAATTCCCCGACTGATGAAGGCAAGCATGCCTTACGTCTTCTTTACCCACCTTATTCTCATGTGTTGCTACTTTCAGGGAGCTATGAACTTGCACCCAAGATATCTTTGTATATCAATGCTCATAAGGGTGCTGTCATTTACTATATACTTTCCTCTTGCATTTGACCTCCCAAAATGGATCACCTCACACTTGTCCTGATTAAACCAATCTGCCATTTCTCTGTCCAACTTTCTCTTGTCTATATCCTGCCGTATCCTTTGACAATCTTTCTCACTATCCACAACTCCACCGAATTTTGTTTGCTGCCTGCAAACTTATTAATCAAACCACCTATATTTTCACATCATTGCAAAATGCCACAGGTCACAGATTTCCAGTCAGAAAAGTACCCCTCCAAAACTACCTTCTGTCTTCCATGATCGTCCAAATTACAAACTCAACATGGATCACATGTGACTCAATCCTTTGGACCAGCCTACGATGAGGGACCCTGTTCAATGTTTTAGTAAAGTCCATGTAGACTATATCCATTGCCCTAGCCTCATCAATCATCTTTGTCACTTCCTCAAAAAACTCAGTCAAATTTGTGAGACAAGATCTCGCCCACACAATGCTGACTATCTCTAATAAAACAATTCTTTTTCAAATGTGAGTAAATCCTATCCCTAAGAATCTTTTCCAATAATTTCTCTATTACTGATGTAAAGCACACTGCTCCAGGATTATCTCTGTTGCCTTTCTTAAACAAAGGAACAATGCTGGATATTCTCCTGTCTTCTGGGACCTTACCTGTTGCTAAAGAGGATACAAATATCTCTGTCAAGGCCCCAGCAATTTCCTCCCTTGCCTTCCTTAGTACCCTGGGATAGATCCCATCAGACCCTGGGAACTTATGTACCTAAAGATACACCAATACTTCCTCCTTTTTAATAGGGTCTTGCCCAGAATATCAACATACCCCTCCCTAATCTGAGCATCATCCTTGCCTTCTCCTTGGTGAATACTAATATGAAGTACTTATTCAGGACCTCACCCACTTCCTCTGACTCCAAACATAAATCCTTCTTTGTCCTTGAGTGGATCTTCTCTTTTCCTAGCTACTCTCTTATTTCTAAAAGATATATATATAATTCCTTGGGATTTTCTTTGATCCTACTTGCCAAGATCATTTTGTGACCCCTTTTAGCCCTCCAAATTTCTTGTTTATGCTTTTTTCTGCTTCCTTTATATTATTCAAGAGCCTTGTCTGATTTCAGTTTCCTAAACCTTACATATGTTTCCTTTTCCTTTTTGACTAGACTTTCAATATCTCTTGTCATCCAGGGGTCCTGAATATTGATGTCCTTATTTTTCACCTTCACGCGAACACGCTGGCCTTGAACTCTGATCAATTGGCCTTTAAAAGACTCCCACATGTCAGACTCCTTCAAATGGTTGCCCTCAATCTAATTTCTCCAATGCTTGCCTAATATTGTCGTACTTAGCCTTCTCCTAACTCAGCACTTTTATCCAAGGACAAGTCTTATCTTTATCCATAGCTATCTTAAAACTTTAAAGAATTATGATCACTGTTCCCAAAATGCTCCTCCACTGAATTGTCCTTAATTAGTAATGCAACTTCCTCTCCCTTTTTATATTCTTCTCAATCATACCTGAAATATCCAAATCCTGGATCATTGAAATGTTAATCCCGCCCTTATCTCAAACAAATTTCTGTAAAGGCTACAAAATCATAGTTCCACGTTCTAATCCAGGCTCTAAAGTCGTCTGCCTTATGTATTATACGCCTTGCATTAAAGTAAATACACAAGTCAGTCCACTGGTTTCATGAGGTTCATTAAGCTGACTCTGGCTATACTTCCTATTACGTGTAAACTGGGAAGAATTAGAGTCTGAGGTGGAAGCCAGCAACATCAACCAGCATGGGGATTGATCCCGTGGCCTTGACATTAGTTAAATTTGCACTCCAACCATCTGAGCTAATCAACCACCAGTCAGAGCTAACCAATCACTACATCATCAATGATTTTCTTGTTTACCACCTCTGAAAATGTTCAATGCATTTCAAAAGGTCCCTGGTGACCCATCTTAAGATAAGTACAGTCTGGAAAAACTCGGCGGGTCTGGCCACATCTGTAAGAGCGAGCAGAGTTAATGTTTCAGGTCTAGTGACCCTTCTTTGGAACTTTTTGGTTGCTTTTCTGATTCAATCACAGTGAACTTACAAAATAAGTCTATTTTAAAGATAGTGTGGAGCAGCATCAGAGGAGCAGGAATGTTAACAGTTCGGGTCGGGACCCTTCTTCAGAAAACTTTCCTGCTCCTCTGATGCTGCCTGGCCTGCTGTGTTCCTTCAGCTCTGCACTGTGTTATCTCTGACTCCAGCATCTGCAGTTCTTGCGATGTCTATTTTAAAAATAGCCTAGCTTTCCTTAAAAAATAGCTGGCATTAAAACCACATGCTTATTTCTCAGGATATGGGATAGGGCATGTAGGACTCTGATGAGGAGAAATTTCTTCACCCAGAGAGTAGTGAGCAGATGTCACAGAAAGCAGCTGAGGCCAAAACAATGAATGTTTTCATGAAGGAGTTCATACAGTTCTTATGGCTAAAGAGATCAAATGGAGTGGGGAGAAAGAGGGAACAGGGTACTGAGCTGGATGATCAGCCATGATCATACTGGATTGTGGAGTAGACTGAAAGGGCTGAATGGCCTATGCTGCATCTATTGTCTATGTTTCTATGTTTTTCTCAGACATGGGGAGTGTGGAAAAGAGTTGAAATGTAAAGATCCTACCCCTGAACATGGTAAAGTTATTCAGATGAACATATTGTCAGTCTCGGTTCTCAACTAGAACTGATCTAAATTAATATAGAAGCTTAGTCAGAGGTATTACCACCAGACTTGGTCCTAAAATAAAATACCTGTTTCCTAGAATTATTTAGAGAAAACAAAAATGTCTCAGGATAAGATATATTTACTAGGCATAATATAGCAGAGAAAACTCCCCTGTATACTAGAGACATTTAGAGTCCTGAGGTTTAAAGTGCAAGTCTAAAACTTTTATTATGATTACTAACTAATATTTTATACTAAAAATAAATCCTGGATTATATTATAATAATGGATACAACATTATAAAGTGCAAAATAATTAGTCAATTCATCCAAAAATAAATCCATTTAGAAACAAGTATTGCTTCATAAATCCATTTGGAACAAAATGTAGTATACCTAAACAAATAGCATACTAAGATTATACTCACAAACAAAGTGTAAATCATAGGTTTTGCCTTATCTCAGCTTGAGGAGATCTTATCTAAGACAAATACACTCCACTGAGCCAACAATGGCAAGGTCGAAACTTAAGGCTTATCTCGAGGCCAGATTAAAACAAGACATTTTGGTATGGATAAACTTCACCATTTTTCCTTTAGAAATCTTTAGGATTAATCTGTGTCTCTATTTGCCAGCAGTCTGGGGTTTTGGTTTGCATCAAGCAATTTCAAAGCCTTTCCCATTTTCCTGTATTTTCTACAATGTTATTTGCCATTTTGCTTTCCTTGCTCTCAACAAAGATTCAAATTTGGCGCTAGTTGGGTTAAACCTTTGACAGAAGTACACTGAGTGTTACTTTGTTTCCTATTGTTGTTGCAGATTACGAACTGATCCCATTCGTTTTGCGTGATAAGTACTTTGTGTTGTTTGAGTACATCTTGTTTGCTTCTCTCTCCAAGTTACGTACAAAAGGTCTGCATTTCCTGACCAATGCCATTTTGTGCCTCTCACAGCAGGAAGACAAACAGAACATCATTCACTTATTTTAGAATAGCATGAGCTGTTCCTAAACAGAAACTCCAGCTGAGTTGAAATTTCACGGGAAGTTTTCATTGATTTTCCTGTATCTAGAGAAAGAATACAATAAATCTATTACAAATTTCTCAATAGATCAAATAGAGGGCTATGAACCAGGACAGTGGCTAGTTACTAATTGCTTGTCTTAACCTTTTTGACAAACATTACAGATACATATTTTCAACTTCAATCTCTGATAGTAATGATTATATCTGAATGAATATCTTATCACCTAGATGTCCTGCTGTTTGCAGGTCATGGAAGTAACTCATTATTCTATGAGGAATACAGCCCACTAATCTCAACAGCCTATATTTAATTAAAACCTTGGCTGCTGAGTAATTGCTATTAGAGCCCATCAAGCATGTAAGCCATTTTATTTCCTTTGCTCTGCATTTCCACTCATAATATCTCATCATGAGAATTAAATACACATATTTTGTGGTCTATTTGTCGTTCTAATCAACTAGTAATAGTTGCTTATTTTTGACTTCAGATACTACTATACGACTAAATGGTGAAATTTTCTTTGTGTATATCTATTCTATTTTGTCTAATCCTGCAGATATTGTGAAAAGACATCTAAGTTATTGATAAGTTGAGTAGGAATCATTGAGAAATCTGAAATTGTGCAACTGTCAAGAGTCAATTAATACACTTCTTCAGGATTAATATATTCTTACTCAAAATAGAATCAAAATGCCTTGGTATCCTGTGTCTCCACGAACAGTTCCTACAATGTCACATGATGGGGGTGAAGTTGGATGACCTAATAAAATGGGCTGCAGCAAAGCAGCTGTCTGCCCTACGCTGAGCCAAGTGTTTTTTCTTGCATATTGAAGTCAATGAAAACGAAAACCTATAGTTGGACTGTTAGTTCACTATTGTCCCTTTCCGCAATGTTGACAAAGAACAGTTTCACTCCTGATACCATTGCTCAGTTCAGTCCCTGCCTGCCCGTGAAATCAACCTTTCCTTGTCTACCACATTAAAATCTTTCATAATTTTTTAACTTTACTAACTCCCTTAACTTTTTCTGCACTAAGGAGAACAATCTAACTTCTCTAAGCTCTCTACATGTCTTAAATTTCTCATGACAGGCTTCATGCACCCTCTCAGAAACCTTGGCATTTTTCTGAAAGAATGTTGCCCAGACTTGGACACGATACTCCAGCTAAGGACTCACTGATGATTTATAAGTGTTATGACTAGGACATAACACTTAAAGCACACAACAAGTTATTCAGCGCAAGTGCTTTTGGTTCACCAGACAGTTTCAGCAAATCCTTCCATTCCATTCTCCCTCATGTACTTAGCAAGTTCTAAATGTATCAATGCTATTCAATTGGCCACTTAGATAGAATGTTCCAAATCTAATCTCTGGAAAAAGATTTCACCCCAGCAATTTTCATCTCCATCTGAATATAGGACATCACTTGCAGTGATTAGGAGGAAGACAGGGAAGAAAAATCAGATACAAAAATTGTTGAATTAGCTGGAGGTATTTTTAAGAAGAATAAAGGCTTTTCTACCATTTATTTTATTCATTAACGGGATGAGGGCATCACTGGCTAGGGAGCATTTATTGCCCATCCCTAATTACCCAGAGGGCAGTTAAGAGTCAAACACATTACTGTGGGCCTGGAGTCACATGTAGGCCAGACTAGGTAAGGATGGCAGTTTCCTTTCCTAAAGGATATTAGTGAACTAGATGGATTTTTCAGACAATCGATTCACAGTCATCATTAGATTCTTAATTCCAGATATTTTTATTGAATTCAAATTCCACCATCCACCATGGCGGGATTCAAAGCCAGGTCCCCCAAACAATCCAGCAACAATACCGCTAGGTCATCACCTCCCCCTTAACAATTAATAGCACCAGGTTTACTAAGGTCTCTGCTTACAACAGTCTACTGCCTCAAACAGTGATAGTGTTAACACACTGCAAGCCCACATTTACAAGCACTTGGTACACCTGTTACACAGTGAGGAACGGAGATCTGAGCTCAGTTTGAGCTGCTGGTATGGGAGCTTTGTTGTTATCATTACTTCTCTGCTTTCAAACTCAGTAAAGTGAAGGGACTAGCAACAGGTAATGAAATTGACCCGGCATCTTGAAAGAAACGCATATATGAGCCTGCAGATTTCTGTCTTCACAGTCTCACTTTAAACTTATTTTTATTGATTCTCCTCATTTTCCCTTTCCCATTGCATCACTTCACACTAAACCCGCAGTGTGCCCATCTTTTCACCAGTCTTTCCATGTCCTCCAAGAGTTTTCTATTATCTTCCTCAATCTTTATTACATTTTCAAGTTGTGTGTCAGCTGAAAATGTTGAAATTATGTCCATGTACCCCAAGGCTCAGTATTGCAGATCAACAAAACCAGCAAATACCATTCCTTGATGTATCTCTCTGTCTACTTTTCTCCAGTATGATAAACTGCTATACATCAGTATTTCTCAACAGTTCTGAAGAAGAGCCATGTTTGCCTTGAAGCGTTCACTTTGTTTCTCTCTCCATAGATGCTGCAAAGTCCGCTGAATATTTCCAACACTTTGGGTTGAATCTTAAAGGTTTTTGGCTCAGTGCAAATTGCGTTGAATTTTCTTGAGCGATTCTCACCAAGAGTCCAAATGGGATTTCTCACCATTTCCTGCCAAACTTGTAGCATTAGTTAGCATGTCAGCCATTTTGGTGAGTGTCGTGTACACTTTCCAACCCCATCTAACACGCACTGTTCCCACAGCAACTTACCACTGATCTGAGATCCCAGACTGGACCAGCATCGCTGGCACTAACAACTTATTTAAAAGGCAGTTATGTACCCGGACAAGCACAGTCAATCCAGAGCTGCCCTGCATGAGTCCTGACATTTGCCCCTGCCATGGCAGATGTGGGAATTCAGTTGCGGTGCTCCCGCTGAATGAGGTCCTGTAAAGTCGGGACTTCTGCTTTCCTCTTGGAACAACAATGGAGGCTATGACACCAGACCATGTCGGCCTGGTCAGACATTGCTACTCAGGTTAAGCAGGCTCTGGTTGGAGGAATCCTTAACACTCAATCAAGAAAATCAATGTCCTTCTTCACTCTGCCAGTGTAAATGACACCATCTTCCCTCCAATACTTCATAATCACTCTATCTCTGCTACTGAACCCACCTCCCAGCCACGTTCAAGCTCTACTGCGCCCACTACTGCCTGCAATATCTTCCCCATGTTCTCCATCATCCGTCCCAACCACCAACACCATAAAACCCAACCACAAACCCTGTACACACCCTACACAGCCTCCTTACTCACTCAGGGAACCTCACCAACAGTCATTATTGTGTCAGCCACTTTCACCTTCCATCATCCCAGGAGAACTACTATAGTGCAGAAAGAGTCAAGATGGGTGGTGTTCTGCATGTCATTCAGCTCCTGAACTCTTATGAGTTTAGGGTCCCGACTCTGCCCAACCTGCTCAGGGCCTGGACTAGAATCAGGTGTGTGTGTTGGGGGGAGGGGTGGAGGGTGCGGGGTTGGGGAATGCAAAAAGGCATTGCAATACAATACAGAGATGCTGGGAGCATCAAAGTAGGCTCAGAGTGAGTGACAACTGTTAGAGCAAGTGGAGACCCCGCAGATACAGCCTGTTCCAGTCCATGAGTCACTGTCATAGAAGCATAGAGATCTACAGCACAGAAAGGCCCTTTGGCCCATTGCATCCATGTTGGTAAGAAAACAACCATTTAACTATTCTAATCCCACTTGGCCCATAGCCATGTTTGCCTTGGCATCACAAGTGCACATCTAAATATTTCCTAAACGAGGGTTTCTGCCTCGACCTCCCTTACAGGCAGTGAGTTCCAAATTCCCACCACCCTCTGGGTGAAAACAAATTTCCTCACATCTCCCCTAACCGCCCTGCCCCTTACCTTAAATCTATGCCCTGGAATATCTACTGGAACTTTGTCCTTTCTCACAGCACTTTGGTTGCTGTGACAGTCTTTAGTGATAACTATGTGTTCATTAAAGTGCAGCCTGCGGTGATCACTAGACTAAGTGCTTTAAGCAAATTATTTACCAACACTCATCTTAATTTTAAGCAGGGAATGACAAGCATTAGTTGCAGTGTAAATCCAACTAGCATGACATCCTTCATTGGCTGTGAAGCGCTTTGGCACATTAAGGACATAAAATAATTGCAAGTATCATGTTTCTTCTTTCATTGTCAGACACAGCCAAAATGAACTTGTTAAAAATAACTGTAATGTAAAAAACTTTATTGAGTTCTTCCATAAAGTAAAAGCCAGAGCAGTCCAGCCAATAGTGTCTATATAGGCTTTCAAAAAATAATTTTACAATTATGTGCCATGTAAAATACTTCTCAGAAAGATCCTAGCCCATTGAGTTCGGGGGACAGTGGCGACCTGAATACAAACTTGGCTAAGAGACAGAAAGCAGTAAGCACTAATGAATAAATGTAAAATATAATTGTAAAATCAAACACAAAGGCAGAATCTTATTTGACTCTGAGTGACATGGGCTATGGCGTGATGCGTGAAAGAATCAGGTGAGATGCTCAGTGAGAACAGCCTTGATGTCAAGATAATCTCATTGCATTTTGTTTGCTTCTCTCAAACAGTGTGAACAATTCTTACTCTCTTCCTGACCTTGGGTTTTTATCTGTGGCCTTTTCAAACACATCACTTCTGAGTTTGGGATGGCCATTGTCAACCTAAAAGCAAATTTAATTTTCCTCTCTCTGCTATTTTCATGTCCCTTTGTAAGGCCTAAAATAAAAATTGCTTCAATGGAGAGTTCATGATGGCTGTGGGAATCCTGTTGGAGTGAGGAACATTCTGACAGGTAGCTATCAAATGTTTTGACAGTTTCACATGTCACTATTACTTGCTGAATTGTAATATGGATGCATTTTAACAGAAATGATTCTATATAGGGCTCGGATTTACAAAGATAATTTGACCTTTGTATTAATTATCATTGGTTAAATGTCAAAATGCATTAAAGTACTTTTTCAATTACAAAATATGAAATGATGCTTCAAAACTGTAGAAAAATCTGATGAAAAGTTCTGATCATGTGGTGGACTATAATATGAATTTCAGGAGATACTTAACTGTGAAAAAAAATTGGCTATTGTTTAAATTTATAAGAAAAGTCTAGCAACCTGTTCCACTCTGTTGACTGATAGGCAACCTACTTTTGAATGAAAATGAAATACTAGCTGAAACTTCGGGTATAATTATCTGTGAACTAAAATGGTTTGTTTTGATAGCTGTTACTATCATCAGTGTTCAACTGAGTATCAAAATCTACAGAAATACTTCCTGCTTTGATTGACAGTTTTAAGATGCTGTTAAATAATTATCTAACTTTGATGTGGTAACCAAATAAATGTTCATTTTTAGAAGGGGGACTTACATTTTTGCATGGCTTGTATGAATGAATCTTTTTTAGGATGAAGCATGCTGAATTATGTTTCTATTAGATTGTTGAAGGTTTGTTTCTTAACGTACATTCAAATGACATTCTAAGGGTGATCACAGCTGATACTTCTTCAGTGGCTATAGAAGATACAAAGGGACATGAAGAAACATAGCGTGCATAGGTAACATAACATAGCATGAAGGGCTCATGGAGAATATGACGACAGCATGGGGAGTATAAGGGAGCATTGATGGAACATTTTGACTATGAAGAGGAAACGAGGAAAACAAGGAGCCTGGAGTGTCGGGCTGGGTGAGGTTTAGATGCTATAAAAACAATGTTCAGATGTAGCTTATAGTTTCAAACAACCAAGGCAGACCTTTTAACTAATAACCACATTCTTTTTGCATTCCTCTCATCCTGCATTGCAGCTCAACAAACCAAAGCCATCCAGGCCCATTTCTCCTAGACACACAATTATGACAGGTGGCACGGTGGCTCAATGGTTAGTACTGCTGCTTCACAGCGCCAGGGACCCAGGTTTGATTCCACCTCAGGCAACTGTCTGTGTTCTCTTTGTTTCTGCGTGGATTTCCTCCAGGCGCTCTGGTTTCCTCCCGCAGTCCAAAGATGTGCAGGTTAAATGGATTGGCCATGTTAAATTGCCTGTAGTGTTCGGGTGGGTTATAGGGGGATGGGTCTGGGTGGGATGCTCCAAGGGTTGGTGTGGACTTGTTGGGCCGAAGGGCCTGTTTCCACACTGTCCGGATTCTATGACAGGAATAAGATTCAGAGGCAGGCTGAGGTTTTGCAATTTAGGATTGGGCTTGAGTCATATTTCACTGGTCCAAGATGTAAAGCTGGCTTGGGTCTTTTAGTAACATAAGTAAGGGTCAATTTGGAAGCTGGTGTAACATGAAGGATTGGCCTGTGATACAGGAATCTGAAATTGTGCCGCATCAATTATTTTGTACTGAGAAACAGGACGGTGAATTTAGGGCAATTTGCCAATTTCTACTTTTCTCTTTCTAACCATATTAATTTTACATTAGTTTACAATGTAAAGCACAACAATTATAATGAACTTCCAATTAAAAAAAGCATTAAAAACAAAGAAACAGCTAACTCAAGTTGTATCAGGCCCTATACAATACTATTTAATAAACCTAATATATCTACATTTGACCAGTAGAGGGAGAGAGCATGCAATTTTCAGCAAATGGCAAGTGTTATCATGACCGTTGGGGGGGCTAAAATACATTTTAAGAGCTACTGCTAAAATTTGAGAGCAGAAACACACACAAAGGTTTATTACTGCTTCAAAACCAACTTTTATAAAATTAAAATGCTTTAGGCACCTTACCCAGAGAAACGGTAGCATAGTGCCTCTGTCACTGGGCAAGTAATACAGACACCCAGGCTAAACACTGTGGTGATCGGAGTTCAGATTCCATCTTGATAGCTGGTGGAATTTAAAATCACATAGATTATCCAAGGAGTTACAAAGGAGACTAAAGCACCTCGTCAGCAAGTCACCCCACTCAATCCACTCAGCCCAAGAGTTCCTCAATTCCATCAAAGTCATAAGAATAGATGACGATAAGACCATGGTATAATTTGACGTTACTGCCCTATTGATTGATAAACATACCACTAGCAACAGAAACACTGGCAACACTACTAAGACAGGAACATGACCTGAGTGACACCATCTCCACAGACAACATGCTGAAGCTTCTAGACCTATGCCTCAACTACCCTCTTCACCTTTAACGGCCAAAGATATGAACAGATCAATGGGACACCATCGCAGGATCCCCTGCAAAGACTGCGACTAATGTTACATTGGACAAACAGGAAGAAAATTAGCCACAAGAATACACAAATATCAACTGGAAACAAATAGACACAACCAATACTCACTTATCTCCATCCACGTGGATAAGGAAAACCACCAGTTTGGGACAAGACCAAGATCCCGGGACAGGCCAAACAGAGACAAGCATGGGAATTCCTAGAGGCCTGGTTCTCCACTAAGAAAACCATCAACAAACACATAGAACTAGACCCCATATATACACCACTGCGAAGGAAAACCGGAAGTGAGGTAATCCAGCTCAACAGACACCAGAGTTTAAATACCAGGCAGGAAAACACAACAGCGCTTCATCAGAGGCTGCACTGATGATGTTACCCAGCAGGGTAATGAAACGTCTGCGGAACAACGAACCAGCTCAATGAGCCAACCAAACACAATATCCACCACCCGAGCTACAAATCTACTCTAAAACCTTAGAAATTTAAAATTGACAAACAAAGCTGGATTATAAAGATAGTCTGTTGAGGGTGACCATGGTAACTACTATTTGTGGAAAAACCCATCTGTTTCATAAGTGTCCTTTAAGACAGCCATCCTTTCCTGATCTGTCCTATGTGTGTTTGAATTAAGCCTTGGAAGATAGCCAAATTTGAATTCAATAAAAATCTAGAATTAAAAGCTAGTTTAACGGTGACCTTATAATTGGTGTTGATTGTCTTAAAGAAACAACAGGGCAGGAAATTTGTTACCTTTAATTGCTCTGGCCAACACATGACTCCAGGTCTGCAGCAATGTGGGCATCTCTTAAATGCCCTCTGGGCAATAAGTGCTGGCCTAGCCAGTGACACCCTCATCACATGGATTAATTTTTCAATTCATTCAAAAAAAAAGGACTAGCAAGCCATTCAGTTCAAGAACATCTAGAGGTGGACAACAAAAGTGAGCCTAGGCAACAATATCCACATTCTATGAAAGAATAAAAGAAAGCCTATTTACTCCATTGGAAGGAGGAACGTGAAGGCTGCTGAAGATGACAGGTCGGAAAGTTAGTTCCATGCCTACCTCATTGAGTCATGTACATGGAAAATCTGAGCAAAACCCATTGTAATTCATGAGTGGCCTTCTACAATCATGTGGATCTATAGATAGGGGAGTACAGATTTTTCTGCTTTTCAACATACCTTCCTACTTTACCATAGAAAATTTTAAGCAAGCCTAAGATTATGGATCAGACATAATGGGCTGAATTTTATATTTCTTCAGCTGAATCTTATACTTTTTTTGTCAAAGTCCAAGTTGTACTGACTATTTTGAACATTTTTCCGCCATGAGGCCTAATGAGTTTTCTTGCCATTTCTTACCAAACGCACGTCATTAAGTACTTACCCCCTACCATTGGTGTTTCGCACATCAGATTCTGGCCCCATCTTACTACCCCCAAATTCCCAAAACAACTCACAATTCACTGGATATTTGCCTAAAGACCAGATTCCCTTGTGGCCACGCCACCTTTTAAAACACCATTGTGCACCTAGATGGACACTGGCATTCTGAAGCTGCCCTGCTCAGTTGCAAACAGATTCAGGACGTGTCAGATAAGGAGAAGATGGCACTGTGAGTTTCTGACATGGACCTGGAGATCCTCATTTTTGGTGTGGTGCACAGGAGGACCGCTCTCTTCCCAGAGACTGGCCATGCCATCAGAACCGAGGTTACTAACCAAGTCTGTGCTATATCCGCAGTCCAGAGGGATGGCTAGCAATGCCAACAGAAGGTCAATGACCTTCTCCACTGCCACACTCCTGTCTCTGCTACCTGACACTCACTCTATTCCTGCTACTGCACCCACCTCCCACTAAGGCTCATGTTCTACCACTCTGAATATTGCCTACAAACATATTGCTTCACTTTCTGTCACCCAACCCACCATCACACACCACTAACCCCGCATGACCTCTGAGATGCCTCCCCAGCACCTTTTGTCTGCTTGCACCTATAGAATCTTGACAGATTCCTATCAATGTATCCATGAAATGTAGGGCATCTTCCTTAACCACTGTAATGAAGTGATGTAGATTATCAGGTTCTGCAATTTACTATCCTTTCATCCCATCAACTTCCCCATCACCATTTCCCTGAGTTTTCCAAATTTCATAGTTGATCGACAAGAAAACATGATTAATCCTACCCTGAAAATGTTTTTATTATCATGGAACAGTGGCAATTCATGCTAAATTCTGACATGTCTGATGTTGCTTTAAGGTGAATTTCTAAAACAGTAATTTAAATCTGACAGTACATTAACAGTGCAATGTGTCCATCATTAAACCATTTTTAATTTCATGTTTTTTTCTCATTTTCCTTTTTAACTTTTGCATTACATATACTTAATGTACTTACTTCATGGGTTATTTGCTTCTGATTATGCAGTTTGTATAGGCCAGGGGTTAATTTCAGTTTAATCCATCTTTTGTGGTTTGGGAAATTTTAACTCCTGGGTCTAATCTACATGCTGATCTACATCTCCCAGGAATCCAGGAGGACTTCTGAGCTGGTTTCATGGAAGTAACAAGTTTTGGGCAGCTGGAGGCTCCTATCAGGAACTCCAAGGAATGGTACTTGTCAATTGAATGTGTAAAATGGGAATCAAAAGATGTCACTGTCGGTGAAAGAAGTTGAAGAACTGGAGATGGGAGATTCAAGATTTCTTTGGGATAAACCAGGAAAACAGTACGTCTCTGAGTCTGATCATCTTGTCACAAGCTGGCAAGGTGGGAAAACCTAAACTTCGGTCCCACACCAGGTATCGGATAAGACTGATGTTGGGTCTTGATCATTTCACTGGAGCTCAGTCTGCAAAACCAGAGGAGGACAGGCAATCCCTGCCAAAGGAGAGAAGTCTAATTGGTACTGCTAATTGCACATTAACAATTGCCTAGTATGCACACTGCCTCTAATGTGTAGAATAAATTTGTTTCCCATCTCACATCTTTTCCCATCAATTCCTGGAAGCTCATTCAATTACTACCTTGTTTAACCTATGGAAGGATAATTAATACTAAAAATAAAAGTTAAGATTAAGTTAAATTCATCTAGCGAACAATCCTGATAGTATTTTGCTTTTCTAACCAAATATTTTTGCCTGGAAAACCTGTTGCTGGCAAATCAGTTGTCTACGCTCAAGAATTACTGTCTTCCCTGCTGGTGAATGCACCAGGTGGCGCTGCAGTACACACTGGGAGAACTTGGATCAGAACAACCTTGGATATTTTTGAATTGCGAAAGTTTATTACCTCAGCAAGGTACAAACCATATTAAATCAAACATGATTATTTATTGAATAAAGTAACAAAATTGATAGAAAAAGGAGTATATTATTACCCTGAACCAATAGTTAAATCAGTCATGAGCAATCTTTGTTGCACTATTAGATTTATTTTGTATTTCAATGGCATCTTGGCCATAGTTATAGTTCGAGCGAAAATATTTTCTATAGATCAAAAACATTCAATGCCTTGACTTTTCTGGGAGTTGCAATAGACAGAGCCTGATTTTCTTTTTTAACCAGAATTATCAGGAGACTGAAATTTGAAGTGGAACTCTAATTTCAGACCTTCAAAGAGTAGATCTTTACATTCTGGTAGATTTTGCACTTTAGATGCCTGGGCATCTTTCCATTGTAGATATCAACAAGACCAGTTATTCTGCATTAAACTGGTGACTGAGCAAACAACTACATCAGTTTCATAATCACCATGATAGAGAAACAAGCTCTGTTACTAGATGTCCATTTGACATGGGAGTCCAGAGTTTTGCTACCACGCTTCTGCGGAAAAGGAAGTTTCTTGAGAATTGTATCAGAGATAAAAGGTACTGCAGATGCTGGAGAATCCGAGATAACAAGCATGGGTCTGGATGAACACAGCAGGTCAAGCAGCATCATAGGAGCAGGAAAACTTGACGTTTCGGGCCTAAACCCTTCATCAGAAATAGAATTGCTCCTGTTGTGTAATGGCTTTAGAACCTTGGAACAAACTTACGATGGTATCACATAGCTGCTCTTCACTGGCCATAAATACTACAGTGTAGGTGGAGTCAGATAGATAGATTGAAGATGAAAGATCAACAGCGTTCAGGGAATAATCTAACTCTTAAGACTGGTGCCTGGTCTATGTTAATTTAGCATATATATTGATGTTTAGTGTTAATATGCAATAAATAGAGTTCCATAGAAGCCTAAATATGAAGACAGTTCTTGATTTCACCTTCTCTTTGATCAACCTGTCTTGATAACAATTTGTTAGGTGTGGATATTAAAACTAAACCAGCAGCAATAGGATCAACTGCCTGGGACGTATTGACAGTAGTTTAAGAAAGAGACCAGAAAATGTTTGAAGAGAGGAGCTCAAAAAAAAATCCAGAAAAACCATGCCCACAGTTTTAAGACCAGATAACAACCATAAAAGCCATACAGCTGAACATCTGCTGTGAAGGAAAAGCTTTTGAACAGAACGCTCCAGTATAGAAATCACTAAAAAAAACTACAAGTCTTTATAAGCTTTTTGTGACGAGTATTAGGAGAAACAAATTTTTGAAGAAAATGAAAAAGCAGTTACAGCAATAAAAAAGGATAAATCCAGACTGAGTGCCAATAGAAAGATTTGATCCATTTGTGGTGGAAAATCCCATAAAGTTAGGCTGGGAAGCTAAGAGCTCAGGCAATCATTCTAGTTTATTTAATCAGTGGGAAATATATTAACAAATTAGTTTTTTTTAACAAAGTCCTTCAAAGATGAGCTTAAGGTACATTGAGAGAAAAAAAAATCTTAGGATATTACCCAGGAGTGTCTTGTTCATGGAAAGCAGGACAAGTCTGACCCAACCAATGTCCATCCCAGCAGTCTACTCTCGATGGAAGGGCCTGTTGTTTGTGCTCCTCAGTGGTACTTGCTCAGCAATAACTTACTCACTGACACTTTTTACTTCACTATAGCGTGGTTGTGAACTAGATGGACATTTTCTATTCATTCATGGGATAGGGGCATCACAGAATGGGACAGCTTTTATGGCCCTTCCTTACTTACCCTTGGGAACATAGAACATAGAACATAGAACAATACAGCGCAGAACAGGCCCTTCGGCCTTTGATGTTGCGCCGCCCTGTGAACTAATCTGAGCCCATCCCCCTACACTATCCCATCATCATCCATATGCTTATCCAAGGACCGTTTAAATGCCCCTAATGTGGCTGAGTTAACTACATTGGCAGGCAGGGCATTCCACGCCCTTACCACTCTCTGAGTAAAGAACCTGCCTCTGACATCTGTCTTAAATCTATCACCCCTCAATTTGCAACTATGCCCCCTCGTACTAGCCGACGTCATCATCCTAGGAAAAAGACTCTCACTGTCCACCCTATCTAATCCTCTGATCATTTTGTAGGTCTCTATTAAATCCCCTCTTCGCCTTCTTTTCTCCAATGAGAACAGACCCAAGTCCCTCAGTCTTTCCTCATAAGACCTTCACTCCAGACCAGGCAACATCCTGGTAAATCTCCTCTGCACCTTTTCCAATGCTTCCACATCCTTCCTGTAATGGGGCGACCAGAACTGTACACAATATTCCAAGTGAGGCCGCACTAGCGTTTTGTACAGTTGCAGCATGACATCACGGCTCCAGAACTCAATCCCTCTACCAATGAAACCTAACACACCGTATGCCTTCTTAAAAGCGCTATCAACCTGGGGCGGCAACTTTCAGGGATCTATGTACCTGGACACCAAGATCCCTCTGCACATCCACACTACCAAGAATCTTGCCATTGACCCATTATTCTGCCTTCCTATTATTCTTCCCAAAGTGAATCACCTCACATTTATCTGCATTGAACTTCATTTGCCACCTTTCAGCCCAATTCTGCAGTTTATCCAAGTCTCCCTGCAACCTGCAACATTCTTCCACACTGTCCACCACTCCACCGACTTTAGTGTCATCTGCAAACTTACTAACCCATCCAGCTATGTCTGCGTCCAAGTCATTTATAAAAATGATAAACAGCAGTGGTCCCAAAACAGATCCTTGTGGCACACCACTAGTAACCGGACTCCAGGCTGAATATTTTCCATCAACCACCACTCTTTGGCTTCTTTCAGAAAGCCAGTTTCTAATCCAAACTGCTAAATCTCCCTCAATCCCATGCCTCCGCATTTTCTCCAATAGCCTACCATGTGGAACCTTATCAAAGGCTTTACTGAAGTCCATGTACACCACGTCAACTGCCCTACCCTCATCCACATGCTTGGTCACCTTCTCAAAAAACTCAATGAGGTTTGTGAGACACGACCTGCCCTTGACGAATCCATGTTGACTATCTCCAATCAAATTGTCGCTTGCTAGATGATTATAAATCCTATCTTTTATAATCCTTTCCAAAACTTTTCCTACAACAGATGTAAGGCTCACTGGTCTGTAATTACCTGGGTCATCTCTACTGCCCTTCTTGAACAAAGGCACAACATTTGCAATCCTCCAGTCCTCTGGTACTAAACCTGTAGACAATGACGACTCAAAGATCAAGACCAAAGGCTCCGCCATCTCCTCCCTAGCTTCCCAGAGAATCCTCGGAAAAATCCCATCCGGCCCAGGGGATTTATCTACCTTCACATGTTCTAGGATTGATAACACCTCCTCCTTACTAACCTCAATCCTTTCAAGTCTAATAGCCCGTATCTCAGTCTTCTCCTCTACAATATTCTCCTTTTCCTGAGTGAAAACAGTTGAGAAATATTTGTTTAGCACCTCTCCGATCTCCATAGGGTCCACACACAACTTCCCACTTCTGTCTTTGACTGGCCCTATTCTTACCCTAGCCATCCTTTTATTCCCCACATACCTATAGAAAGCTTTAGGGTTCTCCTTAATTCTACCTGCTAATGACTGCTCATGTCCCCTCCTTGCTCTTCTTAACTCTCGCTTTAAATCCTTCCTAGCTAATCTATAACTCTCCATTGCCTCATCTGAACCATCTCGTCTCAATGTCACATAAGCCTCCCTCTTCCACTTAACAAGAGATACAATTTCTTTTGTAAACCAAGGTTCCCTTACCTTTTCACTTCCTCCCTGCCTGACAGGGACATACCTATCAAGGACGCGCAATATCTGTTCCTTAAACCAGCTCCACATTTCGATTGTCCCCATCCCCTGCATTTTGCTACCCCATTCTATCCCTCCTAAGTCTTGCCTAATTGCATTATAATTGCCTTTCCCCCATCTATAACTCTTGCCCAGTGGCATGTTCCTATCCCTTTCCATTGCTAAACTAAACGTAACCGAATTATGGTCAATCTCTCCAAAGTGCTCACCGACCACCAAATCAAACACCTGGCCTGGTTCATTACCAAGTACCAGATCCAATGTGGCCTCCCCTCTTGTCGGCCCTTCGACATACTGTGTCAGGAAACCCTCCTGCACACATTGGACAAAAACTGATCCATCCGACGTACTAGAGTTATAGCATTTCCAGTCAATGTTGGGGAAGTTAAAGTCTCCCATAATGACCACCTTGTTCCTTTCACTCCTGCCCAGAATCGTTTTGCCGATCCTCTCTTCCACATCCCTGGAACTTTGCGGAGGCCTATAAAAAACTCCCAGCAGTGTGACCTCTCCTCTCCTGTTTCTGACCTCAGCCTATACCACCTCAGTAGACGAGTCCTCGTCAAAAGTTCTTTCAGCCACCGTTATACTATCCTTGACTAACAAAGCTACACCTCCCCCTCTTTTACCACCTTCCCTGATCTTTATGAAAGATCTAAACCCTGGAACCCGCAACATCCATTCCTGACCCTGCTCTATCCACGACTCTGAAATGGCCACAACATCGAAGTTCCAGGTACCTATCCATGCTGCAAGCTCACCTACCTTATTCCGGATACTCCTGGCGTTGAAGTAGACACACTTCAAACCAGCTTGCTGTCTGCCAGCACACTCCTGTGATGGTGAAATCCTGTCCATGTCCTCCCTTCTCTCATCCTCCTGTGTACTGGAACTACACCACAGGTTCCCATGCCCCTGCTGAGCTAGTTTAAATCCACCCGAATAGCACTAGCACATTTCCCACCCAGGATATTGGTACCCCTCTGGTTCAAGTGAAGACCGTCCTGTTTGTAGAGGTCCCACCTTCCCCAGAATGAGCCCCAGTTATCCATATACCTGAAACCCTCCTTCCTGCACCATCCCTGCAGCCACGTGTTCAGCTGATACCTCTCCCTGTTCTTTGCCTCGCTATCACGTGGCACGGGGAAGGTAGTAGTGATCTGTTTTTTTTTTAAAATCAAGGCAGACCATTTTCTGTAGGTAGACACACAATGTCAATAAGGAGGATTGATACTCAGTGACTTGGTCCCCACAGCTCTCTGAGTTCCACAGATTCATTACTCATTGCTGAAGAAATTCCTCCTTATCTCAGTTCTAAAATATCATTCCTTCAGTCTGAGGCTGTGCTCTCAGGTCTTAGTCTCCCCTAATTGTGGAAACATCTTCTGCATGTCCACCCTATACTATACTGTTCTGTAAGTTTCAATCAGACCTACCCATCCCGTTCCTTCTAAATTCCTTGAGTACAGATCCAAAGTTCTCAACCGCTCCTCACATGACAAGCTCTTCATCCCTGGGATCATTCTTGTAAACCTTCTCTGGGCCCCCTCTAATGCCAGCACATCCTTCCTTAGATGTGGGGTCCAAAACTGCTCACAATATTCCAAACATGTTCAGACCAGAGCTTTTACAACTTCAGCAGTATATTCCTGCCCTCATGAAATTAATGCTAACACTGCACCTTCCTTCTGAGCTGCCAGCTAAACCTGCCATAGATCGAGTCAAGTCATCACCATAGTCTTACCAGATCATAGGGCTGCTCTCGCATTGGAGGAAAGAGGACCGGTGATGATTTGACCTGACGGCCACCATACCTCAGGTGAGGGGAGAGTTGAGAAGGAGAGTCATTCATGGTACTTCAGCCACTGTGGGAATTGAACCCATACTGCTGGCATCACATTGTTTCATAAACCAACCATCTAGCCAACTGAGCTAAACTGACCCCCGTAATGAAACCTGCATGTTAACCTAGCCTGTCCATGTCCTTCTGCAGTCACCCCACTTCCTCGGCATTACCTGTCCCTCCACCTACCTTTGTTCAGTCGCAAACTTAGCAACAATGCCCTTCACCCAGATCTTTAATGTATAACGTGAACAGTTGTGGTCCCAGCACGGATCCCTGCGGAACTCCACTAGTCACCAGCTACGATCCTGAAAAAGACACCTTTATCACCACTCTCTGCCTTCTGCCAGTCTACGCATGCCAGTACCTTGCCCCTAACACCATGGGCTCTTACTGTATTTAGAAGCTTCCTGTGTGGCATTTGAATTCAATTCTGCCGTTGTTGGTGTCTCAAAGCACTTCATGGGTGACCAGTTTCAAACTGGTCAGCGTGTTCTGAGCTTATTCCATTTAGTTTAGCGGTGGTGCTATTTAACATGATGGAACCTGTCCACAGTGTGAAGATGACAAACCTTTGTTTTGACAAGAATGCTGAGGTGTTCACTCTTACCAACACTATCATAGACAGATAGTTCCCCAGCTAGATTGATGAGGACAAGATCAAGCAGTTTTTTTTCTATAACTTGCCACCTACCATAGGCAAATTTTCCCTTACTTCCCCTTCTTCCTGAGTGGACATCTGAGGTCTTTGCACAGAATTTGTGAAGCAGAATGGACATTATTCAGCAAAGACTTACGGCTTATGCATGGGGATTCCCAGCACCTGGAATATTGGCCTCAGTCCCAGTCTGACAGTAAAGATCTTCAAGACTTGGCCAGCTCAGTTACTAATGGAGTTAGTGACACAGTCTTGATGATGGAGTCCCTCAACCACAATTCCTTCTGCGTTTTTGCTGTCCTTAGAGATCCGAATTTGTCAGCTGCCAAATGGGATGGTGGGTTTTATTGCCTGACTGTATGGCATTGGTGGATCTGTCTTGCAGGTGGGACGGAATATAAATAGGTTTGATGAAGAAGGGCTCTTGGATATTGCTGTAAGAAATGTTTCTGTGAATATGACAATAACAGGCTGTTGTGTGATGACCCTGCATGATAGCTCTCCCAGTTTCAGCCCAAGTTGCCAAATATTAGTGAAAACGACCTGTGAAGGTTTAACTGGGCAGAGCTAGTCTTAGTCATTTTGGCACCTGAACTAGTGACAAGATATTTGTCCAGTTGATTTCTTATTCTGAAATTTCAGCAGTTGTTTGATAAAACCGCTGGCTTGCTTGGCCTTTTCAGAGGCCTACTTAAAGAAAAAAGCACAATGCTATGGATCTGGAATCGCTTGTGGATTTGACCGGGTAAGGAGAGCAGATGTCCTTCCATATATGCGCATCAGTGAGCAAATGGGGTTTTACAACAAACCAGTAACTTTATAATCATTTGATGTTAGTCTTTTATTCTAAATTTTATTTATTTATGTTTCATTTGTGTGAAATTTTATTTATACAGCTGGAGTGGGTTTATCACAAAAAAGATGCTTTCAATAAGGGCTCCTGTGGTGCAGTGGTAGTGTCTCTACCTCTGAGGAAGGAGACCTGAGATCAAGTTCTACCTCCTCCAGAAGGGAGTAATGACAGCTCTCAGCGGGTTATCTAGAAAAATATCTGAACACTTTCAATGATTCTCAGGACTACGACCTATGTGCAACCTGATTTTAGACAACTTAATATGGTCTTGCAAGCTATACAAAGCAGTTTACTAGTTATATAGGTTAACAGTCATCCTTGATCCCAAGTCCACAATGAACTCATTTTGGGAAAATCACAACGATTAATTCCACATTGAGCACAGCCAGATTTGTAGGAGGGAAGCACTTTTAGTGCCAGAATTGGAAGAGAAAGCAAATAAAAATACAAATGAGATTGGAATAGGCAGAGCACGATAACTATCTAGATGTTAAAAGAAAGAGGTTGAGATATGCATCTTAAGAATTCTGAGCGCAAGTGAAGAAAGCAGAGAGAGACTTTTAAAAATATCACGAAGCAGTCCTTCATGTTCAGGATTTGTTGGCAGTGCCGGGGCAGGCTAGCCAGATGTACAATAAATTGAGTGCACATTAATTTTTGTGGTTAGCTTATTTACACAATTATTCATAACATCCTGGAAAGCTGTATGCTAGGAGTTGTCCTAATTAGGGAACTGCTTCATGTAGTATGGATATAGTTTAAAAGGCAAAACCCTCTTGGAGTTTTGGAAAGACACAAAAAGCATTTCAGTTCTTCGGCAGACTTAGCCAAGAGGAGGGAGGAGAGGTAAAAATAAGTGGCATGAAAATATTAAGTGACGAAAACGATTGTGAAAAAATAATATTCTTTGAGCAACCGACAAGGTGGCCTCCTATAACATATAAGACAACATTGCAGAGGAGGGCAGTTGTATTGTGTACTGTTCCACAGCATCCTCTGGAAATTGGCATATTTGGTGCAGCATGAGGCATAATTGTTAAGGACTAAATGTAACCTTCGGAGTTATTGGAATGCTGTGCTTGTGGTGCAGTTTATTTGCAGCTGTTGTGCCCCTCTGATAAATCATATGACCTCCTGACACAAACGTGGTTATGTACACGATGATTTTTGTGGGCAGGAGAAAATCAGCAAATGGACCTATCCTCCCTGTGTTGCAGTCTCACTTTGAGCATTCTTCTCAAAAACAGAAATTTCTGGAAAAGCTCAGCAGGTCTAGCTGCATCTTTGCAGCGAAATCAGAATTAATGTTTCACGCCCCAGTCACTCTTCCTCAGAATGGTTCTCAAGAAGGGACAAAAACAAAGTTGCTGGAAAAGCTCAGCAAGTCTGGCAGCTTCTGTGGAGAGAAAGTAGAGTTGACATTCATGCCCAGTGTCCCTTCTTGAGAAAGTTCTGAGGAAGGGTCACCGGACCCTTCACAGACGCTGCCAGACCTGCTGAGCATTTCCACCAATTTTGGTTTTTTGTTTGTGTTTCTGATTTCAAGCATCCGGAGTTCTTTCAGTTTTTTGGGCATTCTTCTGATCCTCATCCTCTTGCTCCTTCAGATTACACTGAAATTTCCATAGACAATACCATTGTCAGGATTTCTGGGGACCTCAACAACAATTATTTAATTGCTTCAATCTCTTTATATCAACATTTTCAAATCCAGCAGCTGGCTGATGGTTCTGGGTGCCCATTTACATACATTATTTATAAACGATACAGATCTGGCATAAATGCAAAGAAATAGGAGTGCTGTTGTTGTAACATAATTCCCTCTTCTGGAGGCTGATCCCTGAGCCTTTCACATTACCCACTAAAATATATCATATATGATATTGTCAAATCTACATGTGCGCTCCCACATCCCACACAGACAGAGAACAAAATGACAGTTTACTGGTCTGTTGGAAGTTTAACCTTATTTAGTAGCTGTAATTAAGCACTGAATGTCTAATTGACCAATGTAATTAAAATGTTGGATGGGTACTTTAAATGTTCTGTTTGAGGATGTTAATTAATTGTTTTATATACTGAGCAGTAATTCACGAATTCTACTTATTGTCAATACATTTGTCATGTATAATGCAGGCTAATCTGCAGGAACAGAGATTAATTGTACTTTGGAAGAAGACATTGAGCTAGTGGCTGGGTTAATAAAAACCTGTAACAAATTTTCAAATGCACATTAAAATAAGACAAACTCTGGCAGTACCTTAGGAAAGCTGTGTATAGGGATAGCTGGCAGCTTGAAGAATGGTACAGCTATGTTTAAGCTTTTTATCCAAACATTTATTATTTAGCAGAGATTCTATCACTTGGCTTGAATTCTAAGTTTACTTTTAAATTTAAAAGTCCTGAAAATAAATGTGCAGAGCAGGACGTATGATTAACCTACACAATTCACTGCTGTTCCAAGCAACAGGGAAACTTTGTGGGTCTGCCTATTTACATGATTGCAGCATGTTCAATCTCGTCAGGAATCATAGAATTCCTACAGTGTGGAAACAGGTCCTTTGGCCCAACAAATCCACACTGACACTCTGAGCATCCCACACAGACCCATCCCCCTATAACCCACCTCATCTACACATCCCTGAACAGTGCGGGCAATTTAGCATGGCCAATCCACCTACCCTCCACATCTTCAGACTGTGGGAGGAAACCGGAACACCCAGAGGAAACCCACAAAGACACTGGGAGAATGTGCAAACTCCACACAGACAGTCGCCCGAGGGTAGAATTGAACCTGCGTCCCTGGCGCTGTGAGGCAGCAATGCTAATTAAGCCCATTATTGAGTCCCAATTAGGGAATACAGAGCTGAGAGAGAGGAGGGGACCATCTTGTGGCACAATTGTAGTGTCCCTATCCCTGAGCCAGGAGGCCTGGGTTGATGTCCCACCTGTTCCAGAGGTGTGTAACTGCATTTCTGAGCAAGTTGATTAGAGAATGTCCATTTCTGCCCACTTGAGTCTTCCTGCAGTGCAGTGGTAGGAGGCCTGAATATAAGTTCCACCTGTGCTGGAAAAGTCTCACAACAGGTCAAAACAGGTTGATTCAATATACTTACCTCTCCACACTTTTCATTTAGCCCTGTGGGACCAGGAAAAAACAGCAGGAGTGAATCTTAAAATGGCTCTGATGTCTGGTTTCATTCAAGCAGGTATTGAGGCCATCCTGCTGACTTTGATCGATTAACACAGGAACAGAAGATTGGTGAACTCCAGAGATCACAGTGCAGGGTAGGAATTGAAACAATTACAGCAATGCTTTGCCTTCAGTTGGATATATAAATGGAAAAAAGTGAGGAATATCTCACGGAGAAGGACAAAGGAGAATTGGATAAGGAGAAAGGAGGAGGCTAGCATGAGGACCTGTGTCGAGAGATCAAAGAAGCAGAGGAGGATTGATGCATCATGTAAGAAAGACATTTGTGACTTTGATTAAACAATGTCCTTGTTATCAGAGAATCATAAATCTTATTGGGACAGGGCTTTAAACAGGGGGCAGTGTAGAGTAGAGATCTAAGCTGTGAAAACAAGCCTGAGACTGTTAGACTGTAGAGCTTAGAGATATTTTCCATCTTTAAAGGCATTGATTCCAAAATTGTTTTCCCAATTGAACATCAGGTTATTTCATGATTATCTATCTTATATTAAAGGCAGATATGGTACAGTTGTGAGTAGATCAATAAAAACGAGAGAGACAAGGGGGCCCTTTAGTGGCATCGTGGTAGTGTCCCTGCCCCTGTACTAGAGACGCTTGGGTTCAAGCTCCAGAGGAGTGTGATAATGCCCCTGAACAGGTTGATTAGAAAAATAGGTTGAGAGAGATGAAGGGCTCTCTTGTGGTGCAGAAAACAAAATTAGATGTGAGCCTGGGCCCTCTTATGGTGCAGTATTAGGGTCCTTATTCCTTCACCGAGAGACCTAGGTTCAAGTCCTACTTGATCCAGAAGTGTGTAATAACATTTCTGAAAAGGTTAATTAGGAAAATAGGTTAATAATAATAATCATTTAAAGCAAACCTGGAGGAGGCCCTCTTGTGGTACAGTGTTAGTGTCCCTACCCCCGGAATAGAGAGACCTGGGTTCAAGTCCCATCTATTCCAGAGATGTGTAATATCTCTGAGCAGCTTGATTAGGGGAAAGATAGGCTAAATATGGAAAAGAAATTGAAAAAATCTTAGAGACTAGGAGGGTTCTCATAGTGCAGGGGTTATGTCCCTATCTCTGAGCCAGAGGACCTTGGTTCAAGGCTGACCTACTCTAGAGGTGAGTAGCAAGATTTCTGAGCAGGTTGGCTAGAAAATATCTTGAGGGAGATTCATATCTCTCCCACCTTTGGTGTTATTGCACTGCCGTGAATGGGGTCCGCACATAAGTTGAACAATTGGAAACACATGAGATTTAATGGTGGTGGGGAAAGCCATTCAATTGAGTGTGACAGCATTTCTGAACATAACAAATAAATTTACAGAAACTAGCGTAGTTAGCCTGCAATGATTAAAATCAGCCTGTCACTTTGAAAGAGAAGATACAATGATTTTTAACACCTTCCAATCAAATGTAAAATTAGTTTGATGTGAGAAAGAGCCACGAATGATGCTAAATGGCAGAGAACAGACTCCAAGATTTTCCATTACGGCACAGGATGCCTTGTCGAGAAGGTCTGAAGGAAGAGAATTGCCATCTATCCAACTGTTCAATTCATCACATGCCTCACTCACCTACAACTCAGACCTGATATTCATAGCTTTATATCAGCCTCACCTTAGTGCTGTTACAGGGCTCATCTCCACATCCGACAGATGGTATACACTTCCAGTAATTCAACCATGACAACGACACAACTCAGACATATTGTATGATCTTCATTGACACACAGTTTTCTCTCACAGGACATGGTGGTGTACAATCAGAGGTAACTAACCTTCACCAATGGCTGATTGATAGTATCCTATCATCACCTTTGGAGTGACCTTGACTAAGATCAAGGCCAGTGGCAGGACTCAAAAGATCAAAGCTGACGAGATGCTCATATTTAATTCACCGAATGAGAGATACACACACAGGTTGGCACGGTGACTCAGTGGTTAGCACTACTGCCTCACAGCCCCAGGAACCCAGGTTTGATTCCAGCCTCGGATGACTGTCTGTGTGGAGTTTGCACATTCTCCCTGTGTCTGTGTGGGTTTCCTCCCACAGTCCAAAGATATGTAGGTTAGGTGGATTGGTCATGCTAAATTGCCCATAGTGTCCAGGATGGGAAATGCAGGTATAGGATAGGATAGGATGGGATGCTCTTCAGAGGGTTGGTGTGGACTCGATGGGCCAAACGGCCTGCTTCCACACTATAGGGATTCTATTCTATGACACACACCATTTTTGCCTCTTGGTATCTTGGCAGCTCGAGAGGAAATCAGTGCTGTACAGGCTTAGTTCTTCATTTGAAATTGTTATTCCCTTATTTTCTTCAGATAAGTGCTGTATATTTCATTTGAAAGTTGTATTAATGCTCTCTACTAACTGTTCAATTATCCCACAAAATCATAAACATTCAAAATGAAATTATTATTGGCTACAGACACTCAAAGAAATGCCTAGCTTTTAGATGTTCAATTTATTTACAGAGACTTAAAAGAGCATTCAAACTTATGGAGCCAAAGAGAACAGTATAGACTGACTTTTGGTTTACTGTTTTAATCTGTTACATCTTGAAGAAGATGGAAAGGCAGATTCGAGATCAATCAGGATTTAGATCTCTGGGAACATTTGCCCCTTTCACACTCATTCGATCATCAAGCATTTCCTTGTGGTGCTTTGAGCAAGACTGCCCGTACAATTTGTATAAAGTTTCATCCGTTTGTTATATGTAGTAAATTCATAAACACATCCATCCAAAATGTTTTTATAACATTACAATTTTGCTAGCGGTTGTTACGATAAAAGAAATCATCCTGCAATGTACAATACGACAATCACATTATGCCCAAAGGATAGCTTTCTCTGGGTATCATGTAATCCCAAATTGCACATAGTTTTGTACTGTGAACTCAAGCCCAGTAGGAATTGCACTGCAGAAGCCCAAATTGCACGATACCTATACTTAGATTCTAATGCCAAATCCACATCACTATGATCAGAAATGCAACACCAAATTCTGAGCCTGGAGCTGCCAGGACTGTCATGATGGATTAGCATTGCATCATGCGCAGTTGTTAATTCTCTGGCTCCTTGATTAGTTCATCCTGAGAGTACTGGAGTTGAGATATTTCAATAGTTTCATTTCGGACATTTTAAATTCTAATGTCCTGTACGTAATTGCTTAGGAAAGTAAAGGGTACAGGTTTAAGTCTAAAGCTAAGGCAGAAAATATTATAAAGCTAATCAAATAGATACATAACAAAAACAGCAAAGAAAAATGCGCAATGACTTATGAAATGCGTTTTTAGTTTATACAGTCAGATGCATGTATAGGGACACAAGAATGAGAAAAGCTCAAGATCCACCTAGTATCCCTTCCATCACATGAATAATCTCACAGCGGGATTTGGGCAGAATTTTCCCATTTTCAGTTAAAGTGTCTTGTCAAGTGAGATTCATGATAACTAGACTCCATGGCTCAGAGCAACTTCTCTCACACAGTCTTCTGCTCTGCCCCCCTTTAGTTATGTAACTAGGATCTTGGGTGGCTTTCTCAAGGAATTGAGCAGTGGGAAGTGCTCCCCATTGCTGGGCCATTTCAGTGTGATATTTAAAGGCTGGCTGTTTACCAGTTCAGACATGACAAACCAGCAACTCACCTTCACACTGTGATGCTCAACCATTATCAATGGGAACATGGCCCAGTGGAAAGGAAAGCACATGCTCTGATTCATGGATTGAGACCCAGAGGTGCTGGTGAATGTGATGATGGAGAGGAAGGAAGTCCCTTTTACCTATTAATGCCATAGCCAGCCTCACCAGCACATCCGTCCAGCCTGGAAACAAAATGCTCCCCGAGTTAGTGCATTATCCCGGGTGAATCAGGGTGCTCGGCAGTATAGGGAGGTGGTCAGCAATCTTTGCGCACTGCAAGGCTGAGTGCCACCTCTCTGCTACCTCACAGGGCCACCGCTCACTAACTCTGCCACTGCACACTCTTCCCAACAAGGCTGATGGACTATAACTCTCACTATTGCACGCACTGTGTCCATTCAAGGACTCTCACCCACCTCATCCTCCCAAATTATTCATCCTACCTGTACCCTGAGCTTCCTACTCACTCAGTAGGGACACCTCACCGATTCTCCTGTTCATACATCACCATTAACTGCTCTCCAAAAACTTCTATCAACAGAATCCTTCCTATGTCCCATTGCAGAAACATATTGTCTGACAACCAATCTGAGGGTCCAAGACCAGTGTTGGAGGTGTGGAGGACATCAGACTCTTCATTCCTCAAGAGGAGTAAGTAACTCCAACAAGGAGGAGCTAGTGATAGAGACTCTCAGCTCTACCTCCACATCCACCTCCAAGCAAAGGGGGCTATTTCAGCCTCAGAGGCAAAGCTGTTGCCTCCAGCAGCTCAGAACCTTTCACCTGAGTTGGTACTCCATCTAGATCACAGTCAGGAGCACAGTCTGATGAGCACAGCACTAACATGTCTGCAGTTGGTTGAGGAAGGAACAGCCCAGGTCTCAGAAAGCTGCCAGAGGTCAGTCGCCTGTTCAGCCCTCGGCAAAAGACAGCCCCTTAGACTTAATTATTGAAGTCTTTGTCAAATATTCCACACACCTCTGTTTATGTATGACCTCTATTTATGAGCTTTTCAAGGGAGTGCATTACTAGCTCAGATATCCACTGTCTCTCATAATGCATTGGTCTGCCAAGAAAGGTGCACAAAATGCAGCCACTCACAGGCTCAAGTCCTCTGCAGGCTGCTCAAGCAACTTGGCAATCTATGTATGTTCTGAAATATTGGAAGTTACTGACAATGGAAAGGTCAAAAGGAAATTCCTCATGTTCCTCTCAACCTACCGGACATCATGAGCAACTTCACCGCACAACATTCAGATATGATATCCTGACTGCGGTCTTCAGAGCTGCCTTCACACCATGTGATGTTAATGTCCTGTCACACTGACTGCTGCTTTTCCCCCAAATGGTTAGTACAATGTCTAATGTGTAGATATTTGAAAGTCAGATCACATGAAGAACAGCAAACTTTGTTTTAACTGACATCTTATGAACTGGGATTTCCAACAAACCAGCAAAAAATTATATACCTCAAATACAGTGAAGATTACTGTATTATTCTGTCCAGTCATTACATTTTTTAAGTTATTTACCTCAATACTGTCATTCCATCAAATGGTCACATGAAATATCAACAGTTGATTCAATTTCGAGTCAATTTCTCTTCAAACACCATATTCTACCACGATGTCTGAGCAGTCGGTTGAGGGTGCAAGTGAGAAGGCTGTCTGCCAGTGTTTTTTCAAGGCAAAACGGCATAATTATTTCCATGATTTATGCTGTAAATAAAGTATAGCAGTGGTGTGTATAGGCCCTGCACTACCTTACTATCACTTGGTGTGTGTTTTTACATTGATTATATGGACCTCTTGATTATCCAGAATATTTGATGAACCGTTCCATAGGCGCCTGTTAATAAAAAGTTTACTGTAGTACTCATTGTCTCCTTATATACCGTCTTCATACTTGCACCAAGACCACAGATTTCCAATCCTAGTGATGTCCATGTGTGAAAAGATAATCTGTGGGACAGTCAAAAAGATCATGCAATTTTATTAAAGGAGCTCCTGAGCCCTCAAGTTCATCACAATGAAGCCTCATATTGTGGCTTTGCACATGGTGTCAAGGATGTTAACAGCATGCCTGCATAAGAAGCTCAGAGATATTTAACCTTATCCAAATGTACATCGCACAAACAAAGTGTTCATGTTCCATCGGACAGGTACAATTCTGCCAGTAAGTGACCGTGATAGCTCCCTCACCTCCAAAGAAAGGTTTCCCTTCTGCATGTCCTCGCCTACCTGACAGTTTAGTGTGTCAGGACCCATTGGGAAAGTGCAGCGACACTCGAGCCCCTTTACTCCCAGTGTTTTCACTGGGAGTGTTTTCACTTGGTCATTTGACCAAGAGTCCCCCATTTTCCTTTCTGGTGGACTTACATTAGCAGAAAACACTGATCAGCTTTCTGCATTACAATGATAAAACAAGGAACAGCTGATGCTGTTCTGAAATCTGAAACAAAAACAGAAAATTGTTGAAGAAACTCATCAGGTCTGGCATAGTCTGTGGAGGGAGAAATTGAGTTATCTTTTTGAGACTTTCAGGACTTGAAACATTGACTCTCTCTCTCTCTCTCTCTCCACAGATGCTGCCAAACCTGCTGACTTTCACCAACAATTTGTTTTTGTTTCTGTCTCTAAGCAGGTAAGCAAAATGATTTATCAATATATAACTCTACAATTTTAAACTACAACCCTTTATTAAACTATGCAAAACAGACAAACAAAGAAATATACATGTTATGGATGAAGGAAAAACATTAGGTAAACACAGTTCCATAGCACCTGTCCGGACGATTCAATGAGATGTCCTTTTTGTTTCCGCAGAGTCCTAATCGCTGATTTTCTTATTCTTTCTAAGTTATTTCAGTTCTCTGCTGCAATTGAACTCGAATTGTTCACTCTCTTAGTCACTGATTAGAGGGAACAGATTATTGTACATATAGTGGGAAAGAATAATTGAGATGAGGAGAAACTTCTTCTCTGAGGGTTGTGAATCTGTGGAACTCTCTGCCCCAGCGAGCAGTGAAAGCAGAATCAACCGACAGATTCAAGAAAGAAAATTGATATGTTTCTGATGAAGAGTGGGACAAAGGCCTACGGGGAGCAGGCAGGAAAGTGGATTTGAGACAAGGATATGTAAGCTATGATCGTCTTAATTGGTGCAGTGGGCTTAAAGACCTGAATTGCCTACTTCCGCTCCTAATATCTATATCTTTCAGTTCTAGGTTACTTCACTGCAGAGAAAGAGATGCTGTCTTTTGCATGGTCTAGAGACTTTCTGCCCCTGTATTGTTCACATGCAGGTTGGCCTCTTGTCCAGGAGCCAATCAGAATGTTGTCGTCATGTTAATGACTCCTGCCCTACTCAACTGGTCTTGATTGAAAAACACAATTAGCCTTTCCCAGGGCAAAAATTTTCCTTGAACACATGCCCATGGTGTTGTCCAGTCTCAAACAATGATCGAGCAAAGGAACAAGAGGCCAACCTGCATGTGAACAATACAGGGCAGAAAGCCTCTAGACCATGCAAAAGACAGCATCTCTTTCTCTGCAGTGAAGTAACCAAGAACTGAAAGATATCGCGCTATTAGGAGTGGAAGTTCATAAGGAGGAGGTGTCAGCAATTCTGGAAAGTGTGAGAATAGATAAGTCCCCTGGGCCGGATGGATCTATCCTAGGATTCTCTGGGAAGCTAGGGAGGAGACTGCAGAGCCTTTGGCTTTGATCTTTATGTCGTCATTGTCTACAGGAATAGTGCCAGAAGACTGGAGGATAGCAAATGTTGTCCCCTTGTTCAAGAAGCGGGGTAGAGACAACCCTGTTAATTATAGACCAGTGAGCCTTACTTCGGTTGTGGGTAAAGTGTTGGAAAGGATTATAAGAGATAGGATTTATAATCATCTAGAAAGGAATAATTTGCTTAGGGATAGTCAACACGGTTTTGTGAATGGTAGGTCATGCCTCACAAACCTTACTGAGTTCTTTGAGAAAGTGACTAAACAGGTGGAGAGGGTAAAGCGGTTGATGTGGTGTATATGGATTTCAGTAAAGCATTTGATAAAGTTCCCCATGGTAGGCTATTGCAGAAAATTCGGAGGCATGGGATTGAGGGTGATTTAGTGCTTTGGATCAGAAATTCGCTAGCTGTAAGAAGACAGAGGGTGGTGGTTGATGGGAAATGTTCATCCTGGAGTTCAGTTACTAGAGGTGTACCGCAAGGATCTGTTTTGGGGCCACTGCTGTTTGTCATTTTTATAAATGACCTGGATGAGGGAGTAGAAGGATGGGTTAGTAAATTTGCGGATGACACTAAAGTCGGTGGAGTTGTGGATAGTGCGGAAGGATGTTGCAGGTTACAGAGGGACATAGATAAGCTGCAGAGCTGGGCTGAGAGGTGGCAAATGGAGTTTAATGCGGAAAAGTGTGAGGTAATTCACTTTGGAAGGAGTAACAGGAATACAGAGTACTGGGCTAATGGTAAGATTCTTGGTAGCGTGGACGAGCAGAGAGAACTCGGTGTCCATGTGCATAGATCCCTGGAAGTTGCCACCCAGGTTGATAGGGTTGTTAAGAGGGCGTACGGTGTGTTAGGTTTTATTGGTAGAGGGATTGAGTTTCAGAGCCGTGAGGTCATGTTGCAGCTGTACAAAACTCTGGTGCGGCCGCACTTGGACTATTGCGTACAGTTCTGGTCACCGCATTATAGGAAGGATGTGGAAGCATTGGAAAGGGTGCAGAGGAGATTTACCAGGATGTTGCCTGGTATGGCTAGCACGAGGGGACATAGCTTTAAATTGAGGGGTGATAGATATAGGACAGATGTCAGAGGTAGATTCTTTACTCAGAGAGTAGTAAGAGCGTGGAATGCCCTGCCTGCAACAGTAGTAGACTCGCCAACTTTAAGGGCATTTAAATGGTCGTTGGATAAACATATAGATGATAATGGAATAGTGTAGGTTAGATGGGCTTCAGATTGGTTTCACAGGTCAGCGCAACATCAAGGGCCGAAGGGCCCGTACTGCGCTGTAATGTTCTATGTTCTATGTTCTATGTTCTATGAACAACACAAACAAAACTCACAGTGAGTCCAAGTTCCTTTTTTTTAAGTGCGACATCTGTTGTTGGTTTAAAATTGTTTCCTCATTGTGTTCCACAACCGACAAAAAGAAGAATAAAAAGATGTGGTCTTTACAAGTGTATATTTCTGGCAGCTGTGCAGTGTTGTCTCCCAGTGCTCACTGTGTTATGTATTTGAGAAATGGAAACTTCAGGTCCTGCTTTTAATTGCCTTTGTCCACACAAAGTAACAATCATGATTACTTGATGCTATAAGTCATAACGCGCTTTCTTGGACACAGAATGAGCTGCTGATGAAGTTCAAAAGCCCATCCATAGGCTTGAGTTTCCTGTTTTCCCAGGACTCCATCGACTAGCCCCGATGAGATCCTAACTGTTAGTGACCAAATCTCCAGAACTGATCTTGACACACCTTCTACACTGACTTGACTGGTCAGTCCTGGATGACGACCCCCTGGATTGATGTCTCAACAGTATCTTGAATGACCTACTCCCAGACTTCTTGCTTTTGACCTGCAGGGCTGATCACTCCAGTCAATGCAAGCACACAGATTTCCTGAATCTGGTAGGACCATGCATGTGACTGACTATAGTCAACTCCCTGAACTGGAATTTGACAAGCCCTTTTACCCGCTAAGGACTTGCACCCCATCCACCTTCACTTTCACTCATGGCCAGCTGCTTGAAGCACACATCTTGTGTTTTCTACATAAACTACACACAAAGTGCTGTAGGCTTGACATTGATGTAGTCTGGTGCTACGCAGCGACTGATGCATTCCCTTGACTGCTTTCAACTATGACAATATCCTACCTCTCCCTCTGCACTAAGACAGCAATGTGAGCCATACAGAGGCTGGTAACCTGTAGTCAATGCTGAAATCAGTGCATGTGTGCTAAGAAAGCAATGTTAAGCATAGGAGTCTGGCAGCATCCAATTCAGGGCAAAGTGAGTGAGCCCTAAGGAAGTAAACTAAGAGTCATAAGACACATCCTTTGCAGATGCCTGAGATGTGTGTGACCATGTATGCAAAGTGACCTGGCAAAAATATGCAAGTCATAGGTGTTACTGAGCTCCAATGCAACATGTTGAAGGCCTGAAGTGGTGTATGAGACCATCTGAGAACAGGTATAATGATGTGGGAAGGCTGGTGGTTCTTTGAAATCGACTTGCTTGAACAAAGGGTTGAGGTGGATGGTGGCCCAGGAGCATGCGATGATGTTGTGATGAAGAAGCAGTTGGATGGAGGTGGAACAAGCAGGTGCCAGGTACCCATTAAGGTCAGGAGGTGTGTCATTCAGTTTCTCAGGGAAGGACAGAAAAAGTAAACACTGTCTACAAATGAAGTGAGTTCAGTTAATGTGCTATGATCACAGCTTTTAGCAAGCCTGGACAAGTCAGATCCCAGAATGAATCCTGGTTTGTCAGATTATATGTTAATTTTTACAGTCAGTTAGCACAGCAGTTAGTCACTGAAACATATTCACATGAGGCTGCAGATGTTCTTTAACAATGGAACACAAGTTTATCATATAATAGAAGAAATAAAGCTATATATAAAAAAGAAGACAGTTAGAAAGATCTTTACACAAATATCAAAAGCAAAGTTTCAACCAATTTCCCAACACGCTTCACTACATTGACTCAATCACAGAGATATATCACTGCCATCTCAGCTAATTAAATCCTTACTTGACTCTTCCCAGTTATTTCCCTTGGACTGCTGAGATTGTTTTTCTTTCATGTGATTTCTTTCTAAATCAGCTGACATAAAACATTTACAATTCTGATGGCCTAAACTTCCTTCATTTTAGTAACTTGAAGATCGCTATACAAGCTCTTCTAGATAGGCAACTCTGTAGACTAGAAACCGTTTCTGCTGAAGCGAATGTCCCTAAACTGACTTGATTCTTCTGCTCGGATATCAAAACAGAACTAATGTCCTGATTCAATTGCACTGCCTTTCATAAATCTAACAATATAAACATTGCATCCATTAGGAGCAAAGATATCCGCTAGGCAGTTGGCCGAATGCTCTCTTACAAATAATTAGCTGAATATTCCCAGCCCCTTAAAAATGTGAGCAATTGTAAATCAGTTAGAAAAATGCAGTGGGGTTGGAAAAGGGAGATTGTCGAAATTGAGCAAAAAGCTCAATTATCCACCCAAGTGTTTGAAGATTAAGATAAGAATCTCACTAGTGAGTGGAAAGAGGCCAATCTGCATGCATTTAAATCTCATTAGTAGCAAACACTTTGATATATGATTTCCTATTCTCTCACACAGCAGAAAGACAATTCTTGATAGTCAGGATGGTCTGAATGGGTACCTCCACTCACAGTTTGCTCCTCCAAGCCTCCATTATGACCAGCAATCCCTTACATTTCAGGGAACACTCCATGGCAGCGCCTGGCTGCAATGTCCCTGACATGGAGGATGGCATCAGAACCACAGCAGCTTCATCACATCATCAAGGCACATCTCTGACTCACTGAGAATACAGTTCTCCATTTCAATGCTGACCTTTGGAGCACAGTAGCACCTTACTACCAGGCACTTCTGCACACAGAGATAAATTCCAATTACATGGATGAAGCAGGATGCATCTCAGAGTTTTAACTGGCTGCCTTACCTCTCACTCACTTCGCAACCATTTTGGTGCTTGTAACATCTCTGCCTTGTCTTGCCTTTTTGCCCCAAGATTCAGAATTTAAATCTCGCAGTACTTCTATATTGCCTTGGCTTTTAGCACAGACACAAAGACAGGCAGCCTGCCAGCTTTGCCAACAACAAACAGTCAAGGGGGTGTGCATGTTGATGTATGTCACCACGCTGCATGTATTAGCAGCTTATTTGTCAAACTGAATGTGCTTCAACCAATGGCCATGTCTCAAAGTCTAAGGGGAATAGTCCTCAATTCAACATGTAAGAGTGAGAGACAGTAGAGAATAGGAGAGCAAGGGGGATTGTGGGAGGGGTGTCATTGATGGTCACCCACCAACCTAGCTTCAATGGGGAGACCATGCATTACTATGTTTGGCATGACTAAGCCATATGCCTTGGGCTTAGGGGTCAAGTGGGCATATGAGCAATTGGTGGGAATTTTGGGGGAGATGAAAGCTGATGGGAGGCCAAAGCAGAAAAGGAACATGTGGGTTTGGAGGAGTCACCTTTATGGAGAGATTGAGCCTGTGACTCACTGTGTGAAGGACTTGTTGCCTTCAATTCTCATCCAGATCACAACTACATAGTCAAAATGGAAAATGGCTGCCATCTATGCTCAGAGTGGAGAGCGTTCAAAAACATTGCTTTTCTCTGAGGGAGGGGCCCTACTTAAGTGTGATGTGGGGCCCTTTAAAAGGCCAATAACTGAAATCTGTTAACACATGATTCTGTTTGTGGGCCTCATGAATTAACCTAAAGTGTCAACTTAAATCCTGGCTACAAGCAAGTATGACCACATCATCCAACATTACCAATATATCCTACTCATGGCTGTGAAGTGAAAGTGATGTCAGGTGAGCTGTAAAATTAAACATTATTTGTCAAAGTTGCCGTTACCTTCCAAGATTCCACAGCTAACACAAGATGGGGCTGCTCATTCCACACCTTGGATGATAAACCATCTAGATGGTTACCTTTTTTCTACCTTTATTGGGTAATAAGAGGGTTGGGGGTGAGGAAAGATGTTCTCATTATTGCTGCCACAGATAAAATCTGCAACAGGATTGTGTATCAAAGTGCTTCAGCAGCGCACATCTTAATCAGGGCAATAATTTGGAAAACAAAAAAAAAAACCAAACAACTGTGGATGCTGGAAACCAGAAACAAAAATACTATTGCTAGAAAAACCACAGGCCTGGCAGCATCTGTGAAGAGAAAGCAGAGTTAAGAGTTTTCCAATTGCTGAGTTTTTTCAGCAATTTCTGTTTTTGTCGTCAATGATGCTGAAGGGGTCTCACCGGTCTTCTTGTAGTGGGCTTCAAATGTGCCAATGTTTATAGGACTCTATTAAAATGTTCTCAATGTGTGCTGTGGCTGCTGAATGACCATTTTACTGAGGAGCTGCTGTGTTTTTGATATTACCCACACAGGCTCACTGTAACTGTCCCCAGTGGATCTAGGCACAGAAGCTGTGGTCACCTCTGTGTCTGCTGTACAAAGGCCCACCACATGAATAGATGAGGAACACATGGGTGTGGAAGCACAGGACCAGCATCAACCTCCAGCAGATTTGAGCCAATCCCCTGCTGTGGAGCTTGCAGCCATCAGTGCCCTCACGATGCAGTAAAGATGCAGGAGAGCCACAGTCACTCACTTCCATGAAATGCTGTGAAGATAAAAGAGAGAGGAGCAGTGCAACTGTATGTTGTCCAGAGGTGGAGGTGAGAATGCACTGTCATTTTGTCTAGCATTATCCACAATGTAATACTTTATTCCACTGGGACCACTGAGGGCCATAGAATGGCCCCTCCGCATCAGGTTGTCATTAAAGTCGTGTCTGAGGGTTTGTTCTAGTATTGTGTACATTTCAGAAGCTTCTTTAATCTTTGGAATTTCTGCTCCAGGCAACCTGAGGACACTGTGAGGCTATGTTTGAATGACGAGAATCAATACCAAGTAACAACATGAAGACGTTCAGATGGAACAGTACCTTCAAAATCCTGCACACAGCAGCATTGGTCACAGCAAGACAGACAAGACTTCTTTGTGAACCACAGTGGAACTGAGTTGCATAGACTTAACATACACTACTCGGCATAACTATAGCAGGAGAAGTGGCGATGAGATAAACTCTGAAGAGTGGGTAGAACAACACCAGTCTCCTGAGTAGGAAGATGAGGATTTTGAGCAGGAGGGACAACACCATCTGCATAATAGAGGGCTGCAACATCAAGCACAAGATTTCAATGACACTGGTTCCAAAAAGTCAATGTTTTCAACCATGTAAGGGCTTTCCCATATGTGATGGTCACATAGTGAGCAATGCAATGATGTTAGGCTATATGAGGCACCGGGGAAAGAGTAGCACTCCCTTAGGCAAGTTTCGAAGATGGGGTGATGCAATACCTTTATGAATGTGAGCTTGTATTTGCAACAAAGTGTCACCCATGTGCCACGTAAGTGCCCTCAGATGTGTTTCTTTTTCATTCCTCTTATCCTGTGTAAGTGCCTGGTGAATGCAATTGCCCCTCAAAGTACCTCTCATCATTCACAATTTGGGCCAAAATGCTCAGTCAGAAAAAGAACGAACACTTTGCCCATTCTCGGTGTGGTCATAGACGTGATTCACAGGAGTATATAGAAGAGAACACTGATCACTCTTGACCAAGTAAGTCACAGTCTCAGCCTGATAATTGTAGATCCTGTGAACCTCCGTGTTCCTTTCTTCTTTGCACTCCCTGTTGAGTGTCAGTACTGAGCTTCCACACCTCTGAATCACTATTTTGTCTGAACATTAACCCCGAGCCCCAGCCCCACAGCTTAGTCATGACAACCATTGTGCTGCACTAACTCCTGTAAAAACCAGCATGATTGTCACCAACAATAATTCTCACCCCTGCAGTAACCCATATCCTCCAAAATACCTGATTTGTTGAGTTGCCTCCCATCACAGTTATTGTCTCCTCTGGATCCCAGTTAACTGTTTCATTACAAGTAAACCTGTTGGACTATAACCTGTGATTTTTGACTTTATCCACCCCAGTCCAACGCCGGCACCCCCACATCCAAACGCACAGTTGATATCCAAAACTTCCCAACCCCACAGCAGTGTCCCCGCATAAATACCCTTGACTTTCATTGTACTGATGAACAGGACTGACTGTGGTCCAATTCCCTGACTGACTCGATGGACAGTCCTGACTGAGGGTTGACTGGGGCTTCTGACTGACCTGTGTGTAGCTTCCTGACTGATTTACCACAAATCCCAGGCTATTTGCACTGGACTTATAAGACAGAAAGTTACACACTCCCTGGGCTGTAGTAACATGGACCTTGGACTCTGACTGCCTCATATGGCAGAGTGACCATGTCCAAAGCTCTGACTGATAGCAGGATCTGCCCTTGACTTCTGATGAGGAGTCACTGGACTCAAAGCATTCACTCTGCTTTCCTTCCACAGATGCTGCCAGACCTGTTGAGTTTCTCCAGCATTTTGTTTTGTTTCTGCCCTTGTCTTACAGCATTGAGAACCCCTGGCTGAATGTTGTGGTCCTTGGCTTGATTGAGAACTACTGCCCTTAGACTTCGAGACATTTCATTTGTTGAAGCACATGTAGTGTGTTTGCCAAATACACAACTGCTGCATTATATACAGTGCATATGAATGACTTGGTTGAGGAAAGTAAATGTACTATAGTTAAGTTTGCAGATGACACAAAAATAAGTGGATGGCAAGTAAGGAGCGTGACAAAAGGTCTGTGGGTGAACATGGTCAGGTTAAGTGAGTGGGCAAAACTTTGGTCGAGCGAGCATGGAGAAATATTAGATCATGTACTCTGGTAGGAAGAATAGAGGAACTGAATATTATTTAAATGTAAAACATTTGCAGAAAGCTACAGAACAGAAGGATTTGGGAGTTCTCATCCATGAATCACAAAAATCTACAATCCAAGTTTAATGGGTAGTAGGGAAGGCAATGGAATGTTGGCCTTTATTTCAAAGAAAATGGAAATAAAAATACGGGGTTTTGCAAAACTCTACAAAGCACTAGACAGACCACAGTTGGAATACTGTGGACTGTTCTGGGCCTTTTATCAAAGGAAAGGTGTACTGATAGGGGAAGTAGTCCAAAGCAGGTTCACTAGGCTGATACCATGTATGGAGGGACAGCTTTATGATCAAAGGTTAAGGAGATTGGGCCTGTACTCAATTGTAATACAGAGGAATGAGAGATGACCTGTCAGTGAAACATACAGGTTTCCTAGAGGACTTGTCAGGGTAGATGCAGAAAGGTTTTCTTACCCCTGGAGGGGTAGTCTATGACCATAGGATGTAATCTCCAAGTAAGGAGTTGCACATTCACGAACAGAGATGAGGATGAACTTCCCCTCTCAGAGAGTTGTGAATCTGTGAAATTTTTTACCACAGAAGACTGTTGATACTAGGCTATTAACTATGTTCAAAGCTGAGTGAAACAGATTTTTAAGCAGTAAAGGGAATCAAAGGTTTTGAGGAAAAGGCAGGAAAATAGAGTTGAGAATTATCAGATCTGTTATGATCTCATTAAGTGGTGGAGCATATTTGATGGGCTGAATGGCCTACTTCTGCTCCATTGTCTAATGGTATTATCTAACCAGAAAATGACACAATCGCAGATTTAGTGACTGGTGTAGTTTGAGGATCAAAGGTCTAAAAGTCTTTTTTTTGCTTCACTTGAGTGCTATAGTACATTCTATTGGACAATGGAGCTTGTTCCATAGATATACCACGCACCCACTGAAATATTCTTTATGCAGATTACTTAATAATTGCATCCCTTCAAGTGAAGCTTATGTTCTCTGTTCTAAACATGATGGATGAGTTAGCTGTGGTCTACATTATTCAGACCTTTTAGCATCCTAAAAATAACAGCCAAAATACCTCTCAACATTTTCTTTTCCAGTGACAATGCGTAAACTTTACAAATCACTCCTTATAATGTAATTTTTGCATCCTCTCAATAATTCTGGTTACTTTGTTCTGTTTCCCTTCAATAGCTGCATTATCCTTCATGCACTGTGGCAACCAGAAGCACACATAATAATTTAAATGCAGTTGCACGATTGATTTATAAAATAGGAGGATTATATCACTATTTCAGTACAACATCAAGCTTTTACGACATCTCTGTGACGATTTGTTTTACTGCTGCTGAGCACTGTTGTAATAACTACAATTTATTGTTCACCTAGTCCTCCAAATCACTTTCATTTTCCATACACATTGTTTTCTTTCCATTTAAGTAGTAATTGCTTCCTGGATTTGTTAAAAGTAAGTATTGCCAAGGCTACACTGGGAGCATAGATCATCACAATATTTATTCCATTGGTACTTCCTTAAAATGTATGTAATTTGCAGGCTGCTGCTGTTTATTCATGAGTTTGATACATTCTGTACACTGGAGTTAACACCCATGTCAATTTGTACATTAAGATGTTGCAATTTTGTGAATTAATGTCAATTGACTAGTCTTACCAATCTCCTGAGAATAAATATTTCTGATACATTTTAACGCACAGGTAACACTTTTATTCTACTTCTTAATTGATTGTTAAGCAACAGTGATCTTGTATCATATAAACTTATTCACCTTCTCATATCCAGTAAATATTTCTCACTTCAAGCTGAGGGTGTTAGCTGAGTTCCAGTGATGATTAGAATTTAATAAATTTTCTAAAAGAATCTTTCAGGGGACCACGCTGCATGGATAGTGCAATAAGGATCTCAATGTGAGCTATTTTAGAAGTCGATGAGCAGAAACAGCAGGCTACCATTGTATAGGAAATTCATGGCCTCTCGGAAATGGTCTTTCAGGGCTCACTAATATCCACTTTGACATTGCACTTAGCTGGACCTGAGTGAGGAATAGTAGCGTAAATTTTAAATTAACTGATCTGAAAGCATTTTGGCAGATTTAGCACCTCATTAATACCAGAATTCTGCCCACAGTCACTTTTCCAATGGTCTACAACTGGGTGGCTGAAGCACATGCTTGTTTTAGAATGATGACATTTTTGTGGTCTGCAAAATAGCGCCCTGTGCCCTCCCAGGTTACCCAGAGAACATAGCAGTTAGGCTTCTGCAGAGATTTTGATACATGGATTTTTAAGTGTTTTGTATTCCCTATCTGTCGCCCACACATTAGTGCATGTTATTCATAGAATCCTTACAGTGTGGAAGCAGGCTGTTTGGCCCGTTGAGTCCACACTGACCCTCTAAAGAGCATCCCACCCAGATCCACCCCCACATCCTTGTAATGCCACATCTCCCATTGCTAATCCACCGAGCCTGCATGTCCCCAGATACTATGGGCAGTTTAGTGTAGCCAAACCACCCAGCCTGCACACATTTGGGCAGTGAGAGGAAACCGAAGCACCTGGAGAAAGTCCATACAGACATAGGGAAAATGTACAAACTCCACACAAACACTCACCCAAGGGTGGAATTGTACCCGGCTCCCTGGCGCTGAGAGGCAGCAGTGCTAACCATTGAGCCACTGTGTCACCCATGTTGTATTGTTGTATTACTGTGAGGGGCACAGAGCCCCTTTGGGGCAGGACTGTAGATTCATAGAAAGGATACAGCACAGAGAGTCCATTCAGAATCCCATGTCTGCATTGGCAAAGAAAATAACTATCCACCCATTCTAACCTCACTGTCCAGCCCTGCTCCGTGGCCTTGTTGATTTCAGTGCTTCAGCTGCTGATCCATTTTCCTTGACAGTGAGCTGAGAGTTTCTGCCTTCACAACCAAATGGGCAGCAAATTCCAGACACCGACCTCTGCCCTTTCCATGGGGATATTGTTCTTGTACAATACAGCCTCCACCACTTCCTCTGCATGAAAAAGGTCGCCCCTTAGGTCCCTTTTAAATCTTACTACTCTCACCTTAAACCTATTCCCTCTAGTTTTGCACTCCCCTACCCTGGGAAAAAGATCTTGACTGTTCACCCTATCCATGCCCCTCATGATTTTACAAACCCCTGTAAGGTCACACCTCAGCATCTGTTACTCCAGGGAAAACAGCCCAAACCTATTCAGCTTCTCCCGAGGACTCAAATCCTCCAACCCCAGCAACAAGTCAGCCCTCAGCCTCCTCTGTTCGAAGGAAAGAAACCTTGATTTATCTAATCTTTCCGCATTGCTGCAATTGTCAAGTGTTGGCACCGTTCTTGTAACTCTCTTCTGTCCTGACCTATTCCTGTAATCTGGTGACTAGAAAGGTGCACAAAATTCTAGCTGTAGCCTAACCAGTACTTCATACACTTCCAGCATTACATCTCTGCCTTTACAATCTATACCTCATCCATAAAATAAAGCATTCCATATGCTTCTTTACCACATTCTCCTCCCAGCCTGCCACCTTCAGGGACCTATGGACATGCACTTCAAAGGTCTGTCACTACCTCTAACCTTGTTAATATCCTCACATTTACTCTATTTCCTAGCTTTGTTTACACCCCAAACACTTTTATGTGTATTATCTCACACTTTTCCAACTGACTTTCATTTGTAAAAGGACATTGATGAAGTAGTTGTATTTTTAAAACAAATAGCCACTTTTGTCATCATTTTCCAAACCATAGATTACCAGATTTGTTGAATAAGGTCTCTGTATGATTGAATTATTTTCTATAAAATAAAAGGAAGAGTGTGTATTATCTTATTATTCAACCATTTATAATCCCAGGAAGATCTCTATCTATTTGTTTTGTCTAACTATGCCAAATTTTCATAAAATTAAAAAGAACAGGCTTCACATTGAGCAACAAATGAAAGCAGGATGATGCAAACCCATTTTTTCAAGGTAATCGTCTTCATATTGATGTTGGACTTGTATTATCAATGCCATTTGGCACTACTGTCAAAATACCTAGGATGGCATCAACCTCAAATGGTAAAATCGGGAACAAAAACAGAAGTTGCTGGAAAAGTTCTGAGGAAGGGTTACCAGACCCGAAAGGTTAACTGATTTTTTTTCCAATCACAGATGCTGCCAGACATGCTGAACTTTCCCACAACTTCTGCTTTAGTTCCCAATTTACAGCATCTGCAGTCCTTTTGGATCAAATGGTAAAATATTCAGCAACAGTTGGCTACTGTAATAATGTAATTACCAGCATTAATCTTATACTTGTATGGACTTGTCATCCAAACAGTTGCAAAGAGCTAGAATTCACTCAGTGACAAAGGAGCCCCTTGGTTGCAGGGATATGTTTTAGTTCTGGAAGTCCATGAGTGATAATATTGCCACTGCCATCTAAAGATATTAGAAAGATTCCAACTGGGAGCCTTTGAAACATTGCTTGGAACCAGGCTGGAGTTATAAAGTACCCACTATACAAGGTGCTGGCGTTCTCTTATCTCTGACTTCAGAGCAATGGCAGCTGGATAAAGACTTGGTTCCCAAGTTATCCTGTCACTGAGAAGTCGATAGGTGTAACTCCATCAGTCACTAACATCTCAAGGCAAGCTTCATGGGCAGTGGCAACACACATCTCCCCACATCCAGCATGATCTCTAGGTCCCTGTTGGCAAAGTGGGGTGCCAATTGCCCTCAGTCTGACATGTCCAGGGCAAATAAACAACTGCCATCACTTCACCTGTGCGCAGCTGAGCCTTAAAGATGACAGTGGCATCGGGAAACCCAGGAGGCCCCATGGAGGCTAATAAATACCCTCATGGTAAGTGGGAGAAAATATTGAACAAGGCGCCATAAGAATGTGGAAAAACAAATTACTGAGGCAAGATTGATAGCATAGTACATGGAAATTTATTATGGCTCAAAGAAAGAAATCCTCCATGGAACTGACCAAAAATTACATTTAGCCAATTTCTAATAAGGCTCAAGCCAATCTGTAACAGAGAACACAATTCATGGCCATAAAAATGTTACTTTAATGGCAGCCACAGGCTGTTTGGTTCTCTCCAAGTCAAACGAAAACAGAAAGGAAGAGTTTAGAAAGCAACTATATCTATTGAAATTGCAAGATTCAAATGACTATTAAAAAAACCTTTGTGCAAGTGTATCAAACTATGGAAAATCCTGGTAATCCACAGCAGATTAAAAATCGTTAATACCCTTTTGTAGTCATCTTTAGGCCTTAATACTCTTTTGCAAACATCCTCATTCATCACGGACATAATGTGCGATATCAGGCATCTCCAATAAAACTACTATTCAAAACTGGGATAAAAAGCCCTCAAACAAATGAAACTGTATATATTGAAATGTATAAAATAGAAAAACAAAAGAGGATAAATTCAAAGTTGTGCTCTAATCTGATGCTGGTTATAAACCGCTCAAGCTTCATTTTCACAGTTTTAATGTCTTTCGATTTCCTTGATTAGATTTCAGCCCTAAACTGATTCTTCTCCTATCCATTTTGTTTCCATTCATCACCAGCTTACTTCACATTACAGTGGGTCTGTGCTTTGGAGCTGTCTCACTTTGTATTTGTTAGGGTATAGTTAATTGCCACCTCAGTAGAAGCCTGATATATTGCTGTCTTTCCCTAATGAACTAGTTTACTTCAATGACAGCATTAATCAAAACAAACTGAAGAGAACTTACTGGGCCGTTTAAGTTTCTAGTGCCAAGCCTGCTGAGTTTTTCCAGCGATTTCTGTTTTTGTTCATATTGAGCTGTGCATGAACTGTCAATGCCATTTGGCACTACTTATCAAAATGGTTAGTATAGCACGAATGTCAATGATAAAATATTCTGCATCAGTTGTCTGCTGTAATAGTGTAACTAGCAGTCTCAATCTAGTGCTTGTATGTACTTGGCAAATGCTACCACATTTCTTTTTAATGTCACTTATGCACTTGCAAAGTTTTTTTTAAAGATTTGATAACAAATTTACTGCATAATGATCAAGAAATTGGAATCTGCTTCACCCATTTCTGAGGTAGAAAATGAGTAAAAATTTTGTGACTATTGCGGATATATGCTCTGAGCCCTAAGATCACCCGAGACACACCTAATGTGATTTTTTTTGCCTCAACAATATTCAAGCATCCCAGGTGATGTCTTGCATTTGCTCAAGATTCAGATTTTTTTTTCCCTCAAGCATTGAATATTTCTTCCAATTTTTCCAGCTCCAAAGCAACAGATGTTTTAGCATCCCTGAAAAAGAACAGATATGCAGTTGATAATTTTCATCTTGCACTCATCAGGACAGCCATAAGAAAAGCAGGTCTCAAGTGGGACAACAATTTACACTGCATGAGAAAAGAATTATACAAAACACCATTCCTTTGTGCTGTTTACAACAGACAGAAAACTGATCCTATTCAACCAGCTTTTGCTTGATAAACGCAAGAGTTACAGTCTGACTTTAGATATGATTCTATGGTCAAATAGCACTTAATCAATTGAAGTATGCATAAAATTACACTAAAAACTGATTTAAGAATAATGACTCACTTACATTTTCTAGACTCAGCGCCCTGCCCTCTGCAAACACAATTAAAAGCTGGAACCTTATAGAGGCTTAAGCAAAGTGGGTTACGATGATATCTATGGCACAATCATATAAGAAGTTTGGTGAGGTCTACATTAACATCAGATCAACCTGTTGTATCTTTGATTAATTTGCTAGCTGGCAAGGCAATTTCTCCTTCGGTAGGCATCGGGAAGTTGCAAATTAAAATGGATTGTAGCTTGTTAAATGCCTCAATTATGCAACTTCCCTCATTAATATTCAAATTCCTATCTTACCAAACAAGCCAAGTCGAGAATGGAAGTCTGAGCGGGTACCTGGCGGCAGGATTCTCTGTGCGCCATACAGCATTAGCAGCAAGTGATAGACAGAGCCAAGCAATCCCACAACCAATTTATCAGATCTAAGCTCTGCAGTCCTGCCACATCCAGTTGTAATTGGTGATGAACAATTAAACAACTCACTGGAGGAGGAGGCTCCACATGTTTCCCATCCTCAAGTACGGAACAGCAAGCATATCAGTGCAAGAGATGAGGCTGAAGCTTACATAGCAATCTTCTGCCAAAATTGCTGAGTTCATGATCCATCTCAGTCTCCTCCAGTGGTCCCCAGCATCACAGTTGTTCAGCACCAATCATGACTCCTCAGTTACTGAAGCAGTCCAGGCTCAAATACAACAAGATTTGGACAATATCCAGGCTTGGGCTGACAAGTGGCAAGTGACATCTGTGCTACAAAAGTGCCAGGCAATGATCATCTCCAACAAGAGACAATCTATCCATTGCCCCTTGATAGAAATACTGCAGCAAGTAATTCACCTCATGACTCCCCAAAGCCTGTCCATCACCTATAAGGCACAAATCAGTAGTGTCGTGGAGGACTCCCCACTTGCCTGGATGAGTACAGCTCCAACAATACTCAAGAAGCTTGACACCATCCAGGACAAAGCAGCCCGCTTGATTAGCACTTCATCCACAACATCCACTCCCTCCACCATCAATGCTCAGTATCAGCAGTGTGTACTATGTACAAAATACAATGCAGAAATTCACCAAACCTCTTTAGACAGCACCATCCAAACCCACAAATCACTTCCATTCAGAAGAACAAAGGCAGCAGATACAGGGGAACACCAACTGCAAGTTCCCCTCCAAGCCATTTACTATCCTGACTTGGAAATGCATTGCCATTCCCTCACCATCACTGGGTCAATATCCTGGAATTCTATCCCTAAGGGCATTGAGAGACAACCTACAGAACATTGCAACAGTTCAAGAAGGCAGTCATTCAGCACCACCTTCTCAGGGGCAACTACGGATGGGCAATGAATGCTGGTCCAGCCAGTGATGCTCACTTCCTACAAATGAATACAAAAACAAGCAAGCTTACGTGGTAAACATACCGCATGCAAGGAAGCAGGCAGCCTACTCGCAAAATCTGAGGACAGTAGTCTTCACCAAAGCCCACGGATGTACCATCAGTCAGGTGGTCCTGGCACAGGAAGTTATGGGCACCCTCCCATACCAATCCCAGAAATTGGCCACAATCAGCATCTGGGTGGGATGTTCTCAGTCAGGGGTCTTTACTTCTTTATTCCAGGGTGTAGATCGTGGTCAGTCCTTTGGCTGCATAGCAGACAGTCTGGGGAGCAGGGCTAACACAGTCAAATTGTGAAGCAGAATAACAATACTTGTTGTGGGAGATATGGTAGATGCATAGAGATGGAGGGCATCTTGCAGGACAAGGATTTATCTACATTCAGGAACACCCTGGTTTCAAGGGGAGAACGTGGAATGGTCACCTCACATATCTCAGGCTGGGTGAAAGATGGGCAGGTAAAGGCTCATGGAGATGGATTGTGTGGGGACATGGTGTGAAGCCTATGGGGTTTGTAGAAATGGCGACCAGGAAGGGGATCCAACAAGTTGAGGCACAGGCTGGAAATCTCTGGCCGAGGAGTGTTCACTACTGCTTTCTATTGAGCTGGAAATCAAGAGTGCAATGGGGAAGAAAATGGCTGCAAGCACATCTGGAGTGGGTAGGTAACTGTATCAACCTGTGAGGGAATATCTGCAAGACCCACAGATGTAATGTCCTTGGGAGGGAAACAGTATTACACATAGACATGTGCACTGCATATACTCAACTTCTGTACGACCAAGTGATTATATATTAGCATACACACTTTCTAACATTTTAAACTGAGCTATGTTGGTACTTCAAAAATAATTTAAGATACATCGTTATAAAAATGTAATTCCAAAATATACCTTTGAAGAAATTCTTAATGTTTTAACACCGTTTAGATAGCTGTGAGCCAACAGCACTGAGTTGGATTGACTTCTGTATTATTTTGTATTCTGCCAACTGTCAGTAGAATTCATGTGTTTAAATACAGGGACAGATTGCTGCTGGTCAGTGTACTTACCAATGAACTTTTAAATCTAAATTAAGTGTTTGTTTTGGTACTGAATCTTTGTGAGCACTGAAAACATGTGTGCCTTTACTTCTGTTGAAGTTACCCTGCAACTAATGGAAGGATAAAGCAGTGTGAGATTGTCTTCATCGGGATGATATGGCAATTTGAGAAAAATGGAACCAGCTCAAAGTGACAAGGTCAAAATCGATTGTACTGCATACTGTGTATTAATCCAATATAAAAAAATTGCAGCACATCAATACTATCTATTGTCAAAAAAAGGTTATTGCATTGCACAGTCTGAGAAATATTACAATTCAGATGGTAGCGCTGGATCTACGCATGAATTGCATTGAGCTGGCTACAAAACATCTGAAAATTTGGTTGATGGAACTAACAAAATCAGGTCATGCATTTTTGTATAATCTTACTAAAGGAATCTCCACTTCTTTTCTTTGCGTAATGCCTCAATTCATATTAAAAAATATACAAACTCACTTTGCTAATGGAAACTAAAGCTACTCACATTCTTGAGAAGCTCATAAGCTGCAAACTCCACCATTTGCTTTCCAACATAATTGTTAGAAACACTCTCTCCTTCCACTCAATTTAAATTACGGATCTGACATAAAGACCTCAAAATTGGTCCATGTGTGTCAAGAGGAATAAAACTGAAAACATTTTCTCCAAAATAAAAGATGAAATACGTGAAGAAAAAAAAACTTTTTATTTTTAAGAAATAAAACAAGCTAGTTTAATAAATCATATTTCACTTTACTAATGAGTGAGAGTGCCCCTTCATTGGTCAGCCTGGAAACACAATTTGCCCACTGACATTGGTCTAGTTTCTTCTAGGCAAACAAACTGACTGTTCAAAGTTTGCTTAACATTCAGAAACAGTTTCGAATGATATCAAAAATGGGAAAAATTGGTCATTTTTAAAAATTGAATTGACTGGAGGAACATTTCAAAACCTCCTCTAAGATCTAATTAACTAAGGTATAATTAATTTTGCCTAGTTCAATGTACACACAGAATTTATTTTAAAGTAACTGCATAAAAAAGCATTTCTGCAGATATAAAATAAATTCTTATTTTCCAAATTACATATGCTAAGTTTATTAGCAAAGTTGTTTGAGCTGTGACAAATAGCATTGCAACTTCATTTACTTTTACGCATAATATACAAATATGCTGTCTTTGGTTTATTGCAGAATACATTTTTACTCTGTAAAATGCCAACTGTTCAAACATTTCATTGAGTTACAAACATTTCATTGAGTTATGAATTATATTTGTATGCTGATAATGTGATGCCCCATTACTTATTTATGGTTGTCTCTCATGTAAGATGGTTTGTAAAAGGATATTGTGAACCTTAAAGAGTTAAAGATAAGGCTGTTATAATCCCACCAGACCTTAGAGCTGCTATCTCATTAGAAAGAGACCATTGGTGGTGGTTTAACCTGTAGGTCAACATTCCTTAGGTGACGGAGAGGTGAGAAGGAGAATCCTTCATGGTAACCTCAGCCAGTGCAGGAGTTTAACCCACAGTGTTAGCATTACCGTGCATCACAAATCTGTTATCCAGTCAATTGACATAACTGACCCCCAGAAGTAAGCTAGACAGTATTATTATTAATGGTACTTTGAATAATTCTGGAGGATGACCAGTAATTTAATTTTGTTTTGGTTTGCTGACATCAAAATCAGGAGAATTGACATGCGAGTATTACATCACATGCGATATAATTACAAAGTCATAATAAGAGCTGCCAACATCTCGTTCTCCCGATGGGGGTTGAATCATGAACTACTCACTGCTTGACAGACTCCTTTGAAACAATTCCAAAGATAAAATCCACATTGTTTTGTTCGATGCAAATATATACATATACATGTTTTCTGATTAAATTTACAAGAAATAAATGCAGGAAGGTTGAAATTAATGGAAATTCTTGATTTTTTTTCATATTTTCAATCGGAAAATCTATTAAGCTAATAATCACAAAGGGATGAGTGCTAAATGAAAAATGTTTAATTTGAGATTCACGAAAACTTTACTGATGATGTATTGCAAACCATTATGGGGAGGCAAGGGCCTAGTGGTATGATTGCTGGACTGTTAATCCAGAGCCCCAGATAATGTTTTGGGGAATCCAGGTTCGAATCCCTCTGTGGCAGATGGTGGAATTTGAATTCAATGAAAAAAAAATCTGGAATTAAGAATCTAATGATGACCATGAGTCAATTGTCAGGGGAAAAACCCATCTGGTTCACTAATGTCATTTAGGGTAAGGATGGCAGTTTCCTTCCTGGTCTGGCCTACACATGACTCCACACCCACAGCAATGTGGTTGACTCTTAACTGCCCTCTGGATAATTCAGGATGGGCAATAAATGCTGCCTAGCCAGTGACACCCTCATCCCATGAATGAATAAAGAAAACTGTTCTTCATTTTCGTAACACTGTTAGCTGCAGGGGGCAAAAATATCAGATAGAAATCATTACAATTAAAGAAACTTTCTGAAGGATAGATTGTTTTGTTAATTTGAATTCATATTGTAGAGATTCATATTGTAGGTTTTGTTTCCTCCTCCAGAGGCTGCCTGCTCCTGTTTTGCTCTGAGCTTGCAATGCAAGAAAGAAGGAATTCTGCCAGTGTTGAAGAAATAGTACATTTTGAGGATATATGTATCAGGGAAGAATACTATCACTGATATACAAAAAATGGCAAAGATGTGTGGTTACAAAGGAAGCAATCATGAAGGTGTTATCAAACACAACGGCCACAGAATAACATAGAGTATTGTACTGTGATTGGAAAAGAATGTTGGTAATTGGGTCAAAATGGAACAGTGAATTCTAAGGCTACAGGCAGTGCAAAGCTAAAGTGATTGAAACGATAGATGTGAGCTAAAGTTTACTTTAACTATTTCCCTGATGTTATTGAACTTAGTAGCCTTTATAGCCATGTGCTTTGGCAAATACTCATCACACGCTACCAGCAGAGCCCACTTGAGCCAGGTAGCTTGCTTAGAAATTGACCAAGCATCAGGTAGATACAATATATCTCCCTTCTCTTGCTGACTTCTTCCACTAAAACCACAAAAGCAGTGTGCAAAAATTGAGGCATCCTTATAATTTTTTTCACAAAAAATTGGTTGTAATCAAAGTGCACCTTCCCTTTAAGAGATTCAGGCAGCCTTAAAATCACAGTATTATTATTTTTAATCAATTTATTCAGACATACTTAGACATACCTCTGTGGTAGGTGGAACTTGAACCCAAAGCTCCTGGTCTGGAAGTGGGGTCACTACCAATACAATACAACGCAACACAACGCAACGCAACGCAACGCAACGCAGTGAAGTATTACTAATCAACATACCCAGACATGTTATTATAGACACACAGGATGAGTGGAACTCTGTCCCAAGGTTAGGACTATCTCTGCACCACAATTACCTTATAAATGCATTAATTAGCCACCTTATCAAGGGGAACTGCCAATCAACAGTGTGAGCAGCACGAGCAATTAATTCACTGCACTAATTTGTCATTTTTGTTGTGAACATGTGCTTAGACACAAACTCTCAGCATTTTATCCATTTTGAAAGCAAAAACGTACTCAAAGCAACTTCTGGCTCTTTGTCCTTGAGTCTGATGCTATGATTGTGACGTTGGACTGAAATTTGTCTATCCACAATGTGATACAATGTGCGAGTGATGCCCCTAATCACAAATAATATAGACTTGGACAAAATGATTCTCACAGCATGTAGTTTTTGACATTCATGACTATTTAATAAAACTGCCATTGGTCATGGGTGGCATGGTGGCCCAGTGGTTAGCACTGCTGCCTCACAGCACCAGGGACCTGGGTTTGATTCCACCCTCAGGTAACTGTGTGGAGTTTGCACGTTCTCCCCGTGTCTGCGTGGGTTTCCTCCCACAGTCCAAAGATGTGCAGGTTAGGTGGATTTGCCATGCTAAGTTGCCTGTAGTGTCCAGGGATGTGTGGATTAAGTGGGTTATAGGGGGATGGGTCTGGAAGGGATGCTCTGAGGTTTGGTTGGGCCAAAGGGCCTGTTTCCACACTGTAGGGATTCTTCTATCATTTTGTGTAAGTATGCTAAAAAGAATATTCGCTGAATCACTAGCAGAGAAGGATTCTTATTTAAGATTAAAATGCAGGAATGTTTGTCTGTGGAAATTCAATGGTTAAGGATGATTGATTGGAATCTTGAGTATTGCTGAAGAAACACACAGTATGTCTAAACTTATTTGTCTTACTCTCATCAGAGTGTTTGCAAAAATACTCATGTAAGAACAACTATTATTTTACACTGCATGAGAGGAAAGTGCTGATTGGCTGGTGAGTAAACTCTGATTGGTAGAGACTTTTCCATGTTAAAAGCACCAATTATATGATGAATGACAATAATGGCCAAGCTTTATTTAAATTTAAAGCAGACAGGTTGACTTTAGTTAAGGTTCCTTGAGGAAATGACCAAAAAATGGCTATCTTCCATTTTGTTGAGTTAAAACAGCATGTGTATATGGTCTTTCTACGTGCAGTGTAGGGGCCAGTATATTAAGAGATACATACTAGCTTTCACTACACACAAGGCAAGGACAACTGATAATCCTAAATTCATCGTTATTCTTCTCACAGTCCAGATTATTTAGCAACTGTTGTCCACTTACAGAAATACACCCTAATTGGACATTCTTTTGAGAACTTTGCAAGTATGGGTGGTATGGTCAATTTTCTCTGTTGCAAACAGCCAAAAGGACGTACTGTTTGATGCAATTCACTAGTATTTGTAATGTACAACCTACATACCTGATATCACACCAATTCTGAAATTCTGATAGAAATCATTTGAGTGATAAGCAGAATACATTTTTGGTTTGATGGCAACATTGTGTTAGTGCGAACACAACTCAGCTTGTCAATACAATTTATTTGCATGAAACAGCTAACTTCACATCTTGCTCAAATCTTTGAGTTACAATACCATTCCAGTGTGATTTGGGCACATTTCAGGACAAAAAGTGGGAGCCTTAATCCTGTTCACAATTGTATGTTGTTTACAGTTTAAAATAACCTAATCGGAATAGCCATGATCTCACAGGATGGCTTTGAAGCAGCCTATTTCAGTATCTGGAATGCATGGTAAGCAAATAGCTCATGCTCTATTTGCAAGTTTATGAACATGGCCAATCTTAGAGAACATGTAACCTTAGGAATACGTGTATTGAGCAGCGAAGGTAGGTTTGCAGTATACAGTAGCAGGGAACCCACTGAAAAGTTTCTCAACTAACACATCTAGGAAAGGGAGTTTGCACGACTGCTCCATTTGAGATGAATTTGAGTGCAGAATGGAAGCCTAGCAAGACTTGAAAGGGAATTTCACACGTAGCAGTGGATTCAAATACAACAAATACATCATTTATGGACATGTAACCATGTACTGGAAATACAGAAGGGCCACGAGAAAATCTGTCATTCTATTGAAAACACATTTCACAAGACGTTTGCAACAGCTATACCTAGAGGGGATCCCATGGCAGCACCATCAATTTGGACGTAAATGGTGTTGTTAAACTGAACTCAACTTTTGGAGTTGCTAAGTTGTTAAGTTCAAGGAAACTGATTCACATAATGGCCATAACTGGTATTTCACCATGGCAATGCCTCTACCAATCATACCAATCAACCTGACAACTAATCAGCTCTCTCTGTTCATACAGTATGAAATGAAATTCCTTTCTATATTGATGTTTCTGGTGAATGCTATGATGACAGCAAGACAAAACATTTGGACAAACTATGATAACAAGGCGTGGGGCTGGATGAACACAGTAGGCCAAGCAGCACCATAGGAGCAGGAAAACTTGACGTTTCGGGCCTAGACCCTTCATCAGAAATGGGGGAGGGGAAGAGGGTTCTGAAATTTCTCCTATCTACTAACATCATCCCACCCCCTTGACCAGTCCGTCCTCCCTGGACTGACCTATCTCCTCCCTACCCCCCCACCTACACTCACCTTTACTGGCTCCATCCCCGCCTCTTTGACCTGTCTGCCTCCTCTCCACCTATCCTCTCCTCTATCCATCCTCTATCCGCCTCCCCCTCTCTCCCTATTTATTTCAGAACCCTATTCCCCTCCCCCATTTCTGATGAAGTGTCTAGGCCCGAAACGTCAAGTTTTCCTGCTCCTATGATGCTGCATGGCCTGCTGTGTTCATCCAGCCCCACGCCTTGTTATCTCGGATTCTCCAGCATCTGCAGTACCTTTTATCTCTGATACAATTTTAACCCCATTCGGACAAACTATGCCTTTTCTTCAGCAATGCTCATGCTTTGTGAAAACACAGCTTGTTAAAATTAGCTCATAATGTCCCATTGCTTATATTTTTAATGCCAATACTAGAAATAGCTGCCAAGATGTGCACACATTTTGCATGGAACATTTTCTGAAGTTTGCAAAATTCGTTATTGAAGATTCCTTTTGCTTAATGAGTATCACAGAACTTTACATCACAGAATGAGAATGTTCCAACTATCATAGTGCATTGTCGGAAAAAAAATCATCCTATTTCCCTGTTATACATTGTGAAAAGTCTCCATTTGCAGGTAGTCCACAGTCACAACATGCATAACATAATATAGTGTAGATTTTGAAACATTCACAGCATGTAGTGTATGTCTTAACATTTCCAACCAGGAATATACCAAGCAAAGCTGCAGCAGAATCACAATTTTCAATAGCTCTTCTGTCCCTCTTAATCATGGGTAACAGAGACTCATTGACAGAGACTGAGGAACAGAGATGTGTGCAGTCATGGAGACACTGCAGTGCTTTTGAAATAGCAGGCAGGAGCTGGATGTCCTGCCTCCACCACTGCAACCCCCACCCCAGCCCTTCCGACAGACACAATTTTTGTCTGTAGGAGAATGTAGAGGGGGCGTGATTCAGAATGAGAGAAACACAAACTCCTTAGGGTCAGTTGAACACAGAAAGAGATCCTAATTTGGTTGTGGCAAGGGTTTTAACACACAGTGCCAGAGTCACAAATTTATGGAATAGATATTAACAACACTCGCAGGGAAGATGAGGTCTGCATCACTGTCATGATGTGAAGTTATTTAAACTCACAGCCATTTTAACTTTAAAAACAAACCTCTTGGTGTCAGTGAGAAGTAAATAAAAACACTGTTCTATGGTTATAATATAGTTTGTACAGCTGTACAGTTATTGTTAACTGTTTGGTTGCATTTCTGAAGACTCTTTATAAATGCTTGCTTGATTTTCAAAAGGTCAAATCCTTTCAGCAGAAGTATGTCCTAAGCTTACAGTTTGATTGGAAACTCATAGGGGTTATTGAAGGATCAGTTGCCTTAGAGTTTGTGTTTCTTTTTATTTGCTCAGGGAAGTAGGCATCATTAGCTAGGCAGGTATTTATTGCCCATCCTTAATTATTCCAGAGAATGTGGTAATCAGCTTCTGGAGCCATTGCAGTCCTTGGGGATTCGGGATAAACACTGTGCTGTTTAGAAAGTAAATTCCATGATTTTGACCCAACGACAGTGAAGGATTGGTGATTTAGTTCCAAGTGCAGTGTTGCTTGGAAGGGAACTTGCAGGTGGTGGTGTTCCCATGCATCTGTTGCCCTTATCCAGTTAGATTGTAGAGGTTACAGGTTTGCCAGATGATGTAGAAGGAGTGTTACTAGGTTGCTATGGTGCAAGTTGTACATAGTGCATGCTGTTTTCACAGTGCCCTGGTGGCAAAGGGGGTAAAAGTTCAAGGTGGCGAATGGGGTGCAATCAAGCAAGTTGCTTTCCTCGAAGGTGTCATGTGTTTTTGAGTGTTATTGGAGCTGTACTCATCTAGGAGAATGAACTGTGCTCCATCATATGCATGAGTTGTGCCTTGTAGATGGACAGGCTTAGGGAGACAGGAGGTGAATTACTCACCATCGACTTCTCAGCTTCTGACCAGTTCTCATAGCCACAGTATCCATATGGTTGATCTAATTCAGCTTCTTGTCAATTTTTAATCCTCAGGATATTAATACTGGAAAAGTCTGCAAAGGGATGCTGTTCAACATCAAAGGAAGATGGTCAGATTTCCATTTGGTTGAGACAGTCACTGCCTGGCACTTGTTGTGGCATACTTTCCACAGCCTAGTTTTGTCCGAGACTTGATGTAAATGAACACAGACTGCTTCAATGTCTGAGGAATTATGAATGTTATTGAACAGTGTACAATCATCAGTGAACATCTCACTTCTGACAGAAGGATTGAGGGATAGTCCAGAGTGTAGAACACTACTTTGGTGGCAGATGTCCTGGGACTGAGCTGATTGACCTCCAACAAGCACAATTATCTTCCTTTTTGTTAGGTATGACTTTGATCAGATAGTCTACCCATTGATTTCCATTGACTTTAGTTTTGGTAGACCTTCTTATCACCATACTCAGTCAAATACCAAAGATAGTAGGAACTGCCAAAGCTGGAGAATCTGAGATAACAAGGTGCAGAGCTGGTTGAACACAGCAGGCCAAGCAGCATCAGAGGAGCAGGAAAGCTGATGTTTCGGGCCTAGACCCTTCTTCAGAAATGGGGGAGGGGAAGAGGGCTCTGAAATAAATAGGGAGAGAGGGGGAGGTGGATAGAAGATGGATAAAGGAGAAGATAGGTGGAGAGGAGACAAACAGGTCAAAGAGGCGGGGATGGAGCCAGTAAAGGTGAGTGTAGGTGGGGAGTTAGGGAGGGGATAGGTCAGTCCAGGGAGGACGGACAGGTCAAGGGGGCAGGATGAGGCTAGTAGGTAGGAGATGGGGGTGGATCTTGAGGTGGGAGGAGGGGATAGGTGGGAGAAAAGACAGGTTAGGGAGGCGGGAACAAGCTGGGCTGGTTTTGGGATGCGGTTGGGGGAGGGGAGATTTTGAAGCTTGTGAACCAAGCGGAGGCTTGGGGACCGCTTTGCAGAACACCTACGCTCGGTTTGCAATTAAAAACTGCACCTCCCAGTCACGAACCATTTCAACTCCCCCTCCCATTCCTCAGACGACATGTCCATCCTGGGCCTCCTGCAGTGCCACAACGATGTCGCCTGAAGGTTGCAGGAACAGCACCTCATATTTCACTTGGGAACCCTGCAGCCCAATGGTATCAATGTGGACTTCACGAGCTTCAAAATCTCTTTTACGTGGAGAGTGGTTCATGTGTGGAATGAACTGGCGATGGAAGTGATGGATGCAGGTACAGTCGCAACACTTAAAAGACATTTGGATAAGTACATGAATAAGAAAGGTTTGGAGAGGTATGGGCCAAATGCAGGCAAGTTGGACTAGTTTAGCTTGGGAAAATTGGTCAGCGTGGGTTAGTTGGACTGAAGGGCCTATTTCCATCCTATATGGCTCTAAGCCTGTTTTGCACACAGAAAATATGCACATTAATCTAAATCAGAGTTACCACCGCAATTATCTAATACTTTTTGAATCCAATAGGGATATGTAGGTATTGCATAAGGTAAGAATCCGAAATATTACAGTGATGAAGAAGTTAAATTTGGAGGGATCTCGGCATCTAGGAGTTTAGTTTTTAATTAAGTTCTCATGTTATGATGTAGCAGGTACAATAAAAGGTTTTGACTCATGTTGTGCTGCATGTATATGTTCGGGAGTCAGCTGTGCCACAAGAGACTGGACTGTCGATTCAGCTTTTTAAACTCTAATGTGATTTGCTCTAATACATTTGCATTCAGGAAAACTGCTCCAGCTGTGACAGAAGAAATCTCATATGATGTATACTTGGACATGTGATTGAATCATTTTTAATATTGCCAAATTGGAGGTACCGGCATCTAAAGAAACTTTGAGTTCAAAAAGACAAGGTCAGTAATAATAATCGGTCCACCCTTTGACATGTAAACTTCCAACTTGTAGGTCAAATGTGCCTGTCAGGTTGCATCGACGTTAACTCACTGTTGGGCTGTCATCCCAGTATAACAGTGTATGGAGTAAATTAGTACACATGAGTATGAGGGACTTCAGCCCTCTCTGATGAAGCTAATTTTTAACTTGTTCATCATCATAAATTTACGAAGTTTTGTTCTTGTAATTGTTTTGAGGTAAGTATTAATTTTGTTACTAAAGAAGTTACACCCATTGAAGGAATACTTTAGGCGAGAAAGTATAACATTACTACAATTTGGAGAGAAGAGGCAAGATGAAGACCCTGTGGCAGATAGTCAATGTCTCCAGGTGGAGTGGGAAAGGAAACGCTCTGAAACAGGCAGTTAGCATCACAGACATGCTGAGGGACATGCTAAAGTTTGGGGCAGCTGCTGCCATGATGCAGTTGGGGAAAGACCATTGTCTGAGGTCTTTGTGTTGAAGTTAAATGGGAACCCATTAAGTTATCGGACCCTCCTACTGCTTCAATGCGTGTAAATATGGTCATGTATGTATAAGAGATGCCTTCGGTTTGTTGGGATAAAGTGAAATGCAAATGTTTGTTTATGGTACTGTACAGAATCAAACTGCATTTATGACAATGTATATATAAAAGAGATTTTTTGATGAATAAAGTATATTCTTGAAATAAAACAATCAGCATCACAGAGAGGAGTGGTCGGGGTGGGGGCAAGTGAGGACCCTGAAACAATAAGTCAGCATCACAGAGGAGTGGGGGAGGCCAATACCCATGGCAGGCAGTCAGCATCACAGAGAGGAGCTAGCGAGGTGAAGACCCTCAGACCGAAAGTCAGAGATAAAACAAGATACATTGAATAAAAACCGGAAGACCTGTGGATGCCATAAATCAGGAACAAAAACAAAGTTGCTGGAAAAGCTCAGTAGGTCTGGCAGCATCTGTGAAGGAAAAATCAGAGTTAATGTTTCGGGTCTGTTGACCCTTCCTCAGAACTGATGGTGGCTGGGAAAAGGTCAGTTTATATGCAGAAAATAGGGAGGTGGGTGGGGTAGGGAGTAAACGACAGGATAGAGCCCAAAGAGAGAGAAAGACAGTTGGACAGACAAAGGAGTTGGTAACGATCAGGCTGGGAGGGTGAATAGTTGTTAATGGGGACTGTTAGTGACTAACAACAGGGGGTGTGTAATGGCAGGCTATGTGGTAACAAGGCCTGGGATGTGGGGTAGGGGGCTGGGACATGGGAGAGTTAGGCCGTAAAATTACTGAACTCAATATTGAGTCCGGAGGGCTGTAGGGTCCCCAAATGGAAAATGAGGTGTTGTTCCCCCAGTTTGCGTTGAGTTTCACTGGAACATTGCAGCAAGCCAGAGACAGAGATGTTGGCCAGGGAGCAGGATGGTGCATTAACGTGGCAGGCAACAGGTAGTTCAGCGTCTTTTTTGAGTAGAACGTAGATGTTCTGCGAAGCGGTTACCCAGTCTACACTTCATTTCCCCAAAGTAGAGGAGGCCACATTGTGAGCAGCGAATGCAGTAGACTAGATTCTGGGAAATGCAAGTGAAGTGTTGCTTCACCTGGAAGGTATGTTTGGGCCCCTGAATACTGGGGAGGGAGGAGGTAAATGGGCAGGTGTTGCACCTTCATCGGTTACAGGGGAAGGTGCCATAGGGCTGTGGGGGATTGTTGGGGGTGAAGGAAGTGTGGACCAGGGTGTCTCAGAGGGAACGGTCCCTGCAGAAGGCTGACAGGAGAAGGGAGGGGAATATGCGTCTGGTGGTGGCATCTTGCTGGAGGTGGTGGAAATGGCATCTGATGATCTTCTGGCTGTGGATGCTGGTGGGATGGTAGGACAGTTTTGGAAAAGATGGGACCTGTACTAGCTGGATGGGTTGCACACAAGCAGGACCAGGATCAATATGTTCACATGGGCGTTTGCTAGTATGGGAATGTCTGAGATAGGCTGCAGGGTATTCTGAAATGGGAGGGTGAACAGCCAGCGGTTGTGGCACATATTGGTACAAACAACATGGGTTGAAAAAAAGCGAAATGAAGTCCTGCAACAGGAATTTAGGGAATTAAGTAGTAGATTAAAGAGGAAAATGACAAATGTTGTGATTTCCAGATTACTTCCACCACCACATGCTGCTGAGTATAGGAATAGAAAAGTCAGATGAACGTGCGGCTAAAGGGATGGTGTAGGAGATAGGGCTTTAGATTTTTGGGACAGTGTCAGGGATAGATGGGACCTATACAAGTTGGGCAGGTTGCTCCTGAACAAGAATGAGTCCAGTATCCCTGCTGGGATCTTCGCTCATGATGTTGGGGAGGTTTTAAACTAATTTGCCAAGGAAATGGGACACAGAGCAGATGTAAAGTCAGGAGTGTGGTCCAATTAAATATAGAACAAGTGTTAGGGCAGTTCAGCAGGTAGAGAAGACATGGGCTGGATAAGTCTCATGGGAGGTCCAGAAAGCTAAATTGTCCCTATTTTAATGCAAGGACCCTAACTGGTAAGGCAGATGACCTTTGAAGATTGATCAGCACATGGGAATATGACATTCTTGCAACCCTGAGACATGGTTGAAGGAAGGACAGGACTGGCAGCTCAACATTTGAAAGTATTGAAGCTTCAGGCATCATTGGAGGTAGGAGTGGGGTATTTAAGAGAAGTGGGGACATTGTATTATTGACAACGTATGAGCACTTAAAATTCTGAGGCATAGTAGGCCACGTGCAGGTAAATGGGATTGACGTGGCTTTATGTTTGTTGGTAAGCATAGATATGGTGAGCCGAAGATCGTATTTCTACGCTGTATGATTCTGTGACTCTATGACTCAATGGCATAGTCTGGTGACTAAGTTTGGAATTAAACATTAAAAGGTGTCAATTTTTAGGTAGGATGGGGAAAATGGAAAAAAAAAGAGTGGTGGCAGGGTTAGTGAAAGAAGAAATCAGTGTAATAGTGAGAAAGGATACTGACGTAAGAAATCTAGCTGTGTAAGTCATCTCAGTAGAGCTGTAGGTGGTGGCATAATGGTAATGTCACTGCAATAGTAATTCAAGCCCCAGGCTGATGTTCGGGTGTCATGGGTTAAAATCGTGGCGAATGATGAAGTTTGAATTCAATAAAAACAATCTGATGTTTAAAATAAGAAGCTTGCCTAATGGTGACGATTTAACTATTGTCTTTTTAAAAACGTCTGATTCAGTAACATCCTTCAGGGGAGGAAATCTGATTCCAGACCCACAGAAATCTCACATGTCATCTGGGCAGTTGAAGTGGGTCATAAATGCCAGTATTCAGGATGGATTGTTCAACCAGTATGTTTAGGAACAAACTTAGAGGCAGGCTGTCCTAGGTTTGACATTTGTTCAATGAAAAGGGGTTAAGTAATAATTTTGTTTTCAGAGATCTGTTCAGAAAAGATGACCATAATATGATAGAATTCTTCATTGGGATAGAAAATGAAGTAGCCCAATCCAAAACTAATATCCTAAACCTAAACAGAGGACATTATGAAGGGACAAAAACAGAAGTTGCTGGAAAAGCTCAGCAGGTCTGGCAGCATCTGCGAAGAAAAAAAATCAAAGTTAATGTTTTGGGCCTGGAAACCCTTCCTCAATTCTGAGGGTCACCAGACCTGAAATATTAACTCTGATTTTTTTCTTCACTAAAGCTGCCAGACCCACTGAGCTTTTCCAGCAACGTCTGTTTTTGTTCCTGATTTACAGCATCTACAGTTCTTTTGGTTTTAATTTGAAATTATGAAGTTTTTTTCTTCATTCATGGGATGAGGGTGTTGCTGGCTAGGCAGCATTTATTGCCCATCCCTAAATGCCCAGAGGGCAGTTTAGAGTCAACCACATTGCTGTGGGTCTGGAGTCACACATAGGCCAGTCCAGGTAAGAATAGCAGTTTCCTTCCCTTACGGACATTGGTGAACCAGATGGGTTTTTCCAACAATCAGCAATGGGTCATCATTAGATTCTTAATTCCAGATATTTTTATTAAATTAAAATTACACCATCTGCTATGGGGGGATTTGAACTCAGGTTCCCAGATTGTTACGCTGGGTCTCTAGATTAACAGTCCAGCAATAATACCACTAGGCCATCACCTTCCCTCCAAAGTATGGGGATGAATTGGCAATATGTGATTGAATGGCCACCTTCATCCGCATGACAATAGATAGGCAATGGTTAATATTTAAGGAACAAATGCATGAATTTCCACAGTCGTGCATTCCTTTTGAGTGAAAGAACACAGGAGGAATAGTAGCCTGACCATGTTTAGCAATAGATTTTAGGTATGGTATTAGACGCAAAGAGGAGTTTTATCTAATTGCTAAAAATTAAGTAGTAAGCCTGAAAACCGGGAGCAGTTTACAATTCAGGAAAGGAGAATCAAGAAGTTGATTAAGAGGGAGAAAGTACCTATGAACTTACATACTTATGGAAGCTGATACATTCCATGTTTATGTTCCTTTCAAGTTTACTCTCCTACTTTAAGAACGTAACAATAAGATGATCAGTGAAGTCAAATTTAGGCCTCTCACAGTCTGAAACAGGAGAGTTGATAATGGAGGACAAGGAAAAGGCAATGAATTAAACAACTACTTTTGTTCTGTCTTCAAAGAAGTAGATATAATAAACTTTCCAGAGTCTTAGAAAGCCAAGGGTCTTTTGGGAAGGAGAAATTGAAGCAAATTAGTACAGGTAAAAAATAGTTTTGGAGAAATCAATGTGACACAGGGTTTAGTGAGAGGGATGAACTGAAACAAATCTGTATGAGTAAGGAAATGGTGTTGGATGCATTGATGGGATTGGAGGCTAATACATCCCCAGAGTCAGATAATCTACATCCCTGCATACTAAAGGATGTTGCCATGGAAATAAAGGATATGCTGGTCATCATTTTCAAAAATTCTGTAAATTCTGAAACAGTCCTGGCAGATTTTAGAGCAACAGATATAACAGCAATGTTTAAAAAAAGGAGAGAGGGAGGGAGAAAACGGAGAATTACAGACTGGTTAGCCTAATAAAAATACTCTGACAAGGCTGGACAGACTGGATGCAGGGATAATGGTGCCCTGGCCAGAGTATCCAGACAAGGGATCATGGTCATGACATACAGAGGTAGGCCATTTCAGATTAAGATGAGGAGAAATTTCCTCACTCAGAGAGTGGTGAACATATGGAACTCTCTGACACAGAAGGCGGCAGAAAGTAAGTCCCTGAACATATTTAGAAAGGAATAGATAGATATATAGACCCTAAATGTTTTAAGGGCATGGAGAGAGAACAGGAGCATGATATTGAAATAGAGGATCAGCCATAATCATTTAGAATGGCAGAGTAAGCTTGATGGGCTGAATGGCCTACACCTGATCCTATTTCCCAGTTTCTGTCAGGTAGAACATTTAACTTCTGATGTCAGGGAGTGAACTTTAATCCACTCTCTGTTACTTTTCATCTTCAATGGCCATCTTATTGGAGTTCACAGATTGATCACTGAATGAAATATCACGTGGTACAAAAAGTATTAAAAAATGATGAAGGGAGGCCTTCTTGTGGCACAGTGGTAATGCCCCATGACTAGGAGGGTCAGGTTCATGTCCCACCTGCTCCAGATGTGTGTAATAACATCTCTAAACAGGTTGATTAGGAAAAATAGGTTAAAAAAGGGTCAAAGAAAATTGGCATTTCTAACGTACATTGCAGGGAAATGATATTGAGAGTAGCATATGAGATTTGAAGACCATTTTTACCTCTTAGGAGAACAAGTGAAGGTGAGGATAGTAAGGAGCAATTTAAAAACTAATTGGACTAAATAGCTGAGCTATTTAGCTGAAGTCAATTATCACCTTTGAGTTGACTATGTAGGCCTTCATTTCTTTCGTTCCCACACACATTTTCAGTGCACCGGACTGGAAGCATGCTGAATTTTCTTTCCTTTTGCTTCTTAGACCTAATGATAAGATATAGGAACAGAATTAGGTCATTTGGCCTATTGAGTCTGCTCCACCAATCAATCATGGCTGAAAAGTTTCTCAAACCCATTCTCCTGTCTTCTCCCTGTCACCCTTGATTTGCTTGCCATACAAGAACCTACCTATCTCAGAGTCAAGTACACTCAATGACTTGGCCTCTACATCCTGCTGCGGTGATGAGGTTCACAAATTCACCACTCTCTCGCTGAAGAAATTCCTCCTCATCTCAGTACTAAAGGGTCATCCCTTCATCCTGTGGCTGTGCTCTCAGGTACCAGTCTCTACTCCTAGTGGAAACTTCTTCTCCATATCCACTCTATTCAGGCCTCTTAATATTCTGTAAATTTCAATGAGATGCTCCCCCTCATCCTTCTAAACTCCGTCAAGTACAGAGTCCTCAATCACTCCTCATATGACAATCCCTTCATCCCCAGGATCATTGCTGTAAACCTCCTCTGGAGGGCCCTCCGATGCCAGGGGATCCTTCGTTAGACACAGGGCCCAAAAGTGCTCACAATATTCCAAATGAGGTCTGACCAGTGCCTTATACAGCCTCAGTAAGATAATGTTAACATTGCACTTGCCTTGCTAACTGCCACCTGAACCTGCATTTTACCCTTAAGAGAATTCTGAACCAGGACTTTCAAGTCCTGTTGTGATTCAGATTTCCAAAGTCTTTCCCCATTTAGAAAATAGACTATTGTTGCAAAATTGGGTAGAGTACTGGTGGGTTGGAAGGCAGGACATTAAAATTTGATGTTTTTAAAATATTGATGTTTGTAAAAAGATAGGGGGAAAGGCAGTGTGTGGTCCCTTTAAAAGATGATGTGCTTTGTCTAGACTTGGAGAGAAAAAAACAGTCTGTTGTCAGCTTATGGGTTTGCAGGTGCACAGAGCATTTGAATTGTAACATTTGTGTCAAAGTCTATACAGTTAGCAGTCCAAACTGTAGTTTTGTTTTGTTACCAAGATAACAAGTTTGAATTTAGCCAATTAATTTAAAACAGGCACTTATATACTAAAAACAAATTAAATTTAAATCTGATGGTTTTGACAACATGGGACCAATCCTGTTGTAAGAAATTGATAAGTCATCAAGGGTACAAAAGATAGGTACAGTTGCAAAATCGGTACAGGACAAACTACCATCAGCGAAGATATCAGCTCTCTTAGCTCTTAGAGAAAGCATCATCTAAATAAAGGTACTGAGGCATTCTTAATTAAAATTCCTGAGAGAAGATCAATGGAGAAAGCACAGAACATTCCAAAAAATCTAACGTGGTTGTAATTTCAAGAGACTAATTTCTAATTTCTAAAAAAATTTTGGATTATATAAGCGGGCCTTAAATCTATTAGAACAGCATACCATTAGAATTTTGTTTTATTCAGGTATAGTCAGTAGTTAGAGGGTAATTATTTGGTTTGTTAATAGTTCAGTTAATTTGTTCACTGTTAGGGTTAGATAAATAAATTGTTACTTGTTGATTACAGAGTGATTATCAGGAGTTTATTTCATTTAACCACTCCTTTGTAACAGATTGGGGGTGAGAATCAGGTTATACCACTTTTTCTAACAGATTATAGGGCAAGAAGGATTTATAGTCCATCTGTTACTTCTTTGCCCAATCTCCTAGCTTATCCAAGTCCTTTTGCAGCCTCCCTGCTTCCTCAACACTACCTATCCCTCCGCTACTCTTTGTGCCACCTGCAAACTGAGCAACAATGCCCTCAGTTCCTTTATCCAGATCATTAATGTATGATACGAATAGTTGTGGACCCAACACTGACCCCTGTGGATCTCCACAAGTCACCAACTGCTTTCCTGAAAGCAATCTCTTTATCCCTACTGTCTGCTTTCTGCCAAATCAGCCAACTCTTTATCCATGCCAGTACTTTATCCCGAATACCATGGGCTCTTGTCTTATTTATCAGCCTCATGTGTGGCACCTTGTCAAAAACTTCCTGGAAATCCAAATAGATCACGTCAATTGGCTCTCCTTTGTCCAACTTGCTCACTACTTTCTCAAAGAATTCTAACAGATTTGTCAGGTATGATCTCCTCTTGTTGAAGCTGTGCTGATTCAGCTCTATTTTACCATGCACTTCCAAGCACTCTGTAATCTCATTCTTAATAATGGACCCTAAAATCTTACCAATGATTGAGGTCAAGCTAACAAACCTATAACTTCCTGTTTTCTACCTCCCTTCACTTTTAAACAAGGGTGTTACATTAACCATTTTCCAGTTCTCTAGCACCCTCCATGACTCCACTGATTCCTGAAAGATCACCATCACTGCCTCCCCTATCTCCTCAGCCATCTCTTTCAGAACCCTGGGTTATAGTCCATCTGGTCTTGGAAATTTAAATACCTTCAAACCTTTCAGCTTCCCAACACCTTCTCCTTTGTGACTGCCACTTCATTTACCTGTGGCCCCTGACCGTCTTGAAGTTCTGGTATGTTGCAGGTATCTTTCACTGTGAAAATGGATGCCAAGTAACTACCAGTTTCCCCACTATTTCTTTATTCCCCATTCTACTTCCTCAGCTTCGTTTTCCAGTTGTCTAGTGTTCTCTCTTACATCTCTCTTACCTTTTGGATATCTAAAAAAAAATTCTTGCAATCGCTTTTTACATTACTAGCTAGCTTACTCTCATATTTCATCTTTTCCTCCCTTATTGCTTTTTCAGTTATCCTCTGCTGATTTTTACAGGCTTCCCAGTCTCCTGGTTTTGCACTAATCTTCATCACAATGCAAGCTTTTTCTTTTGTTTTTATGCTGTCATTGACTTCCCTTGATCTCGTTTCCCTTCCAGATTGACGAAAGGTAATGACGCATTGAAATATTTTTTGAACCTTTCTAAATTAGCCTCTCAGAAATTCGTATCATAGCACTCATCATTGACTGACATTTATCCTTTTAATTTGTAGGTGCATGCAATTCTACATGCCTAATCATTGGATAATATGCTAATGCAATGAGATTACTGAGGGGGTGTTTGTGAGAGAGCTGGGCAAGCAGCTTCATGGACTGAGAGAGGAATAGCCTATAGACAAGAACTGAACAGGCTGCGGTACCCACTGTAGGAGATAAGATCATGTTGAAAGTTACACCAGAGAAACCAGAATTTGTGCTAAAGTGTATAGAAACTTAGGAAGTTATGACAATATATGCGCCTGTGTAGATATGAAAGGAAAAGGTCATTAGAAGCATTGGTCATTGTAACATATTATTACCTGATCCTGTTTTACAGAATTAACCATGACTAACCAGTGGCAGTCGAGAGGTTGTTTGTTTTTAGCCGACAGCATGTTACGTACCCAATGGGAGCAATGGCAGGTTGCCAGGGATGGCAGGTAGGAAGGTGTTGACTCGCATTCATTGAGAAGCAGAAGTTCCCAAGGAAAAGATGGCCCTACATTTCAGCTACTAAGTACTGATAGGGAGATATCTCAGTATCCTGGACAAGGGCCTTGGCAGCTTTGCCTATGAGAACATTAAACAACGCCCACCACCACAAAATCATTAATAAGTAAAAGATCAACACCAAGATGGCAAATAACTGCCCCACCTCATCCAGCTCTAAACCCAGGACTAGAAAATGGACCAGTGTTGGTAATAATGTTTTATATGACAATATACACCATAATCTTGTACTGTCATTCTACACCTTTTCAATAATGGCCCACCCGAGTAGCATTCCATTCAGACCCGAGCTCTGTATGTAGCTTTGGTAAATGAAATGATGGCACAGGCAGTTTGGTCTCACAGTGGAGGGTGGCCAGTGTCAGACTCCTATTCAGGTCAACTGACATAATGTCTGGTTAACGATGTTGCCACAGTATTTAACAGAGGGACTTCAGTATATAAGATAAGAATCTGTGTCTTTACAATGTACTGGGACTTCCACATGTACTTGAATAAATGATCGTCACTTGTCTCTGAGTCTTCTGGTGGCTTGTCAAGTCTCACCATAGCAATCCATTGCGGTTACAGCAATATTGTTTGTGCCATCTGCAACTGGCATGTGTGAGTGGATATAAATCAGTTTCCTAAATGAAAAGTATCGCGTTATACATGTCAGAAAAGAATTATCCAAATATTGAAATGTTAAATGCTGTGTGGACATTGTATAAATTCAACAATTTTATGAGGGCTAGGGATTTTAAAGCAGCACAGCATATATTTAGAGAGAGACAATATGGATTGTAAAGGATAGATTGTGCCTAACAAACATAATTGAAAATTTTGAGAAAGTAATTAAAGCAGAGGACATGGGAATGTCTAAGGATGTGATTTCTTTGGGTCTCCAGAAGGCATTTGGTAAAATTTCAAATAAAATACAGTTAATGGAACTGAAGGTAGATTCATTGGCTGGTTAGGAGATTAGTTAGTTGGTAAAAGACAGGGAGTAAGGATAATGGGCCTGTACTTGCATTAGGTGTGATTTGTGCTGTACCACAAGGAACTGTGTTGGTGCTTCAACAGCTGTTCACTATATTTTCGTGACTTATTTCACACAATAAAGAGATATTTTTCCAAGTTTCATACTCCTATCCCTACGTCCCATGTAGCTATGGGAGCAGAAAATTGCAAAAAAGCCTTGAGTGATAAAGTGTGTGAAACTGGCAATGGCTCACAGTATAGGTTAAAAAGAATCACATGCCACATAAACAGGCCATTTGGAACAGCAAACCTACATCAGTGCATTTCTCCACTCAAGCCTTCTCTCAACTTCTCTCAGCTAAAATTACCATTGTAACCACCTACTTCTTTCTTCCTCAAAATTGTCTAACTTTCCCTTAAACACAACTATACTATGCACTTCAATCATTTCCTGTCGTAGCATGTTCCGTGATATTTTTAACATTCTTTGGATAAAGAAATTTCTTCAGAATATCCGATTGGATTTCTTGGTAAGTGTGAGCTCATTCAGACTGGACCACAAAATAATAAAGAAAAGCATTATTTAAATGTGAAAAATCAACAAAAATGGAGTGCCAAAAACACTTAAGGGTTCATTGGCAGAGATCACGAAAAATGTAGCAGTCTCAGCTGACAAAACGTTAGCCTATATAACTAGAGTGCTACAATATATAGAAGAAAAAAATTGCTACAGCTGTACAAACACATGAGCTGTACTGTGTGCCGTTCTGGGCAATATTCTTTAGGAAGATTATTTTGGCCTAGCAATGTAGCCCAGATTCACCAGAATGTTACCAGTGCTCCAAGGATTAGATTGCGAGACAAAATTCAACAAACTGAGCTTGTTCTCTCTTTAATATAGGAGAGTATGGTGTAATTTGCTAGTGGGACTTTTTTCAGATTTTGTAAGCATTTGATCAGTTTTATGGAGCGAACTTGTTTTCGGCTGGTAGGGGTATCTTGAATAAGGGTCACAACCTTAAAAGGAGAGAAAAGTTATGCAGGAAAAAAGTTCGGATACTCTTCTTCATGGAAAAATTGTGGCCCAAGTGTGGAATTCTGTCCCTTAAAAAGCAGTCGACATTAGTGCAGCTAATGATTTTTAAATTGAAGGTGAGCATCTGAAAGTGTGTGGTGCCAGGGCAGGTGGATGGAGCTCAGAGAACAACCACCCATAATTTCACTGAGTGACAGAACAGGTCCAGGATCCCACATTCCTATAATATTCCATATTGTCCAGGACATTAGGAACAAGGAATGACTGCACGCCTAGCCAGTGATGCCAACATTCTGTGAAAGAATGAAAAACATATATATTTTGATTGTACAGAGCCACTGGCAATAACTTGTCATTATGTGTGTTCTCTTTCAATGTCTTGTTGCCTGGATTTGTCCCTCTCTCATGTGGAGATCATTCCTCCACCACTTGGTTGAAATGAAAGCAAAATACTGCAGATACTGGGGATCTGAAATAAAAGCAGAAAATGCTGAAGAAACTCAGCAGGTTTGACAGCACCTGGGGGGAGGGATACAGAGTTAACATTTCCAGATCTGAAGAAGAGTCTTTAAACTCAAAGAATTAACCCTGTTCCTATTGCGTCCGATGCTTCCAGACTGGGTGAGTTTCTCCAGCATTTTCTGCTTTTTATTTCAAGCTACTTCTGACCTTCAATATAAAATGCTTTTCACTCATACCATGTAGAAAAGGTGCTGCGACCCATTGAGTCTGTACCAAAATAACTAAATCCAATTTCCTGTGCTTATCCCATATCCTCGAATTTAATGATATTTTAAGTACTCATCCAATTTCTTTTTAAACGTTGTAAGGTCTCTAGCCTCCACTACCTTTCTAGGCAGTGCATTCCAAATTCCCACCACCTGCTGAATGAGGAGGGTTTTTTACAAACCCCTCTGAATCTCCTACGCCTTACCCTAAAACTATGCCCTCTCGTGATTGACACTTCAACCAAGGGAAACAGCAGCTCTCTATTCACCCTGTCCATACCCCTCATAATCTTCACATCAATCATGTCTCCCCTCAATCTTTTCAACTCGAAAGAAAACAACCCAAGCCTATCTAGTTTCTCCTTATAGCTCAATTTCTCCATCCCAGGCATCATCCCAGTGAACTTCCTCTGTACCCCTCTTATGAAAGCAAGTGTCCCATAGGCCTTCTTCACTATCTTATTCACGTGCTCTGCCAACTTCAAGGATCTCTGAACAATTACCCCAAGCTCCCCATGTTTCTCTAAGCTACCCAGTGTCCTGCCATTCATTAAATACTCCCACAACTTGTTTCTTCTTCTAAAATATATCACCTCACATTTATTAGGCTGAAATACCTTCTGCTGCTGGTCTGCCCTTCTGACCAATCCATCCATATCTTTCTGTAACCATACAACCATCTTCTTCGCTATTAACCACTCTACTAATCTTGGTCAGGACCCTTCTTCAGAATTTTTTTCTTCTGAAGAAGGGTCCTGACCCAAAATGTCAGCTTTCCTGCTCCTCTGATGCTGCCTGGTCTGCTGTGTTCATCCAGCTCTACACCTTGTTATCTCAGATTCGCCAGCATCTGCAGTTCCTACTATCTCTACTAATCTTGGTGTTGTCTGCAAATTTGCTTTAACAGTTCCCCCCCACCACACACACACACATTTTCATCTATTTCAATTATGTATTAATGTGCTCTTGCTGGATTTTCTTTTGTTAAAATTTGCAATGCAAGAAGATCCATCCCTTTATGATCCTGCACTTCTCAGCAGTGGATGTGTAAGGATGGAAAAGGCTAACCGCATTTAAAGATATAAATGTGACCTATTTTAGCAGTTGAGTTTAAAAGCATGTTTCCGCTCTTCATTAAAGAAAGGAACCTCCTTCTCCATTCAGACTTCCCCAAGAGAGGTTCAAAAGTCATCCTTGTGTAACAGTCATTCAACAATCTTCTGGGACAGTCCATGGAGCATATTTGATTGGTTATAATATATGTTGTTACCCAAGTTATTAATCAAAAATAACTTCAAGTTTGATGTTCTGCCTTGGAGTATTTGTTAATGTTTGAGTAATAAAACCTTTCTTTGTCACAGCAATGAAAAGGGTTGCACTCAGAAACCCAAAAGAGGGGGAAATGGTGAACAATATCTTGTGTTAAACGTTATTGTTAATTTTCATTTTAACTCTGAAGTTTGCTCTATTGGCAATGATGTTTTTGGTAATTTCATTCTTATTTGGAACTCTTTGCTGGGTAATTCCAAATGCAACTGACACCTGCAAATTAGACATTGGACTGTTCCTCCTTAAAGAATCTGATTCAGATATGTTTATGTGGAGTATGACTCCATCTCCCTGCAATAACCATTTATCAATGTTAGGAAGAGTCTACTCCTTCTTAACATTACAACAAGTTTCTAAAAATGCATTTAGTTCCCATTTCTAAGCCTGTCTTGACGTTATACTAAAGATATACTCGAAGAAGGATCAAACACAAGGGATGTAAATGGCTTTACTCGGTATGTTGTGGAAAGTTAGAGAACAAATTGTGACTTAACGCCACAATAATTCAGCACTTTCCCATTTATATATGACTTCAGACAAGACATAAGTTCCCTCTTTAGGGAAAGAAAGAACATGAATTAGCATAATGCTCTTAAGCTCTCCAGGATACACCACAAATACTTTTCAACTGATGACTTACTTTTGAAGTGTTTTGATGTGCAAAGCGGACAGTTATTTTGTGCAGAGGAAGATTCCACAAATAGCAACGAAGTAAATGGCAATTTAATCAGGTCTTTGTGGTTAGTTCAAGAATACAAATTGGCAGCATTATTTCCAAAATGAATGTTACAATCATATTTGACAAGCTTTAAAAGCTGCATGTGCAGTTGTGATCCATGTTGAAATATTAATATGTGGCTCAACTATACAAACAAACCCAGCTGACACTTTGTGAGTTTACTGTGTTCACAGGTCATCAACTTTCTGCTTTCAGCGGGGGAAATGTGACTAAGATAAAGAAGTCTTATTTGGTAAATTATAGGTTCTGTTGTGCTGGCTTATGTTGCAGGTTTATAACAATTGCGCAGATTGAATGCTGAAGCTAAACCAACATTAATGAAGGTGATATTTTGTTCAAAAATTGGATTAAAATTCAAGGTCAATAGAACTCTGGGTGAAAAGTACTAAATGAAACCAAACTCTCAGGTACTATTCCAGTCATAATTTTAATTATTCAGGAAAATGTCTATTTGATCTGAAACCAAACAATAGAATGCTAAATTAAACATAAAGGGGGATAAAACGGAGATGGACAAACCACTTTACACTGGAGAATGAGGATTTTAGGAGGCTTTTTAGCATTGTCATAACATCATATTTTTATCCAGTAACATAAGAGTTTGAGCAAACATTACAATATTGTTGGATTTGATAGGGCATCATCAAATTATAGCTCAATTATTATTCCTAATTTGCTAAAAAGAAACATAAAGTACCTGAACACATGTAACAGGCTATAAGGCAGATTACTCAGTTGATGTTAGAACCATTGTTAAGGTTATCATGTTCTTCTGTAGTACATTTTGTTTAGTGAGAGCTTACGTGGTGTGCAGGCTACAGCAGTTCTTCCATAACGCAGGTGTTAACCTGACATTTGTAATTATGCAGGACAAACAGTACTTCTATTTACCCACAGCTACCTGAAAGGCTACAAGAAGCTCCATTGGCTGAGAATGTAATACGCATTCCTTGGTTTGGCAAAATTTCAGAAACTGGAAGACTTGTAGAAACGCACTGCAGATACGGTTAAAATGGCATGGATCCTGCTGTAAATTTGAAAGTAAAAGATGCCAGATCTATCAACATGGTTGAAAAAAGGACAGGGAAAATATTTATAAGGGTCTGGATTTGCTTTAATGTTTCTGGTAAGGTTATTAACACTCGTCAGTTCTGGCAGCATCTGTGAAGGAAAAGTCAGAGTTAACGTTTCGGGTCTGTTGACCCTTCCTCAGAACTGATGGTGGCTGGGGAAACGTCAATTTATATGCAGAAAAACGGGGAGGGTGATGGGGTAGAGAGTAAACAATAGGATAGAGCCTAAAGAGAGAGAAAAGCAGTTAGACAGACAAAGAGTTGGTAACGATCAGGCTGTGAGGGTGAATAGTTGTTAATGGGGACTATTAGTGACTAACAATAGGTAGTGTGTAATGGCAGCCTATGTGGTAACAAGGCCTGGTGTGTGGGGTAGGGGGCTGGGACATGGGAGAGTTTAGGCCGTAAAATTATTGAACCCGATATTCAGTCCGGAGGGCTGCAGCGCCCCCAAGCAGAAAATGAGGTGTTGTTCTTCCAGCTTTGTTGAGTTTCACTGGAACATTGCAACAAGCCAGAGACAGATGTGCTGATCAGGGAACAGGGTGGTGCATTAATGTGGCAGGCAACAGGTAGTTCAGGGTCTTTATTGCGAGTAGAACGTAGATGTTCTGTGAAGCGGTCACCTAGTCTACACTCCGTTTCCCCAATGTAGAGGAGACCACATTGTGAGCAGCGAATGCAGTAGACTAGATTCTGGGAAGTGCAGGTGAACTGGTGCTTCACCTGAAAGGTATGTTTGGGCCCTTGGATAATGGGGAAGGAGGAGGTAAATGGGCAGGTGTTGCACCTTCATCGGTTACAGGGGAAGGTGCCGCAGGGCTGTCGAGGGGTATTGGGGGTGAAGGAAGTGTGGACCAGGGTGTCCTGGAGTGAACGGTCCCTGCAGAAAGCAAACAAGGGAGGGGAGGGGAATATGTGTCTGGTGGTGGCATCTTGCTGGAGGTGGTGGAAATGGCACCTGATGATCTTCTGTATGTGGATGCTGGTGGGATGATAGAAAAGGCCAAGGGGAACCCTATCGCTGTTGTGGGAGGGAAGAGAAGGGGTGAGGGCAGAAGTACAGGAGATAGGTTGGACCTGGTTGAGGGCCCTGTCGACCACGGAGCTGGGGAATCCTCGGTTGAGGAAGAAGGTGGACATTTCGGAGGCTCCCTTGTCGAAGTTGGCGTCATTTGAACATATACGATGGAGATGGAGAAACTGAGAGAACTGTACTGTGTACAGTTCTGGTCGCTACATTACCAAAAGGATGTGGAAGCTTTGGAGAGGGTACAGAGAAGGTTTACGAGGATGTTGCCTGGTATGGAAGGTGCTAGCTATGAAGAGAGGTTGAGTAGGTTAGGATTGTTTTCATTAGAAAAAAGGAGATTGAAGGGGGACCTGATTGAGGTCTTCAAAATCATGAAGGGTATAGACAGGGTTGATAGAGATAAGCTTTTTCCCAGGGTGAGGGATTCAATAACGAGGGGTCACGCGTTCAAGGTGAGAGGAGAAAAGTTTAAAGGGGATACACGCGGAAAGTACTTTACACAGAGGGTGGTAGGTGCCTGGAACGCGTTGCCAGCAGAGGTAGTAGAGGCAGGCACGGTAGATTCATTTAAGGTGTGTCTGGACAGATGCATGAGTAGGTGGGGAGCAGAGGGATACAGATCCTTAGGAATTGGGCGATAGGGTTAGACAGTGGATTTGGATCGGCACAGGCTTGGAGGGCCAAAGGGCCTGTTCCTGGGCTGTAAGTTTTCTTTGTTCTTTGGGATGGAGTCTTTACAGGAAGTGGGGTGTGAGGATGACCATGAGGCCATTAAAACCTTTTGGGTACAGCATCCAGGTCTGCACCCACAATCCTGCTGTCCACTCTCTCAAAAATATGAAGCACCCTTTTTTGGGCATGTTGGCTGGCCTTTTCTAGCCATCTCAGGGTTCATTTTCATGCTTTTATTGCTTAAATCATGGCTTCCAGGGACAAGTCTGAAAATAGGGATTGGGGGGTGGTGATAGTTTGCAGACTTCTATCAGGTCCCTCCAGCAAAGTTCTTCGGTTGTGTTGAAATGTTATGTTTAGGACAGATTAGCCTGGATGTAGAGTGCAGCAATATAGTGCTCATGTAACCCAGAGGCCTGGACAGATAATACAGAGACATGAGTTCAGTTCCACCTGATGAGAAGTCTAGGATACATCTCCTAAACTGGATAACAACATCTGCAGAAATGTCATCAGCTGCAGCAAATCGAATTCTGGGTATCCATATGTCTCCAGTCCAATGACAAAACAATTACTGCTGCATCTGATTCTGTTCAATGCAGTGGGTCAAGTGTCAATGAGGGAATATTTTAGGAATAGTGATCCTTTATGCTTGCATCCATCTTCAAGCAACATGTCAATGGTATGGCTCTTCATCTGACTCAAAAGATCCTCCTGAAAAATTTAAATGGTGTAGAGATGGTGACTGACTCAACAAGCCTTTCTGATCAGTTTGTCTTTGGAAAAATGACACCCACAGTCCGTTACTGCAGCATATATTGGCAAACTGGTCAATTGACTCTCTGGTTGTACTCTGTGTGATGTGAGCTGGAGCCTGTTAATCCTATGGTAATTTTTGGTTCTTTGAGAGCATTCCAGATCTTTCTGGATCTTTCTGGTCATCCATGGAAAGACAGGATGTGTTATTTCTGTGAAGCCTCTCCTTACGAATTGCAAATAAGATTTGCAGAACTCTTTCCTAGGGATCATCTATTGTTTGACCTGTAAGATAGAGGTTTTAAGCGCCTGCAATTCAGTAAGACTGTCACCAGACAGCCAATCCCTCTTGAAGTTTTGGCTAGACATGGTTCTGCCTTAAAATGTTGGAATGTGTCACCTTAAACTGTGTGTCCCTGACTTGGTGTCAATATAAGTTAAAACTGTGCTTTCTTTAAGAACACAGACCTTGCAGCTGCTGTTCTAAGTAAGTGTTCTGCACCAATTTCTAAAAACGGAGCATTCTAGCCTCCAGCTTCTACATTTCCCAACATCGAGGGTGTCTTACATCAAGGGTGCCTTTCAGCCTTTTTTCAAGTCATACAGCATGAAAACAGACCTTTCGGTCCAACCAGTCCATGCCCAACATAATCTCAAACTGAACCAGTCCCGCCTGCCCGCTCCTGACCCATATCCCTCCAAATCTTTCCTATTCATGTATCCATCCAAATATCTTATAAATGTTGTAATTATACCTGCATCCACCAATTCCTCAGGAAGTTCATCCCACACACAAAACACACTCTGTGTAAAAAAACTGTCTTATGTCTCTTTTAAATCTCTCTCCTTTTACCTTAAAAATGTGCCCCCAGTCTTGAAATCCTCCATCTTAGGGAAAAGACAATTACCATCAACTCTATCTATACCTCTCATTATTTTATACATTTCTATCGTTCCACGTTTGGAATTTCATTTTCAGGTCAGATCGAACTTCCAGATACTGTTATAACACGAGTGAATCATTAATTCCCAATGATAAGATTGACTCGTTGTTAATATCCAAATGGTAGGGACTTTGGAATGTTGAAAATGCAGCTCCTTATGTGCGAGGAGTTTCGCAAGGCAAATTTAACAAAGGGGTGGCCTTTTCCTTCATTCAAGGAGGGGGAGAGATGGATGATGTAATTACCAGCATGAGTTTATGCCCCTCCCCCTTCTTTTTGAATCTGTAGTAGATTAACACTAATTAACTCATTCTGCTTGACGTGGAATGGATGGAGCTTGTTTGTTTTTTTTTAGAAATTGGAGACACTGAAGGCTGAACCTGTTTGCAGGATTTCAACATCACAATACAGTGATGGATGAGGCACCCTCAACCCATCAAGCTATTCATCAATGACACATTTCAATGTTGGGGAAGTACTGTGGATACATTAACTGTAGTGAGTGTCAGGAACCTCAAAACCACTGAGCCTGGGTACACTTAAGCATATCATGACAAAAACTATATTAAGACTCACATGCCCTGGTACTATAAAACATTTAAATAGGATCGTTACCTGAAAATGTAAAGGGATTCTGGTAAATGATAAAGTGCATGCACACAGTCTCAATGGTTTCAATAACAAAAAGTAATGACTTTAAGGGAATATGCAGAATATTGAATCTGTAGACAAATTTACATTGAGATATATCAAATATCTAGAATGAGTAATCAAGTAACTTAAAAAAAAGGTTATCTTAGAGAAAGAACAAAGTATGTTGCGCCTGAATCAAACAAAAAAGTTTGACTTCTGTTTTAAAATATTATAAGATTATGTTCCATGAACTATCAAACCTCTGGAATTAGATACGATGGTGATAGTTAAATTGCAAAACTGGATGAGAAGAAGAAATTAGGCTTAGTGACAGGTGTTAGAAGACAAAAAAAATTAGAATAATGGGTAGAAATGGCAATTAAGCTTAAAATGTATTTTAGTGAAAAGGAATTTTAGATGAGAGTACCAAACTGATCGCTTTCTCTTGGTGATGTTTGTGTCCTTGTCTTTCTTTTTAAGAGACTTGATTTGGTGATCAAGCCACTACCCGAGGCATCGGGACAATATATGGTGAGATAAGTAAAACCCCACAGATCATTTGATAAGATCATGTGGGAGTCTAGAATGTGTAACATGGTCTCGGGATACTGATGTAAGTGTGCAAAAGTGAATGTTACCTTGGAGGTGACAAACATGAGATGGTAAAAAGCATGCACTGAAGAATGGGTCTCAGACATGTACACCTACTTGGCAAAAGGAATGGCTTGGAAGAGCATGAAACAAAACAATAAGACACTGACACAAAATCCATCGTGAAACTGACTTTAAAATAATGAAAGGAATATTAGTGAAAGAGATGGAGAAAAAATTACAACCAAAATATAAAGTGTGATTGGTTATTATGTCAAAATGTTGAAGAGATGAAAGAGTACGGATTCTGGGAGAAGTAATGGTGGACTGAGTGAAAGGGCCTGTCGGATGACATCCCCAAAGATCATTGCGATCATTAATTTGATGATACACCCTATTGTTATTTTCTTTGTATTGATGCCCGTTATTTTCGTCGTTTCATTAATCTTCTAGTGTAGCTTACATATTCTTACTATATGCTTATGCACGGCTTTCGCTGATCTGCATCTGCATTTGTAACATGTGCTGTCAAATATCATCAGGGGTGGAATGTGTAGGATGGGCTGAAGGGCTAAAGGTTAATGATGATATTTGACAGCTACATGAGCAAATAGATTGTATAGGATGGGCTGAAGGGCTAAAATTATTGATGATACTCAACAAGCTGCATGACCTTGGATGAGTCCTGTGAACATTCCTTTATGGGCCGATGACGGCACCAGCAGCTTGTTTTTTCTGTAGCTATGTTAACTGTACTGGACAGTAGTTTTGTTTGCTGTATCCATTTTCTTTGTGCTGGCTGTTTGTTACCCTCTATAAAAGAGAAAGAGTTTCGTTCCAAGTTGCTGGACTTCGTCTCGGCTCGGAATCGTGAACAGTGCCAGGAATGAACTTAAGCCTCCAGACCAGCCATCGATCGAGGGGTCCCTGACGGGTAGAGGGGCGTGAGACTTGTTGCTTTTTCACTTTTCTCTTCCATTTATTGTTACCACTATAATCATTATTATTACTTAATAAACATTCATATTTAAGTTGTCAAGCCTTCTCTTAACTACATTTAACCAAATTTGAAAAGAACCACTTGAATGCAATCTTCAAGACAACCTTCGATATTTATTCTGTCTTAAAAGAACTTAAATAACTAATCAAAAATAAATTAGCTCCGTTTTCTTTATAGTTAATGCCATGAACGCACAGAAACCGATGCTGTTTAAGTAAGAGGAACTGTCCCTTTATCTGAATTCTCTGTTTTCCAAAGTTGCTGTGTGGCTGGTCAACAATTAGTTTTGAAAATATTGCCACCAAGATACTGGAGACATTTGTAAATAGTCATCACTGCTATGAATGTGTGAGTGTGCCTCCAACAGGTTGTTACCCAATAAAACAATGCTTATTTTCGCTCCTGTAACAAAGAAACCAGGCGTGGATACTCTGATATTGAGACTCCAACAGTCGTTTTTTGCAACTAATTAGAATATACAAACATGACATTCTTCAAGTACATAGGTGCCTAGTCTAGCATTAAGCTATTATTCTACAACAGAGGAGCACACATTCGATAACATGCCATGTTTCAAGTCACCTGGGGTACGGTGGACTACGAGGCCTTTCTACACTCAGGTCACATACTATGATATAGTGATGATATCATGTGCATCGTGAGCCATAACACAAACCCTAAAGCACAATTGCTTACTGTTATCATACTTCCCACCATTTCAAACTACCTGAGGCAAATATTTAAGATATTTATTGTTAAATATCTAAAAGTTATAAACCATATGAAGAACATTGATTAAGGACAAGGACAATCCTAATTATTGCAAAATGCTAATGAATGTTGTTATCTATTTCAGCACTTTGAATTTTCTTTCTTTTTTTCTATAAGTAATGATTCCTTTCAAGAAGAAATCATTAAATAGCTGGCCTGCTGTCAACACTTGAACTTTGACACATATAAAAGCCAGGTTAAGATTTCTTGAGCATTCAAAATTGACTTTGAAGATAAAATAAATAATCTGGAGATCATTTGATGGCCTTGCAATGACATCACTAGCTCGCAGAAAGCCATGGATTGGAGTGATGAATGTTCAGATTCGTTCGCAGATTGAACTTATTGGGGAACATCATTATTGTGAGAATTCCTCCAGAAAATAAAAGATCAAGCAAGTTCCGTTTGTTAGCTATAACTGTTTCTCATATGCACAGTGCCTCATATGGGGAAGCCACAGGATGCAAAACCCTTGCTCTTATAATTGATATTTTTGATGTCATTCTGCCCAAACTCCAGTGTTTGCCATCTGGATTGAAAAATGGGGTGCAGTATAAAACAGGCTGCAATTCAAGAGAAAATTTTAATTTCATTCACCAAGCTCAGTTTTAACCTTCCAAATAAATAAATGAATAGATCGAAAGGTAGATAGGTCACACACACACACACACACACACACACACACACACACATCTGGTAATAAATGGGTTGAAGCATTCACTGTGTATTGTGTCAAGTAGTTTGAACCAGTAGAAGGCCATTGGCTTAAAGACATTGCAGTAATGGGTTTTACATTAAACTTCATGGAACAAATTGAATTTGTATTCATAATAAGCTGATGTTGGATAACTTGATTTATTATGTAACTCAAACCCATAAAGTATGAGAAGGTGTGCATTTGTTAGTGATTAAGACAACTCAAAATTACTTTGGCATTAGATTAATTACCTGCAACAATCTTGAAGAGTGTTGTCAGCAATGAATGCACCTCTTAAAAACAATTTAGGCTGCATATTATACTTTAATTCATCAAAATGTCATCCTGTATCTTCTCAGCTCACACTGGATCTTTCTCGTAGCTTTCAAAGAATAATGGTTTATGTGCAGAGCTCTGAGGCAGGAGGCTCCTCTTCAATTGTTTGTACTGCCACAAGGATTTTTAGGCGATGCTAGAGATTGGTAACCCATCCAAACATACGGCCAGATTGTAAATTAAAAGTTAAGTGTGCAGCCTCACAGAATAGGTTTCTCAAAGACTGAGCTACTACCTCTGAACATGGGGATCAATTGTATATTCACCTGGTTTTATCCACTGCCAGATGCATGGGATTCACTCTGGAATCCAGGAAGCTTTGATTTGGCTGACTGAGGTTCTCTTTTGAGGTTCTCTTTTGTGCATTCTGTTGCTCTGACCTTAAGGTTGCCTCTGCCCACAGGCAACACCAACATTCCCAGGGCAGTTGGGGTTGGCAATAAATGCTAGCATTGCCAGTGATGCTCACAAGTATAGCATTCTCACTGAAAGAGGCTGTAAAATGACAGATTGAGGAACCGGAAGTTCATGAGCAGGAATCTTTTCAAATTGATGGGAATGGATATCTGTTGAAGTGTTGAGTGGAAAAGGCAAGATGTTAACAATGGACACAGAAATGACAGACAGCAGCTACTCCCCAACCCCTCTTCAGTTTTCTTCATCTATTCTAAACAAGATGTCGTATGGATGTGGTTTACAGAACAGTGGGTCTTATCCAAATTGTAAATTCCTAATGTTTTGATCCAGAACCAGACTTTGTTACATTATGTCATAATGTTGTTAGGGACCAGTCACCTTTTTTTAAGTACGCAGAATTGAGTCCCAGGTGGCTTACTAAGAGACTAAGGCCACAATATCCCACAGTTTTGAAAAGTTAGAACATTACATGATTTATAATAATGTATAACTTATTCATAACACCCAGAGTAAACATGTAGTAAACAGGGCAATATGTCATGATCAAACATCCCACAACACACATCAAGTAGCCAATACCCTCAAGACAGATCCCTCAGATTTCTCAGCACTCTCCCAGTTGTTAATGACACAATGGGTCATCAAATATCATTCAACTTTACAACAGATTTCAATTCTTCACTTCGGTTAATCACACCCTGAAATTCCCTTTCAAGAGATGTTCCACAATTAACTGCTTCAAGGACTGCTCTCCTTCAGGTAGATTACTGTCCTGGGCACTAATACTGCTCACTTGTACCAAACAACTGTTTTGAATGGAAGAGAAAAATAGTATAATTGAAGAAATGGAAGTAAAATGGTGCTTGAAATTGCAAATAATCTTTGCGCCAGTTGTTCTCAATTATTGTATTTTGTTCCCATTTCGAACAGTAATAATTTACCCAATGGCATTTCTCTGAACTGACGTAACTGAAAGAGGAGGATGTATAGAGGGAGACCAATCAGATCATTAGGTGCTACATATTCAGTTAGTTCCACATCAGTATCTGTGAACAAATTATTATCATCAGAAATGGGAACAAAGTACGATCATTTCGAACAACTGACACAAAGATGTTTGCAATTCCAAGGACAATTTTCCCTCCATTTTTCCACTGATACTGTTTCTCTTCCATTCAAAAGTGAAATTTGAATAGAATTTCTGGCAAAGAAATGAAAATATATTGCATGTATTCAAGAGATGTATTTTCTGTTATATTACTTCATACAATCCCTGCAAGAAAGAAGGCCTTTCAGCCCATCAAGTCTACACCAGCCCTCTAAACAACATTCCACCCACTCCAACCTTTCCCTGTAACCCTGCATTTCCCACAGCTAATCAACCTGGCCAGCATATCCTTGGACAATTTAGCATGGCCAATCCACCTAAGTTGCACATTATTGTACTATGGGAGGAAACTGGAGAACCAAGCAGAAACCCACACAGACACGGAGAGAATGTGTAAACTCCACACAGACAGTTACGCAAGGGTGGAATTGAACCTGGGTCCCTTGTACTGTGAGGCTGCAATGCTAACACTGAACCACTACGCCACACCTTGGATTTGGATCTAGGCTAAGTTTTGGATTTGGATTTGGATATTTGGCTCTTTTAAATTTTGCAAGAACTATTGTTTCTGATGTACCCTTTTGGGAAAAATTGTAATATTCTTCTGTTTTACCCAAAACATCCATAATCACTGGAGCTTAGTTAAACATAAAGCTACTAATTGGGCTGAATTATACACACATTTCTGAGGCAAAATGCTGATATTACAAATGCCAAAACCTAGATCTTGTCATATGGGGTAATTGAGGAAATCTGCTGATACGTGCTGCTGGCAAAAACATAACTACTAACTGGGAGAATAATTTTTGACAACTTATCCTACAAAACAAGAGAAAAAGCTAAATATTATAATGAATTAATGTTCTGACATTTACTAATTCATGTTACATAGTCAATTTCTATCCCAGTCCATCAAATGTGACTCTCCATAAGCTGTCTGCTGCTTTCAAGATTTTACTAACAGAGCAGGGTTTTAGAAAATTCTGCCCATGGTGAGCTTTCTCCTGTTGTCCTCGGGCATGACAAGGCTGATAAAGTTGCATTAAATGTATATTCACTATTATTCTTAATGACTGTAGTAAATGCATTGATGTTATTCTCACAATATTGTCGAGAGGATTTCAGCATTTGTTCTAGCAACTGTTGTGTACAGGTCTGAAAGAGTTAATAAAAAAGTGTTATAACCACCATCTACTGTGATGATGTCACATGGACTTGTGAACAGAATAGCTTAACATCGTGAAGGAGTAAGACCTCATGATGTCTATCGCATCAATATAACCCGTAACTAGTTGCTAACAATGCAATTAACTATTTCTCCTTAACTACAACTGAGTCTCAGAGTGAGACAAGGAAGTGGTTTGCCTCTACCACACTGGCCAAAGCAGGTTGTGCAGTTTCCAATACTTAAAGAAGATGGTGGTAATAACCTTCATCATGGGCAGCCAGCATTCCCTTACAACATAGTGGGAGTGGCGTATATTTTATTTGACTGCTCGTCGGATCTTCCCAGGGTGCGCCACGAGGTGGTGATCTGTGGGAATGGTCCCAAGTAAGAGGTCAGGAGTGAGTGGATAGAAATGGGAACCTGCACGAGTAAAGCTTAAAATCCCCAGTTAGCCAGGGGTAACTTTAAAATGGTACAGTAATCCAGGCTAGAAAATCAAGAAGTCAAAAAAATTACGTACAGCTCAGATTGAGTGACATTGCCACAGTGCGTGGGCAACACGTGACATGTTTACAGAAATGAAAGGGAAAATAAAAGCATGAAGGAAATAATAAACTGAGGTCATCGAACCAGGGACATCATGACGCCAGTAATTAAAGCGATAATATTGTACAGATTGAAAATCTAAACAGACTTGGTCTAACAGGCGAGACTTTCTTCAGGCTATGAACAATGTGGGAGCTCCTTCATAACAGCCAGGAATCAATTGTAAGCACCAGCACCCATGATGATGTACTGTCCATCTGCGGATACTCAAGAGTATTATATTATTTTCCAGTCACTAAAACACAATAAACTAAACCTTCTTAATCACAAAAGATCCTTCCAGTTAGATGAAGAAGTAGAACTAAGCAGGCCATGAAGTCTCCAACACATAGATGAAGGTGGTAGTAACCTTCATTAGGAACAGCAGCTCATAAGACCAAAGGGCACACAAGCAAAAGTTAAATATTGAATATAATGATTGCTGCCAGTCCATAAGCCGCATTATTGCTCAGATAACAGGGTGTGGAGCTGGATGAACACAGCAGGCCAAGCAGCATCAGAAGAGCAGGAAAGCTTGACATTTAAGGCCTAGACCCTTCTTCAAAAATGGGGGAGGGGAAGGGGGTTCTGAAATAAATAGGGAGAGAGGGGGAGGCAGATAGAAGGTGGATAGAGGAGAAGATAGGTGGAGAGGAGACAGACCAGTCAAAGAGGCGGGGATGGTGCCAATAGAGATGAGTGTAGGTGGGGAGGTAGGGAGGAGATAGGTCAGTCCAGGGAGGACGGACAGATCAAGGGGGCAGGATGAGGTTAGTAGGTAGGAGATGGGGGTGGGGCTTGAGGTGGGAGGAGGGGATAAGTGGGAGGAAGGATAGGTTAGGGAGGCGGGGACGAGCTGGGCTGGTTTTGGGATGCGATAGGGGGAGGGGAGATTTTGAAGCTTGTGAAGTCCACATTGATATCATTGGGCTGCAAGGTTCCCAAGCGGAATATGAGTTGCTGTTCCTGCAACCTTTGGGTAGCGTCGTTGTGGCAGGAACAGCAACTCATATTCCGCTTAGGAACCCTGCAGGCCAATGGTATCAATGTGGACTTCACAAGCTTCAAAATCTCCCCTCCCCCTACCGCATCCCAAAACCAGCCCAGCTCGTCCCTGCCTCCCTAACCTATCCTTCCTCCCACTTATCCCCTCCTCCCACCTCAAGCCCCACCCCCATCTCCTACCTACTAACCTCATCCTGCCCCCTTGATCTGTCCGTCCTCCCTGGACTGACCTATCTCCTCCCTACCCCCCCATCTACACTCACCTTTACTGGCTCCATCCCCGCCTCTTTGACCTGTCTGTCTCCTCTCCACCTATCTTCTCCTCTATCCATCTTCTATCCGCCACCCCCTCTCTCCCTATTTATTTCAGAACCCCCTTCCCCTCCCCCATTTCTGAAGAAGGGTCTAGGACCGAAACATCAGCCTTCCTGCTCTTCTGATGCTGCTTGGCCTGCTGTGTTCATCCAGCTCTACACCTTGTTATCTCAGATTCTCCAGCATCTACAGTTCCTACTATCTCTGAAATATTGTTCATATACTTCTGCAAAATGGTATGGGCTGCTTCATGATGAAAAGAAGTTGTGAAATGATTCAGATAAGGTAAAATTTTAAGGAAATAGTTTCATTCCTAACTTAATGTTGAAAGAAAAGTCATTATAAAGCAGTTGAGGATGTTAAGCTAAGGATATTTCCCTGAAGAGCTCATGGTAATATTCAGGAACCCCAACATGTTGCCTCCAACAACTCGTATCTTCCTTTCTGTCTGTTTGCAGGTTCAGTTGAGATGTTGGATGATTTTTAATTGGGAACAACATGTGGAGTTACTGGGAAAAGGCAAGAGACTGGCGCTCAGTTAAACTGTTCACTGAACCAGCGCAGACATGATGGCTGAAAGGGGTACTATAATAATTCTGTGATTCTGTGATATCTTCAAGCACTGTAAACATTTCTTACTGAGCCCCTTTGATGACAGTTTCACTGAAACACTTTGATATTATTTCATCGAATGATCCTTTGATGTTCAGGGCATCTAATTTAACATCTCACTGGTCAACATCTCTGTCTCAGGCTTACAGTAGAGCTCCAGCGAAGCTTAGCACAAGCTGGAAGAACAGCACTTCATTTTCCATTTGGGAACCCTGCTGTTTTTAAGAGCAAAATATCAAGTTCAATAATTTTAGGGCCTGAGCACCTTCTCCTATTTCCTTTCTTCAACCTCCACACTCCAGACCTTATGATCACATGGGCTGCTTTCAGCACAGCTAACCCATTTTCACCTCTTATGGTCCCCACTTAGCAGATTTTCTTCCTCCCCAGTTTACCATTATCCAGCACTTTGTCTGCCTGTCTTCCTCTCCCTCTTGTCTCCACCTCTCCACCTATCACTTACTCCTTTATCCCCACCTCCTGTCTTCGGCATATGTACCACCTCTTCTTAAATACTACAAGTTCTGATCAAGGGTCACTGGTTCCGAAATGTTGACTCAATTTTCTGCCCACAGATGCTAAGTTTCTCCAGCAATTTCCGTTTTTGTTTTAAACTCACATTTGATCTGGCATTAAGTTCTCATTTTTGGAGCTGATGTACAGATAAAGACTGATATTTCATCAAATTTGATTTATCCTCTTTTTTGTGAATAGAGTACACCAAGACACAGTGTTACTAATGACAAGAAAGTTAGTCAATGGTGGAACATCATTAAACTGTCAGACATAGGAGCTAAAGTTGGGCATTCAACCCATTGAGTCTGCTCCGCCATTCAATGGGATCATGGCTGATCTGATAGTCCTCAACTCCACTTTCCTGCCTTTTTTACATAACCCTCACTGATTACAAATCTAACATAGACTTTAATGTACTTAATGACCAAACCTCAACAACCCTCTGCAATAAAGAATGCCACAGATTAACTAATGTCTGAGAGAAACAAAAATCCTCCTCTTCTCTGTGTTAAATGTGCAACTCCTTAAATCTGAGATGATATACTCTGATTCTAGTCTATCCCAAAAGGGCAAATAACGTTTCTGCATCCACCCTGTCCAGTTCCTTACCAGCCTAAGAATTGGATAATGCATGAAATGACGTATCTTTTACTTTTTTTTGTGAATTGTGGGCTTTGCTGACTCAGCTAACATTTAGTACCCATCCCAAGTGTACATGTGTCTCAAGTAGCTGACACCCAAGGGGAGTCCAAAGCATCCTCCTTTTTCCCAACTACACATTCAGCTAAGGAATGTTGATTTAACTTACCTTTCGAGTGGTGGCCTTCAGCCATTCCCAGCTGGTTTGGAAGCTGTGAATTGGAGAAAATAAGTCCTGTTTTCATGACCAACAGTATTGACAGTCACCAAACAATTTCACTGTAGGGCCGGACAGGGGTTTGATTCCATTAAAGCAACATTCTGCCAATAATAGATATCTGACATTGAAACATCAAGTGCAAGGAATGTTCAAAAGATCTGTTGAGAAAAAATGTTTCAAGTCGATGACTAGGTCAATGATTAGATACCGTATTTGTCTTCAACAGCATCTTTGAAACCAGTGGCCTCTAGTAGCCAAATGCATGAGAACACCAACATCAGCAAGTTTCCCTCCAAGTCACACACCTTTCTGATTTTTAAATGTTAGCGCCATTCCTTCACTATCACAGGGTTAAAATCCTAGAAAACTGTCTCGATCAGGGCTATGCTGTACCTACAACAATGGACTGCAGAAGTTCAAGAGGCAGCTCACTAGCAACTTCTCAATTGGGAAGGATTAGGATTATTAGGACTATTAGGACTAAGACAGAAATGCTGACCTTGCCAGTGAGGCTCATATTCCAAGGTCCCAAGAATGAATAAATAAAAGCAAAAAGGTGCTCATGAACTTTATTCATCTTGAAAATTGATTTAAATATTATGGCAATTTAATGGTTCTGGTACTGGACTAACACCATGGTAATTCTGAATTTGAAACTGTACATGAGAAGTTATAAAGTTAACTCAATAAATCTATAGACTGACACAAGAAAATAAAAAAAGTTTCAAAAATTGCTATATTCTATTAAAAATGCAGTAGGCCGAATAATGTCCTCCAAGCTTCATTCCTCCCTGTGTTTATTGACTTCCTGTAGTTCTATTTGCTAGTAATTGTTCTCTGATCCACTCACTCTTTATGAATTTCGTCCTCTACTCCACCTTCATCAGTAGAGCCTTCTGTTGTCAAGACTGTATGCTCTGAACTCTGTCCCTGAACCCCTGTCACTTTATTAGGTCTCCCACAGCTGTTCAATTCTTTTTCGAAAGCTATTGACCATGCTTTTGTTTGCCTCTCCTAGCTCATTTCTACCTCTGTTACCTGCCCCTTTTCCCTTCCTTGTTGGGGATTCTGGAATATTTATTAAGTTAAGCAAACAGAATTTTCACAGATTTTCTCCATATTCACACATGGGTCTGGTGCAAACTCTGTACATTAAGAAGTATTCCTCATACACTTCCAGATTCACAAGTTCAGCACATAATGCAGAAGGCAATTGGAGTGTTGACCTTTATTTCAAAGAGAATGGAGTATAAAAATAGTCTTGCTAAAACTATACAAGGCACTAGTCAAACCACCCCTGGAGAACTGTAAAGAGTTGTGGTTTCCTGATAGGGAAAGATATACTGACATTGGAGGTAGTCCAGAGAAAGTACACTAAGCTGACCCTGGCTATGGAAGGACTGTGTTATGAAGAGATGTTAAGCAGGTTGGGCCTGTATTCATTGGAGTTTAGAGGAATGAGAGGTGACCTCACTGGAACATACAAAATTCTTAGGGGCTTGACAGAGTAGATGTGCAAAGATTGGTTCCTTTTATGGGAGTGTCCAAGTCTACAGAGCATAACCTCTAGGGTTACCCCTTTAACATAGAGATGAGGATAATTTATTTCTCTCTCAGATGGTAAGGAATCTGTGGAGGTCTTTACCACAAAGGCTGTAGAGACTGGGCCCTTAAGTAAATTCAAGGCTGAAATGGAGAGATTTTTAATCATTAAGGGAATCAAGGGTTGGCATGGGTGAGTTGGACCAAAGGGTCTGTTTCAGTGCTGTATGACTCTATGGGTTATGGCAAAAAGGCAGGAAAGTAGAGTTGAGGATTATCTCATGATCTCATTGAGTGGCGGGGCAGATTCAATGGGCTAAAAGGTCGATTTCTGTTCCTAGGTCTTATTTTCTGTTTATCTTCTGCCATTGTTAGGGGGAGATTGAGAAAACCCACAAATAAATTATTGGTGGATGTAAATGCAAGTTGTGGCTGTTGAGATACATGTGCACTATGAACTTTATTGAGGATGATATTCCTGCAGTCTCCTATCTGGGTTTGATGTACTGTGCTGATGATACAGAATCATCTCATCAAGGCATTCTAGCTATCAGTACAATATTTTATCTTGTTGCAAAGTTGGCTGTATTATAAATATCCACTAGTGCAGCACCACAGATGACATGATAACACTTATCATGCATTAAAATTGTGTCAGTAAACAGGATTATTTTCCATAGAGTTTTCGTTGGCTACCTTAATTATTTTTGCTTTTTTGTTTAATTACATTTTGTGATATGCACTTGCTTTAAATGCAAAAATAATTTATATAAATATTCAGCTCTGATACTTAATCGCATTTTCAGTACAGTAAATAAAAGTATAAACCAGAGGAAAAAGTATTCAAGTAGATTTAGACAACAAATTTCTGAAGTGAAACCAGTTTTAGCATTAAAGTTGATAAATTACTATGATCAAGATGATGTTGAAGAACTGGATCAAGGCCTTTGATTGTCACAGTGAATGATAGTCTGTGATGATATCCGTTAACCTTCAACGGACTTCAAATGTATTGAATGCCAATGAGAAATGATTACTTAATTGGGAAATTCACTGGTAGCAAACTTCTAACAGATTTTACTGAAATCCTGGAGATTGTATCATTATCAGCAAATTTTACAGTATATATTGCTTTTCAAAAAGACTGAAGGCAAAAGCTTCTGACTGCTTTAATAGCTTGGGTAAACCTACAGGACAAACAATTCCGATACAAGCGTGTCTAGAGATTCCGTGTCTGCCTCTCTTAATCATTTTCCTCTTGCGAATATGAATTGGAATAATGAGTCAATTAACTTGCTAAAATGGCAATGATATGCAAAATAGCCTGCAAGTCAGGAGTTCCGATGTCTGGATTTTAACAAGTGCCCCATACTGTGCATGACTGATTATTTTTCAGTGCTGTAAACATGCCACATCATGTCCCTTTTTATCTCAGCGCAAAGCGAAAGGTTTAATTGCATAGGGCAATTAAATAATGAATTCCATGTAACCTACAAAGTCCTGAAAGATTATTTTCTGCAAGAGAGCTCCTACCCTTTGACTGTGCTTGACTTCCTCAGTAGATGACTCAGTCTGTAGGTCAATAATCAAACCTTTTTGTAGTCCAATACAGATTAAATAAATTCTGGTTCCTAAACACTCTGGGTCTTTCATATTCACAAAAAAACCAGGTGACATTATCACTCAAGTATTAATCCACACTGGAGGAATTTCACTTCGTACAATTACACAAAAATCAATTACACACAAAAATAATAAAAAGGACAAATCCATATTGCTTTAATCTCTAATTGCCTAACACTTAAGAGGATCCATACCTGGAAATGGAAATATTACAGTGAGGAATTCACAGTCTTTCCACATCTTGAAAGTAATACTTTTACTTGAGCAAACCCAAGGAAGATCTGATTCATGTCAAAAAGTGAATCCTAATCAGATACAAAATAAAAACCAAAAGAACTGCGGATGTTGTAAATCAGGAATAAAAACAAGTCAATATCACTTCTCTGTTCTGAGGAAGGGTCACCGGACCTGAAAACGTTTACTCTTGTCTTTTTCCTTCACATATGCTGCCAGACCTGCTGAGCTTTTCCAGCAACTTTGGTTTTTGTTCCTACTCAGATACATCCTTCCTCAAAAGCTATTTCTTGAAATAATGCATGAGGAGTAGTCTTTTCTCCCTGGCATTGCACTCTGTTTTTACCTGGAGAAGCCAGGGCAAAGAGGTACAGGCGGTGCTGCTAATAAACAACGAGCACTTAAAAGTTTTTTTTGTCTCCAGCGAAATAAAATCAAGGTCAGTCAATTTCAAAGTGGGGTTGTGAAGATGCAAATAGTTGATTGAAGGTGATGTTGTGAGTTAGTTAGAAGGTCCATCATCACTTGACTTGCGCAAGTTCACCAATTAATTTGAGTTATTTTCAGATCAATTCAAGAAATAGTAGCTCAACTAATTAGCCTGTTATGTGATATAAGGGATTGGCTGCAGAGAAAGCAAGACTTGCATTTATGTTGCTCCCTTCACAATCTCAGCATGTTAAATTAACCAGTATACAAGGGTAGGCAATGAAGGAAACTGGGTTTCTCAATAAAGGAAAAACAGCTGGGGAGAGCTCCATTTCTGTTTTGCACCAAATGTGCCTTTATATGTTGCACCAGGTTATCCATTATACAGGGTGGCCATTATTTGTCCCACTATCTGCATCAATGAGCAAAATTGAAGGACTCTCCTGTGGATATATAAGTAAATACTAATCCATACATGTGAGGGAAGTTCTAAGTTCATTCTGGGTCAGTGGTGAGCTAATTTATCTTAGTTGTGGGATTTTACAAACTTGATACAACATCATTACAAGGGTATGGTGGCAGAGTTGTAGTATCCTCCCTATCTCTAGGTCAGGAGGCTTGGATTCAATCGCTTCTGCCCTGGAAGTGTGTCATAACAGGTTGATTAAAATAACCCTAACAACATTAGTGTTAGTGCACAAGCAAAATTAGAAAAGGTTTTTGAGCCAATCCCTGTGCAATGGGAACCAGCTGGAAAATGTGCATATGTCTGACAAGTACAGGGATGGGTTCAAGTAAAACTCAATGACATTAGATTTCTTGGCCGCACAAATGAAAAATTATGGTATTGTCTGAAACAGACTAAATTGAAAGGAAAGTAGGCAGATTTGCACAGAGAGATGAAAAATAAAACAGCTCTGTGTTTCTTACAAAATGGTTTGGGAGACTGGGACATGAAATTTAATGGTGCAGGAAGTTGATCTGCTCTTAAGCTTTATGATCTGACCTGTAGTGTGTGAAGGAGACCTTCATTCAGAGAACACGGATTGCTTCCTGCTTGGAGAAATAGATTGTTATAACCGCATGTTACATTTACAAAACAATGACAAACACATTGGGACCTGATAAAGTAATATTTCTTGACTCCATTCATTCTAACAGACAATTAGCTCAATGATTTTAAGGTTGCTCTCCTGATCCCATAACTGAAGATCATAGTATCGTGTTTTAACCATTTAAAAAAACAAACGTCTATATTGGAGCTTTTGATGGGTCATTTTATTGTTATTACTTCTATAATTACAGGCAGCCTGAGATGAATAGAAAGGTGATTGAAATCCAAAGTGATTTCAAAGTTCAATCGTTTCCAAAGTGATTGAAATCTTACACTGGCCAGGATCTCCTGTGAGAATTCTGACACGACTCCAGCATAAATATGGTGCTCACTACTTTTGTAAATTCATACATACCTCAATTTTGACACTTGGACATGGTTATGTATTGCAGAAATGTTGCAGTGCGGAAGGAGGACATTAGGCACATCATGTCTGCACTGGTCCTCTAAATGAGTATTATGACTTAGAGCCATCCTCCTACCTTTTCCCCATAACATTTTTTTCTATTTAAATAATCATCATTTGCTCTTGAAAGCTCTGATTGAACCTGCCTCCACTATCCTTCCACATGGTGCATTCCAGACCCTAAACATTTGCCATGTAAGACTTTTTCTCACCTCACATTTGCTTATTTTGTAATTTATCTCATATCCATTCTCTCACATTCTTAATTCTTTTATGAGAGGGAACAGATTCTCCATACCAACTCTGCTCAGCCCTCTCATTATAATTTCTATCAAATCTACTATTGGCCTTCCAAGGAAAATACAATTACTCCCACCAATCTTAGTAACTGAAATTTTTTCAGTCCTGGAACCATTCTCGCAAACATCTTCTTTATTCTCTCTGAAGCTCTCCAAGTATCTTTTCTGAAGTGTGATGCCAGGAGCTGCATATAATGTTCTGTCTGACGTTTAACTAGTGTCATCAATAAAGCCTAGAATACTGTATGCTTTATTAACCACTTGATCTCTCTATCCTGCCATCTTTATTGACTTAAGAAACTATAATGCAGGTCCCTTTGCTCCTATATACCATTTAAGGCAGTGTCCTTTATTTAATATTATATCTCCACTTTCTTCTACCAAAATGTATCACCTTCTCTTCGTTGAATTTCATTTGCTACTTATCCCTCCACTCCTCCAACTTATCAGTGTGCTTTTGTAGTTTCATACAGTTTCTCACACATTACAATACTTCCAAATTTTGTATCATTCTCAAACTTTGAATTTTCCCCTGTTTAGAAAGACTATTTATACATACATGAGGAAAAGCAAGGAACTCAAAAGTGACGATTGGGGAATTCCACTACACACTTGCCTGCAGCCTGAAAAATATCCATTAAGTATTACTCTTTGTTTCCTATACCTCAGCCAGTTTTGCATCCACGTTGCTACTTTTCACTTTATTCAATGAGCTATAACTCTTTTCTCAAGTCTGTTGTGCGGCTGCACATCAAATACCTTTTGGGAGTCCAAGCACACTATATTATCAGCCTTGCTCTCATCAGCCCTCACTGTTGTTTCTTCAAACCAAAACATTAATTAAACACGATTCTCCCTAAAGAAATTCATGCTGGATCTTCCTAATTAACCACATTTTTCTATGTTATTATTAATTCTATCCCAAATAACTTTACATGACGTTTCTCCGCAACTGAACTTAAACTGACTGGACTGTAACTGTTGAGCTTTTGTTTACAATCTTAGTTGAACTAGGGTGTGATGTTTGCATTTCTCCAGTTCTATTAAACCACCCTTGTGTTTGGGGAAATTTAAAAGAAACTTGCCAGTGTTTCTGCAATTTCCACTCTCACTTCATCAGAATCCCTACAGTATGGAAACAAGCCCTTTGGCCCAACAAGTCCACACCGACCCACAGAGTATCTCACCCAGACCTATCCCCAGATACTATGGGCAATTTAGCCCGGCCAATCCACCTTACCTGCACGTTTGGACGGTGGGAGGAAACCGGAGCACCCAGAGGAAACCCACGCAGACACGAGGAGAACGTGCAAACTCCACACAATCGCCCGAGGGTGGAATTGAAGCCAGGTCCCTGGCACTGTGAGGCAGCAGTGCTAACCACTGAGCCACCACGCTTCCTTCAATAATTTTGAATGCACATCATCCACTCCTGGGATCTTATTAACTTTGAGTATCAACAGCCATTACCTTCATATGTAAATTGCCTTTTAGGTCCCTAATCAACCCCACTTCATTTTTTTACCATCTTTTTACTATTCATGTGCCTATTGAGGAGTCTGGGATTTCCTTTTATGTCAGCTATCAATCCTTTATCTTAATCGTCCTTTGCTTCTCTTATTTACTTTTCCACCTCCCTTCTGAACCTTCTGTACCTAGTAAGTAGTTTATGAATTTCCTTGATAATTTGTGCCATTTCTGGGACACAAACCAAAGATATATAAGCAGGAGTATGTCATTTGGCCCCTCAAACCTTCTCCACCACTTAATAAGATCATTACTTATCTGCCTTGGGTCACAATTCCTCTTTTCTGCCAGCTCATCATAGCCCTCAATCCCTCAATACTTTAAAAAAGTCAATCTAACTCCTTTTTTAATACCTCCAGTGATCTAGCCTTCACAACTCCCTGTGGTCAGGTATTCCAGATATTCACAGTACTCTGTGAGAAGAAATTCCTTCGCACCTCAGTTTTAATGAGTGTTCACTTATCTGTAACTTTGTCCGCTGGTTCAGGATTCCACCACAATTGGAAACAACTTCTCAGCACCTATCCTGGCAAGCTCCCTCAGAATCTTGTAAGTTTCAACAAGATCAGCCCTCATTCTTCCAGACTCAATGATTATCTTTAGCTGCTCTTGATAAGTTAACCTCTTCATATCATGCATCAGCTTAGTGAATCTCTTTTGAACTGCCTCAAATGCCAGGACTCCTTTATTAGACACAGGGACCAAAATCATACACTGTACCCCAGGTCTCTATTCCCTTTAATTTTTCTTACCACTACATGGATCTTCGAAACCCATGCATGGCAACAGCTGGCGGAACCAGAAGTCAATGTATCCACATGTCGAACGTTGCGTGCCAATCTTCCGAGCCTCACCAAGATCCTGTACAGTTGTAACAAGACTTCCGCGTTCTACATTTCATTACCCACGCAGTAAAGTCCAAAATCCCATTTACCTTTGCTGCACCGGTATGCTAACTTTTTATGTATTGTACATGACAACACCCAGATGTACTGCACTTTTTAAGATTCTCTCCTCATTTAAATAATAGACTGCCTAATAGTTCTTCCTATGAAAGTGCATGACCTACATATTTCTACACTAAACTCCATGTGCCACGTTGTTTTGCTCACTCAAACTACTTGTGTCCCCTTGAAAATTCCTTATGCCCTCATCACAAAATGTCCTCCCAACAATTTTTGTATCAACAGAAAATTTGGATACATTAAATAATTGAGGTCCTGGGGCTGATCCTTGTAGGACTTCACTAGTTTGTTTTTAGTTCGTAAACTTCCCTTTAATTGAACCCCCACCCCACCACCACCACTAGGGAGTTTAAAGCCTTACCTACTACCCGAGTTATATGATTCACCAAGATACTGGTCCAGCATCATTCAAATGAAACCTGTCCATAAGGAAAAGCTCCTTCTTTCCCCAGTATTGATGCCAGTGCCCCATCAATTGAAACCCATTTCTCCCACACCAGCTTTTGAGCAATGAAGCTATCCCTCTATTCTTATTTACCACACACTAAGTTGCAAATAGAGATTATTGTCTTTGTGCTTCTGTTTCTTAATTTAGATCCCAACTCTTGTAATTCTTCATTGGGACCTCTTTCCTAGCCCTACCTACATCATTGATAAATAGGCCTTCACAGCTAGATCATTCCTATTCCACGCAGAGTTCCTGTTCAGGGCTAAAGAGAACACCCTGACACCTTGAAGTCAACAGAGCTTTCAGGACTCTCTGTCTTTGCTGTAGAGAATAGTTTCTATTCCACTAATTAGACAATCCCTTATTTCTACTCTGCTTATCTTTTCTCCCCTCCATTTGAAGGGTGTACTCAACCATGGTTCTGAGTCAACTTGCTAATCCTCCCTGCAGTCTGTGCTGTCATCCACACTGGGAGTAAGTACTTCATACCTATTGAACAAGAATACTTTCTGAGGCACGTACAAAGCTAAATTCTGGATCCCTACACCTATCTTATTCATGGTCATACCCGCCTGACCCTGACTATGGACCAAATTTGATGCAATTCACCTAAAAGATGTGACTAGCTCCTGAAACACAGTGGTAAATGGACACTCCCTGGTGTGTCACAGTGTCCACAGCTCAGACTTCGGCACATCAAATCTGAGCCAAAGTTCTCCAACCAACTGACACGTGCTGCTGGTGCGAGCACCATTGATCCAGCTGGTTTCCACCAGCCCCCACATGCTAGAGCTGCAACACATTGTATACCCAGACATCTCTGTTAAATGTTTGCTTAATGGCCTTGCTGCTTAATTACATAGTCTCCATCTACCATCTGTTTCTGTTTATTCATTGTGCAAGTTCAGTGAGTCTTTCACACTTCGAAATGGGGCAATAATATAGGTGTGACATAACAAAATGATCTATTGCACAATCCACACAGGAAAGAATTATGATTTTAGAAGTACAACATAGGTTCTCCTTATTTCCTGAGAGCAAAACACCATCTGAAAATAAGCATTAATACTTTTATTGCAAAAGGTAGTATATAGTGCAAATTTCATTGATTATTTAATGATTCAAAAATTCAAGCAGATGAACTCTGCCGGAAATGTCATGTCATTTCCCTATAGTTAGATTTGGGCAAAAATAAAGTATATATTGATACATTTTTTGTGTAAGTGCAATCCCGGAAATGTGGGGCTATTGAGTCATTGGGGGTGAATTGCACTTGCAGAATTGTAAAGGGGGCTTCATGATTCATGGACCTGTTTCATACTCTGCCACATTTTCTTTTCCCCAGTATTTCCTATTTTACCGGACAGCCAAAACTGAATTGGACCTCAATATATCTTTGTGATAATACACATGCATGCCTACATAAAGGACTTATTTGGTGCCTTGGTAATGTCCTGACCTCTGAGGCAGGAGGCCAGGGTTCAAGTCCCACTTACTCCAGCGGGTTTAGGCCCGAAACGTCAAGTTTTCCTGCTCCTATGATGCTGCTTGACCTGCTGTGTTCATCCAGCCCCATGCTTGTTTACTCCAGCAGTGTGTTTGAACAGGTTGATTAGACCTATTTGTACAACATACTTGAGAGTTTGGTACGTTGAATGCTACAAAGTAGCTGAGCATTATTTTGCCAATGGCATTGATTGAACCTGTATACAGGGGACCCCTAATTTGCAAAAACTCGTACTTAGGAATGCAATCCCAGACAAGGAGTTAATTGTAAAGATCTGATATTTGAATTTTCACGTGCTTACGGATGGTTATTTAATATCGTCCTACCTTTTGTTCTGACTTGCATATAAATCAATTTGCCAACGGAACCCGTTTGCAACCCAGGGACGGCCCGTCGAGCAGAATTTTAAAGTGGCTGTATCGCCAATAGTTTCTACAGCATGGATTATAGTCACAGTTCATGCTGACAATCCCAATTATGAGGAATCGATGCTGTTGACTTCCTCATTTTTCCTTCAGACCTGTCAACTTTTACTTTAGTTTACAGGGTTGCTAGACTTTATTTGACCATGACAAGGTGTCGGGAAACCCAGACGCAATCCAGGAGATGCACCACTTCCCGGCGCACTGCAGCTGGTATTGTACTGGAGTGTGCAAGATTCCTGTCCTGAGACTTTTTACTGTGACCTGCGATTGCAAATTACTTCGTAGCATTGAAGAGGAAGATCTACACAGATTGCTGCATCTCTATAAACCACAACATGCAGGTGCGGATAACGAACAATGAAACTAACCTCTATATTTATGTACAGAAGTTTTGATTTGACAATCAGAAATTAAAGCAGAAATTGCTGGAAAAACTCAGCAGGTCTGCGCAGCATCTGTCGAGAGAAAGCAGCGTTTTCTCCAGTCCAGTGACCCTTATTCAGAAGTTCTGTTGCCATCTGTTCTAATTTATCTCTTTGTCAAAGTGACAATTTTGATGCTGCAGATCGTTTCTGAATTCTAGGTTGGTGAGAGGAACATCAATTAGGGTTTTCACCCCTGATTCCAATCTGACTGAAAATGTATGTTCATGAGTGTGGGCACTAACCCAGTGTAGAAGCAGATGCACTTGTGATGCCCAGGAAATAACCTATTTACATTTATTTTCTTTCACAAATACATAATTTCTGTTTTCAATTACAAACAGGGGCCGCCTGAAGAGCTAGAGAATGGCTGATAGTCAGGTTGAATGAATACTATATAAAATTCTAATGGACAAACAATCAGTTTATTTCTGTGGTATGTGGGGATTCAGAAGTTTACAAATTCCTTTTAAGTAAAGACACCTTTTTCACTTTTTGTGACTGCATTATACAAGAGCTAATTATCCTTCATTGTAGCAAATATTAAAACTCACTTAATTTTACGTATGCAGATTTCTTCAAATCTTTGCCCTCAAAATACTCTTTTCAGAGAGTGGATTGCAGTGATGAACAGCTCCATTCAATCTGTTTGTGTGTCTCCTTCATTTAGTTGTTGAAAAAGTGTACATGTGACACAAGAAGAGGTCTTTCAATGATCTACTTTCTCTTTTCTCCAAATAATCTATTCAAGACTAGAAAGTACAACCCATCATTTGGTTTCCGACATGTTTGCAGAATGATATGACAAATAGTGGCTTAGCTTCTAATTGAGTAACATCAGAAATGGTTATAGTTTGTGTCTGTTCTGTGCAAATTTTCTTTTTAAAAGCTTAAAGATGATGACTATTTGTGAAATTATTCCCAAATGCCTTGCCAGTTAACAGTTCCTAATTTCCATTTAACAGAAATAGCCTGATATGTTGGCTTCTATTAGTGTGAGATCCTATCTGCTTACCAATGCATACAATTTGAAAAATGCCAAAGACAATCCAGTTTGAAAAAGCAATCCATGACATTGCTGAAGAAGTGGTTGAATATTCAATCTTTTTATAACCATCACAGAAAATGTGCTAATAGCTTATTTCAATAGCCTTTGAACTTTTCAGAGCAAGAAAGGAAGAGAGAGTAATACAATGATGTGCAAATGTCTGATTGCAGATGATAGACACAAATTGCTTTGTCTTTGCTATGACAATCTTCAAAAATAGAGAAATGGTTCAGTATGTCCTTTTGGAAAATCAATGGTTAGTTGATTGGTTAACAGTCCCATATTCTAACACTTTTCTAAAAATGAAACTATCCATGTTCTGAGAAAGGGTCACCAGACCCGAAACATTAACTCTGATTTCTCTTTACAGATGTTGACAAACCTGCTGAGCTTTTCCAACAATTTTTGTTTGTGTTTCTGATTTACAGCATCCACAGTTCTTTCGGTTTTTATACACAGACAGTTCTCAGCTATTGCAAGCAAAAGGAACTCCAACTGTTGGAATTAAAAATAAGGCAGGTGTTTAATTTCGTTGGAGACACATTATGGACTCTATAGGATTGCGATTCTCACATGTATCTGAATAATTAACACAAATTAAAATTTTGCTTATTCAAGTTTTGTATACCATGAACCAGCTTAAAATGAAATCCTTGACCTGAAACGCTAACTTTGATTTCTCTCCATAGATGCTGCCAGACTTGCTGAGCTTTTCCAGCAATTTCTGCTTTTATTTCAGATTTGCAGCATCTGCAGTTCTTTCAGTTTTTAATGTGAAATCCTGTTCCCCACTGACAAATCCCATATGCAATCATTGGGATATTTTCTGTTTTTTACAATTGAAAGGTCAATTTTAAACTTGTTGCCATGCATAAAACTGATGTTGTGGATTAAACATATCTGCTGTACATCTCTCCTGATTGACTATAATAGAGATAAATATCAGGAGTTTTAAAATTAACTGTTGACTTATTAACACCCTATTTGCATGATGACATTAAGTCATATCCAGCCCCAAGAATTCATTCTGTAGCTTATACTTAGCCTTACTGTTATAAATCTCATCAATATTGGTCTCATTGCCCCTATCATATGTCTTCATAGCCACTTAGCAGGAACGTACTAGCTTCAAGCAATGACAAAAACAGAAATTGCTGGAAAAACTCAGCAGGTCTGGCAGCATCTGTGGAGAGAAAAGAGAGCTAATGTTTCAGGTCCAGTGACCCTTCGAGCAATTTGTGTTTAATGGTGGTTGCAACCTGCACCCAAAGGGACTAACAACAGAGGCAGAGATCATATGAGGTTGGCAATCCACCTAATACACTAGGTATATCCAGTATACAAGGTACAATTATATTTCTCTAAACATCCCTCTTGACATAAAAATCAAAAACAAGTTCCGTGTACTCTCATTTGCCGGTAGAAATTACTCAAATTGCCCAATATATACGGGCACTATGAAAATTATCATTCATTGACTGTACTAACTTTAATCAGTTCCACAAATATCAGTGTCTGCACATGCACTGCGTACATTGATGTTAAATTATGCAGGTTTCCTATTGGTATGCGTACATGCCATTGTTGGTTGTTTATCTGGCATCTGCTCATTCCTAGGGTGACTATTAGGTGACTGAGGTGTGCTATTATATTGCAATAATGCTCATTATATATTCTTTGTGGATGGTTCAAATTCATCTTCCTGATCAGCTAACTGCAGTGAAGGATCAGCTTTGTGAGTTGTGAGTAGATGTCTGCAGTGTGCTGATATATCTGATGATTTATGTTCACTACATGTGCTCGAGACGACAGCTGCACAGTAGAGGTCCTATGTTGCCACAGAGGTGGACTTATGTTGAGAACATTGAGTCTTGCAACTCTGACTGCCTTTATAGTACTTATGTCTGGCAACGATTTGGTAGGTTTGTTAAGGCACAGTTTGACTTTCTGTCATTTCACCTTGATTATGTCACGGTTGCCTTCTGGCTTCAGTAGTTTTTTTCACTGTTATAAAAGTAGTTTGTGTGCAGCATGACTCCATTCCATACCTTCAGGTGTTGTATTTCTTCACTTGAGGATCGCTTTGGAGAAGTCAGTACTGGAGTTTTTCTATTTTGTCATGATTCCTTAGGTGGGTTTCACTGGTGCCTGAGCCTTTCCATTTAAATGGGGATAGTCTGCAGAGGATAATGTGGAGATGATGTATGATCTTAAATTTCCCAATCCTTTATGAAGTGGCTGAAACCTTCACACATGAATTGAGAGCCCTTGTCACTTATCATAACTTCTTCCACACTCTCACTGGTAGTCATTGATCTCAGCTGGATACTAACTCCCAATACTCAGAATAGTGGTTGACATTGACAAAATAACCACTTTCTTTGATAGTGAAGAGGTCTGTGCCATCTTTACCCATGGTCTGTCTGGAATGTCATGGACCTATGTGGCTGCTTAGTTGCTTAGCTTGGTAGTCATTGCAAGCACTGAACTGGTTGATGCAATCCTTTACCTTATTACGCATTCTTAGCCAGTTGGGCACTTTCCTTGCCTTCCAGACACTAAACTCAATTCTTCGATGGCTTGCATGGATGTTATTTAGCATTCCATTCCTCATCTCTGTAGGGATAATCACACTATTTTAGTTACCATCTTGGGCTATCACCACACCTCTGTATGCCCAATACTTTCTTGTAACAACCAATGAATACTTGACATTTTCAGGCCATAACTTCATTACTACTCCCTGTAGCACTTGGAGAGTTGCATCTTGTTGTATAGTTTGCTTGATTTTGCCAAGATAATTGTCTTTTAGATTCAAAATCTCTGTTCAGTAATGACTTCCAGACGATTTTGATCTGTTACTTGACATTGAATCTGGAAGAATTCACAATCTGTCTCAGCATCATCAACATTCTTCATATGGAGAGGCTGCTCTGCTTAGCATATCAGCAATGCCCATCTGTTTGCAGTTCTTGTGTGTCATGTCCAGATGATATCTTCACAAATTAACCAATATTCTTTGCAATGTGTTGAAGTAAATATTTGAGGAAGATGCTTTGACGTATTTTGTTGTCACTTTATCTTTCACAAATAGATGTTCACAAGCAAATACAATGATAAGCCACTTTTTCTCATTCTGAGCATGTTCAGTTTGCATTAGTGTCTTGAATGCAAACAGATTTGGTTGTCCTCGTTGCCTAATGGTTGCTCCAAGACCTGCTTTTCTGGCATCATGCTACAAGGTGACTTTCTTATTGACATCTTCATATTTTTGCATTGGCACCGTCACTTTTTTAAATTCTCAGGAAAGCTGCATCTCATTCTCTGCCCCAATACCGCTGCACATCCTTTGCAATGAGCTCCCATAGAGGTTCACACTTTGTTGATAAATTAGGCAACGAGTTTGCTAAATAGTCCACAAACAACGAAATACTTGCATTGTTTTCTCATCTGTTGGTCATTGCATCTCTGCTGAGCTCTCTCCTTGTCAGGATATGGACTGTGATAACAAGGTGCTGAGCTGGATGAACACAGCAGGCCAAGCAGCATCAGAGGAGCAGGAAAGCTGATGTTTCGGGCCTAGACCCTTCTTCCTTTTATCTTCAGTAACCATCCTATGTACCTGACCATGGCGCATCTACAATTGCATCTTTTTCTTATTCAGTTTCAGGCTCATCTGATAAGGTTTCTGTAACAGTCAACCATATTCTGATCATGGCTTACAATGACTCCTTTTATTGAGTCTCCACATCTATAGACTTCCAGATCATCCACAATAGCTTCAATTCAGGAAGATCATTGACCACTGTGCAGTTGCTGCATTGATATTCTTCCAGAGCAGTGGAAATTCCAATTGTCATACATAACTATGTGCAACTCTTATGTCATCCAGAAGGTAGTTACAAAAACATTCCTTTCATCCAATGTCACTTGTCAGTAATCATTTTTAAAAGTCTAGAATGTAGTAAACATTTCTGTTTTGGCAAATTGTAGCAAAGTTTGTTCGATGTTTCACATGGGGTAGTGATATCACATAAAAGCTTCATTGAGAACCTTTGGGATTCCATTACCTTGCGACTTTTTCTAAATCTCCTTGAAATGTATGCTTTCAACAGTAAAAGGCCTGTCAGTCTAAGTCTATCATGGTAAATAAGAGTAGAGTCTTCCAGGGGGGTCTGAGTAACATGGACTATAAAGAAATATGCGGCACAATCGGACAAGTAGCCTGGCAAGGCCTGACTCAACATCAGGACCATCTCACTCCATCTTTATGCTTTTCACAAGCAACTCTGTGAGATTCTGTTTAGACACTGGCAAGATGCCAATTGATGGGCCTTAATGCATGTTAAATTCTTTGCTATTGATCCAAATCACCTCAGTAATATTCAGATTGCCATCTTACCAAACTCACAAAGGAACTTAGACATTGGGAAAATTTGCCAGGGAAACCAGGCACCAACATCTCAGGGCATGATGTGTGGGCATCAGCCACACACAATCAACATTCACAGACATTGGCATTCGACATGTGCCAGTACCTAAGAATCATTACATCTCTAATCTGCTTAGAGGACGTTTCTGCAATACAATGCTGCACCTTGGTGGCATCAATAGCTATCATTTTAATGCTACAGCAAGGACAATTTGTGCTCGGGGACATACACTCAGCTCATGGACTGCACCAGGCTACATCTCCCACCTGGTCACCTGTTGCCCTGTCACTTACCAACTCTGAGCTTGTTTGCATTGCTACTTTGCCTTGCCTTTTACACTTTGCCCCCTCAACCACCGATATCAAACACATATTACTGCTGTCCTACCTTGCTGTATGATCAAAATCAAAGCCAGGATGATTGTCATGGTTGTTAGCAGGCCTCAGTCAAGACAAGGAGATAGCCTTTGCTGAGAAGTTACAGGCACAGTAAGTCAAGGGCAGCCTCCAGCACTAGTGCAGGGCCTGCCCGGGACAGTCAGAGTCAGGATCCCCTGCTTTTAATAGTAAGGAGTTGAATGATGGGAAAATAACAACTGTTGTGACTCCTACTGCCCTGTTATAGTTTATTTTACCCTCCTGGGCTGAGAGAGAGGCAGGTATTACAGAAGATGGAAGTGGGTGACAGAACTGCTACTTTTGGGGCAGGTGGATGAGTAGGCAGCGCGGAAGGAATGCAGCTTAGTGGTATCAGATGTGGGATGGGTGACAGTGAGTGAGGGTAAATGTTGCAGGCGATAGTGAGGATCATAGAGCTTGAGCCTTAACAGGAGGTGGGTACAGTAGCAAAGATAGAGTAAATGTGGAAATGAGATGGTGTCACTTATGCTGGCAGAGTGGTAATGAACATTGATGTTCTTCCTACACTGCTAGGCATTCCTCGAGACAACTGAGACTGCTTTAACCCAGCTGGCAACACAGGTCCCTGGCATGGTCTGATGTTGTGGCTTTCACTGTTAGACCCAGCAGTGGAAGAATTCCTGCATTGGTGCTGCATCATCAAGCAGGAGCTCAGGAACACTTCCAATAAAGTTAGGCATTCAATTTCCCCAGTATGCCATGTCTGGAGCAAATGTCAGCAATAATGAGAGGCAGCTCCAGATGACAGTGTTCGTTCGCTGCAACTGGCCTTTAAAGATGCACACGCACGAGGTGAGGGTTGAGTTATTCAGGGAAGGTACATGTTATGATTGGGTGGAAATAGGACATAAGAAACACCATCGAGGCATGGAAGGTAGTTAATGAAATGTTAATGAGTTTGATAAGACAGGGTGAAAAGACTCTCCAGGTTTTGCAGTGTAAAATTCTCCAAAAACGTGAAGTAAGTTGGACAAAAAGCTGCAAGATTCAGCCCAAAAGGCTTGTAATCATCCTTCTCCCACAGTCCAAAGATGTGCAGGTTAGATGGATTGGCCATGCCAAATTGCCCATAGTGTTCAGGAATGTGTAGATTAGGTGGGTTGAAGGGGGATGGGTCTGGGTGGGATGCTCCAAGGGTTGGTGTGGATTTGTTGGGCCGAAGGGCCTGTTTCCACACTATAGGGATTCGATCATTCTATGATAACATATCCTAAAACTTTTTTCAATAGCTTCGCGCGAATGATTCAGTAGCTGTGCATTTGTGCCCTCTGTGGCATAGGGTCATAGTATAATATTATGTAATGGTGTATATTTTGAAGTATGTAAACCTATTGACATTTCCTCTTTCAGAGATAACTATTACTTCATGTTGGTAGGGACAGAAAGTCCCTAAGCACAGATGACAAGATTTGGTAATTTTTTTGTTTTGCAGGTGGTATTGTATAGTATATTGTTGCTCAGGCATCACTTTCTTTTTACCACGATGGAGGGAACGTCTGAAATTTTCCAATCAGATCTATAGAACATGAAACTTTCAAATTCTAATCCCGTCTCAAGGAGTTATTGAATAGGCCAAAGTATAGCTGTATCGCTGATAATGGTTAACTGGGTGACAAAGAGCCAAGGACATGGATGCACTCCACTTTTGGAGTCTCCGTCCTTTCCTACCCCCTTGACGTCTGCACTATCCTGAATTTAAGACTGGAGCCTGGGAAATACAGATGTCAAGTTAAATTCTGGCCGATCAGGCACAGATCCATCGGCTTTTTGGCTCTTTTAAGTTTTAACTATTAATATTAAATGCAAATTGTGTGAAGTATTTACCTTGGCTAATTTCAAGATTAACACAACTTAAAAGTGCCTGACACACTGGCACCATTTGGTGTGTACGTTAATTATTCTGACAGAAGCTCTAACAGCAGCTTTCCAATGTATTTCATAGATTTGCATTAGAAAGTCGGGGGTTTCGGGGGGATGAGTTATCAGCACTCCACATAATGCTGTTTATACAGAGATACCATGGACAGGAAAAAACATTTTTTCAAACCCTGTTCCCTTTAACCAGAAATACTTGATCTAAGCTTACGGGAGCATCAATGAGATTAAGGGCCGTCCTTCAAGCGACAAACCTTTGTGCATTAATAGACCATTACTGCTTGCACAATGGCACTGGATCCACGGCAGCTGTTGAGTCAATGTTTCATGCTTTGAGACACATCTGCTCCAAATGAGTGTTAATATTGCAACTGCATACACTCAGGATTGGCTCTGTCAGATTTGCTGAGTGTCATTCCATTCCCAGTGACACCAGAATAGCAACTCACTTTACAGTGGCACACTCAGTCTTTCCTCCCACAACTTACCAGCCCCCACACACAAATTCCCAGTTCCCCCTCACCCCACAGTAAGTAGCAATTCTCAAGGAGAAAAAATGCATTTATTTCCTGCACCCTGTCCAGGAATGTCAGATAACAGTTTATTCATTCTTGGCCCTGGATGACTTTGAAGCATATCAACAGTGACAAAAGTATATTGAATAATTATCTTGAAATTAATACATTATACCAAACTTAAATAAATGTCATCTGATCAATATATCTTCAAATGAAAAGGAAAGAGATGTGAAGGGCATTGCTTCATTATTCATTAATTTTAGAGTAATGTAGGCAGATGAAATGGTTATTTCAGCCTGGTGCTATTACACTCACTAGTATTTTAAATAATGTCTAGTTTTTACAGTGCTTTCCTCCTCTCAAAAGGACAGGCGATAGGTCGTTTGATTAATTCTATGAGCTGTCCACTAGAATTTGAGGAAATATGTTGGCTCGTACAATTTTAAATAATTAGAATTATACAGTTTCTGTGCATTTTACTTAATCCTTGCTACTTGCATGACTATCTGATGGTTTCTGTTTTCTTTTATCTTTTGTGTGAAATGGTAATGAATAGATTTCTTTTTAAATTTGTGTATAGTTCGGTCTTATGTGTTGTTGCTTAAGCGTACGTACCTTGCTTATTAATGTCAGTGAAGGTCCATCGTTTTGAATTTTATGGCATAAACTGCTTTCATTTGTGATTGTCAACTCAAGAAAGTTTTGGAAAATACATTAGTTTAGTCTTCTGGCTGTTTATGCACAAATGGATCTTTTAGGGAATTGGGGAGTTTGGCTAGGTGAATAATCTGCATATTTGATAGACATGAATATCTTCTACCACAGAAAGGTTAACATTTCATAAATCAATTAGAATGTGCCTCATTGCTTGGTGTAGAATAATAGGGATATTACTGCTTTAGAAATCATATGCACCCAGATCCAGAATATTAGCATTCAACACATTCCAGCCTCTCTGCACTCTCATGGCATATCCCCAGTCCACGTATAGCGTTGTGCTGTAATTTGGAGTGTACCAACACTGTCATCACAATGCTGCTGGCAGGACACTTTGCATGCAGCGACAAGTACATATCTCATAAATTGGACTAGGCAGCATCTGCGAGCAGTTCGCTTGCTCTCCTAGCGCTCACTTAAATGCACCTACTTGCAGCATCCCTACCTTGCTGTGCTTTGCCTTTTGGCGCAGCCACAAAGCAGGCAGCTTGCGATGGCTGCCAGCAGTCACCAGTCAAGGGGCTGGCTGTCACCATGCAAGGTCAATGTTACACCTACAGCATATGCCAGCAGTTGATGTGACTCACATATGCTTCAACCACATAGCTTTGCCTTGAAATCAACGAGCAATAGTGTTCAGTCATGTTAAGGTCAACACCCATCAGTCAGGGGGTCTTGACACAGTAAGTCAAGGGCAGCTTCTGATATTAGTCCAGGAGCTTGGGCCCAGTCAAGTGACTATTACACTCAGGGTCAGATCTTCTCATAGTGGGAGAGGAGCTGAATGTCAGCTACCCCACCACCAGTCTTGGCTCCTTCTGCCCTATTATGGGCTGTTTTCTACTGAACTGGAGAATGGGAGTGATTGAGTGGGTGGCACAAATGTTAGTGCTGGTGCTGGTGGGGGAAGGTGGTAGGGAATGCATTGCAAGTAAGTAAGTGTTACAGAAGACAAGCAGGGTTAGTCGTGCGGGGAGGTGGAGTTGGTGAGGGAAGATGTTATATGCAATTGTGAAAGTGGTAGAGCATGAGCCTTGGTGGCAGGTAGGTGCAGTAGAAGAAATAGAGTGAAATATAGCGGAGAGAAAATGATGGCATGTACCTGGCAGAGGGGAGAAGGTCAATCACCTACTCCTTGATCGGCTGGAGAATTCTCACATTTTTAAATATGTTTGCTCTTATCACCAGCGCCTGTATGTGTGAGCCTCTAAACTAGTTATAACTGCAGCATTGTGGGTATAGAACCCACCCATCCTTATTGTTACACAATGTTCCTTTGTCCAAAATATGTAGCGAGCAGTTCCTACAGAAAATGCGAGTAAATGGGTAAATCAGAGATGCTTGCTACTTTGGCAACAGGCTCCATCTTTCCAGACAGATAATCACTGTTATTGTCAGGGGTGCTTGGGACGAGGAGTTGGTTCAAAGACAGGAGGCTAATGCCAAAGGCTCACAAGAAATGTAGCGCCCAAAGATGTGTTTCATCTTCAGTGTATGGGAGTCTGTGTAATGGGGTTGCCCTTTAAAGTGTCCCACATTCCCTGAATTTGAAGCCACCCTCCCTGCCAACCACAGAATGAGGCACTTGGCCTACCTGCTCTGGGTGAGGTCACATAATTATCATCCACATTATGCACATCATTACAGAACAATGAAAGGCAGCAGCAGCTACTCTTCTGACTGGTTGCACTGACTGCGACCTACTCCTGGACTGAAGTGATACACATCACACTGACCATAACCTCCCAACTGTCCATCCAACTGTGCCTAAACGCCTGGACCAAATTCAGTATGTGTTCTCCTTACATCAAATTGGGAAAATAGATTATTGGCAGAGGTCGAAAAAAGCTGGAAAGTCAATTCAGTGATCTTTGCATCCTGATTCCAACATTGGAAAAATTCTACTTTGGCTTGCCAGGCCATTGATGTTAAGTTGTATTTCTCTGGAAGTTCCCAGTGGTTCCCACAGAAGTACTGAGTGACTCATTTACTCGGAAAATGTCTCTGAATTATTGGATCAAAAGTTACAGCTCAGAGCAACTACTGCAGGAAATGTAATATTTTTGTTTAAATATTTTATTTTACTGCAGAGAGCAAGTAGGTTCTGCTTAGAAAAACCACAATACACTTTTCTGTCTTTTTCTCTCCCTGTGTGACTGTGTCCCTGTAACTTGGTTCCAGTTCCAATCGGCTTATTTAGCTCATAACCAGCTTCTTTTGTGACCAACTCCTCTGCTCCTTTTTGTCTGCACATTTCAGGAACCATAGTCACAAAAACAGGTATCAGATTCCCTCCTGTGAAGTTATGCAGCCATCCTGGTAAATCCCTGACTTTAAAAGCGGTTATTTCTCATCGCAGTCCACAGTTTTTCATGATGCAAAAATAAAAAGACAAGATTCTTACAGTTCCAACAGAAGAAAAAGTAAGACCAATACGAGTCAAAACAATTTCTTTGGATCAACCTATTTGTCAAAATGAAATGAGAACTAATCCTACCAAAACAGAAAACATGCATAAGATGCGTATATCACATGATAGAGATTACTTACAAGAGTTTCTTCAAATTTTTCTCCATATATCAGAAAATTTTCTTTATCAATATGCAGATGTACCACGAGAGAAGGAGCAAAACTTGACCTTCGTTTGGGAAATAAGGCAGGGCAAGTTACTGCAGTGTTAGTGGGGGAGCACTTTGGGACTAGAGATAATAATTCTGTTAGTTTCAAAATAGTTACGAAAAGGATAAACCTTGTATAAAAATCAAAGTTCTTAATTGGTTAGTCAGGCAAATTTTGATGGTATGAGACAGGAACTTTCAAGAGTTGATTGGAGTAGACCTTTCACAGGTAAAGGGACAACTGGCAAGTGGGAGGCTTTCAAAAGTGAAATTACGAAAGTTCCTGTTAGAGTGAAGGGTAAGCCTGGTAAGAGTAGGGAACAATGGATGAATAAAGATATTGAGGCTCTGGTCAAGAATAAGCAGGAGTCATATATTAGGTATTGACAGTTGGGATCAAGTGAATCCCTTGAAGAGTATAGGGGGTGTGGAGGCATTATTTAGAGGGAAATCAGGGGAGCAAAAGGGAGATATGAGATAGCATTAGCAAATAAGGTTAAGAATAATCCAAAGAGATTCTATAAATACATTAACAGCAAAAGAGCAACTAGGGACAGAATAGGATCCCTTAAAGATCAATGAAATTATCTATGTGGAACCACAGGAGATGGGAGAAATACTAAATGAACATTTCATATCAGTTCTTACTGTGGAGAGAGACACAAAGGCGAGGAAACTCAGGGAAATAAATATTGATGTCTTGGAAATAGTCCACATTGCAGAAGACGTGCTGGAGATCTTAAAAAACATAGAGGTGGATAAATCTCCAGAACCTGATCAAGTGTTTCTCAGGACATTGTGGGAAGTTAGGTAAGAAATTGCAGGATCCTGAGCAGAGATATTTATATGGAGACATCCAGCATGGAAACAAACCCTTCGGTTCGACTCGTCCATGCCAACCAGATATTCTGAATAAGTCTAGTCCCATGTGCCAGCATTTGGCCTATATCCGTTTAAACACATCTTATTCGTCTACCCATTCAAATGCCTTTTAAACGTTGTAATTATATCAGACTCCACCACTTCCTCTGGCAGCTGATTCCATACACTCACCACCTTCTGCGTGAAAAGTTGCCTCTTAGATCCCTTTTAAATATCTCCCCTCTCACCCTAAACCTATACCCTCTAGGGGAAAAGATCTTGTCTATTTACCCTATCCATGCCCCTCATAATTTTATAAAGCCTATAAGGCCTCTCATGATTTTATAAACCTCTATAAGGTCACCCCTCAGCCTCCAACGCTGTAGGGAAAATAGCCCCAGCCTATTCAGCTTCCTCCTATAGGTCAACCTTCCAACCCTGGCGACATCCTTGTAAATCTTCTGAACCGCTTCAAGTTTGATAATATCCTTCTTATAACAGGGAGACCAGAATTGCATGCAGTATTCCAACAATGGCCTAACCAAAGTCTTGTACAGCCTCAACATAACCTCCCAACTCCTTTGCTCAACACACTGAATAATAAAGGCGAGCATATCAAACGCCTTCATCACCATCCCATCTACCTGTGACTCCATTTTCAAGGACTATGAACCTGCACTCCAAGGTCTCTTTTTTCAGCAATACTCCCTAGGACCTTACCACTAAGTGTATAAGTCCTGCCCTGATTCACCTTTCCAAAGTGCAGCACCTCACATTTATTTGTATTAAATTCCATTTGCCTCTTCTCGGCCCATTGGCCCATCTGATCAAGGTCCCATTGTGCTGAGAGGTAATCTTCTTCACTGTCCACTTCAGCTCCAATTTTGGTGTCATCTGCAAACATGCTAACTATTCCTCCTATGTTCACATCCACATCATCTACAGCCACAAGTGAGGTGCCGGAGGACTGGAAATTGTCCAACGTTGCGCTTTTATTGAAGAAAGGCTGTAAGGAGAAGCCTGGGAACTATAGACCAGTGAGTTTGACATCAGGGATGGGAAAGTTGTTGGAGGGGATTCTGAGAAATAGAACTTACATGCATTTAGAGACTTATGGACTGATTAGTGATAGTCAGCATGGAAATCACATCTCACAAACTTGGTTGAGTTTTTTGAGGATGTAACCAAAATGGCTGATGAGGGTAAAGCTGATGGACTTTAGTAAAGTCTTTGACAAGGTTCTGCATGGTAGACTAATTAGTAAAGTTAGATCACATGGAATTCAGGGAGAGCTTGCCAATTGGATACAAAATTGGCTTGACAGTAGGATACAGAGGGTGATGGTGGAGGGTTATTTTTCAGACTGGAGGCCTGTGACCACCAGTATTTCACAGGGATCCGTGCGGGGTCCACTTCTGTTTGTAATTTATATAAATGATTTGGATGAGAATTTAGGAGGCATGGTTAGTAAGTTTGAACATTGATGGCATAGTCGGCAGTGAAGAAGGTTATCTAAGACAATAGAGAGTTCCTGATCAATTGGGCCAATGTGCTGAGGAGTGGCAGATGGAGTTTAATTTAGATAAATGTGAGGTATTGCATTTTGGTAAAACAAACAAGGACAGGACTTGTATAATTAATGGTAGAGCTCTGGGTTGTGTTGTCAAACAGTGAGACTGAGGAGTTCAGGTACATAGTTCTTTGAAAGTTGCATCACAGGTGAACAGAGTGGTTAGGAAGGCGATTAGCATGCTTGCTTTCTTGGCTCTGACCATTGAGGAGAGGAGTTGGGACATATTGCTGAGGTTGTACAGGACGTTGGTAAGGCCACTTTGGGTGTACTGTGTACAGTTCTGGTTGTCCTGCTATAAGGAAGGACACTATTAAATTGCAGAGGGTTCACAATATATTTGCCAGGATGTTGTGGGGAATGGAGGGTTTGATTTAAAAGGATAGGATGGGACTTTTTTCACTAGAGAATAGGAGGTTGCGGGGATGACCTTATAGAGGTTTATAAATCATGAGGGGCATTGATAAGATGAATAGCAAAGGCCTTTTTCCTAGGGTGGGTGAGTTCAAAACTAGGGGAAATATTTTTGAGGTGAGAGGAGAAAGATTGTAAAGGCACCTGAGGGGCAACCTTTTCACACAGAGGATGGTTCGTGTGTGGAATAAACTAGGAGAGGAAGTGGTAGATGCAGATACAGTTACAACATTTAAAAGACATTTGGACGGGTACATGAACAGGAAAGGTTGAGAGCAATATGGGCCAAATGAAGGCAGTGGGCCTAGTTTAGTTTGGGAAACTTGGTCAACCTGGAAAAGTGTACCAAAGTGTCTATTTCTGCACTGTATGACTCTATGACTCTAGATATTTCAATTTTATGATCAAACTCTCCCCTCTTTGCGGCATTATATATGTGAGAGGTAGATCAACAGCACATCTTTCAATCTCTTAAAAAATGCTTTATCATCCGCAAGTGTGTTCTTTGATGTTATGATACCTCCAAGTTCACCGTGCAGGAACTAGAAAGAACTCAGAGCATGTTTATTAAAGAATGATAATAATTTTGCACTTGATTCTATAGTCTTCATGAAAGCTACCGTATCGTTGAAAAGGAAACCCTTGCTCTCATTTTAGAATTCAGTGGTTCTACAGGTACCTTTTTGGCATTGTTCATCAGACATAAGCAATTAAGAATACACTATTGTAAACCAGCCATGATACCAACAGCTCTCTGCGAAGACTCAAGGTACAATTTAGAAATGTGATGCACTTCAGGAGCTCGAGTGACTGTTTCTGATGCTTTTCATCAACTTCCAAATCCCACTAAGAACAAGAAATGCCTTTATTCATTAATGATATTTGTTCAGGAAGTGGGCATTTCTGGTAAGGTAAGACTTTATTGCCCATCCCTAATTGCCCAGGGGGCAGTTAAGAGTCAACCATATTGCTGTGCATCTGGAATCATAGGTAGGCCAGACCAGGTAAGGATGGCAGATTTCCTTCCCTAAAGAGTGTTTGAACCAGATGCATTGTTATGCCAATCAACAGTGATTACATGGATGCCATCAGTCCAGCTTTTTATTCCAGATTTTTACTAAGTTCAAATTTTGCATTTTGCCATGGTGGCATTTCAGCCCATGTGCTCAGAATATTGCCTAGGATTCTATATCCTGTAAGTGGATATTATTGAACCTGAGTTAGAAGATAGTCCCAACATTGATTTCTTATATTTTGGTTACAGACAAGCAGAACAGATTGAACAATGATGATCAGTTGCAATAGGTCAAAAAGGCCAGCGCCAATCGGTAGTTTGAATGCATTCAAAGTCCCTGAACAAGAATGTTCTTTCTGGCCATTTAAAGATGAACTAAGACTCATCAGAATGTAATTTTCAAAGGCAAACAAGTGATAATTCAATAAGTTGTACAAGACATGTTAGACCATGTACATGTAGGTCACATTGGTGCAGAAATGAACACGAGTTCGGCATGTGAATCCATCTGTAAAACCAATAGAATAAAAAGTTTGATCAGCTGATCAAGTTGTGTGAAACATCAATTTTATAAACTGATGGAACCCCTCATTTGACATGAGATTCCTTCTAAGCTGTGGTGCAAAATTGCCACTGACTTTTTCCATATTCAAGGACATAATAACATTTTGGTGACTGACTATTTCAGTAAGGTGCCTGTTATCTAAAAAAATCAAAGACACTACCAGTACAATGGTAGTTGATACAATGTCCATCATATCCAGAATGTGCAGTGTTCCTCAAAAACTGCATCCAATGTACACTAATGCATCCTTCCAAGATGTGCAGGTAAATGGGTGTCCTGCATCTTACTTCTTCCCTTCACTAACATGGAACCCAGACTACATGGAAATCTGAGATCTTAAAACAATATAAATATTGTTAATTAACTTCAAGACATCTTTCTCAATGAGGACTCAGACTTCGTAGAACATGTTACATGGATTTACACGTTGGGAACACTCATACCACGTCGTACTGGCAGTATTGTTTGACCCAAGAAAAACCACTTCATTTAGCAGAAGGCGTATTGTGCTTCAATGATTATTCTTGGTATTAACAGCATGTCGTTAAAGTGTATTTCACCTATGTTGAGCCTGATAGTCTCACAAAGATAGTCTTATAACAGACTATCATGTACCTCAGGTGTAAGGTAACTAGCTGCTAAATAATAGTGTAAGTTCTAGGTGCAAACTTTAGGAAGCATGTGAACTCAGTAGAGAGAGTATAGATAAGATTCGCAAGAACATTCCCAGGTGTGTGAAATTTCAGCTCCGTGAATTGATTGGGGAAACTGGTGCTGCTCTTCTTAGTGAAAAGAATCATAGATCCCTACAGTGTGGAAAGAGGCCTTCAGCCCATCAATTCTGCACCGACCCTCCAAAGACCATCTTGCCCAGACCATGTAACCCCATATTTACCATGGCTAGTCCACCTAACCTGCACATTCCTGGACACTATGGACAATTTAGCATGGCCAATCCATGTAACCTGAAGATCATTGGACCTGGCAGAAACCCACACAGATGCAGGGAGAATGTGCAAACACCACACACAGTCACCTGAGGCTGGATCCAAACCTGGGTTCCTGGTGCTGTAAGGCAGCAGCGCTAACCACTCTGTCGCCGTGCTACTTCAGGTGCCAGCTTAAGCAACAGATGAAGTTTCAGGCTGCTACTATGCAATAGCTTCATGATTGGTATTTTTCAGCAATTGGATGTTGCTATCCAACCAAAAATGCCTTCTGCCCTTCAAACAAGTCGGTAAAATGATACAGGAGCTTCAGAGCCACTGTGATGCCAGATACTACCCTCTAATTCTCAACAACGGATCAATTATATCAAATAGCATCTCACATTGGCTGTCATAAATGCAGGGTAATCAGCAGATTAAACCTACTCGTACTTACAAAACTCATATTGCGTGTGATTCTGTGATTAGAAACATTTACTGAGTAATCCTGAGTATGCTATGAATTATACAAACAAACAACGAAACAAAATCTTAAAGGACAACTGCTTCTCGGTGCATTCCCTATCATACTGCCATAAGTTGAACTGCATTTTCTGAAGTTAAGCAATAGTTTGGAGGACAATGGTTCTCTTGTGCTTTCTCCATGGCAATGCCTCACCTATTCAGAGTCCAACCAATCAGCATACCATTTCTTATGCATTGTAAAGTCTAATTGCTTTTGAAATGAAATACTCTTGCATTTGTCCTGATGAGTACAAGATAAAAAGCTTTGTCGGCATGTTACTTTTTACAGCAATACTCAAGGTATGCTTTCTTGAGAGCAATATTTGCTGTAGGCTGTTGCGCTTATGTGACTGTATTGTTGAAATTCTGCTTGTGTCAAAAACATACTTGCTCTTAGAAGTTTGTTCAAGTTCAAGAAATGTTGTTTTAAAACACTGACGCACATGTGCTGGTGGTGGTTGCACACCGAAATGATATGTGTTACAAAACTTTGTCTACATCAGAAGCAGGAGGCTGGTTTAATTGGTTTAATTGTTCTGAGGAAGGGTCACCGGACCCGAAACGCCAACTCTGTTGTCTCCTTCACAGATGCTGCCAGACCTGCTGAGCCTTTCCAACAACTTTGTTTTTGTTCCTGATTTACAGCATCCGCAGTTCTTTTAGTTTTTATTTGGTTTAATGGGATGTTGTGCTGTCCACATCTGTTATTTGGCCTTTGCAATCTTTCAAGCCACAGAGGCAACACCGGGAAATATACATTAGATTTGAATCATGGATAGAGAGTGAAATAAAGTGATGGAAATAAAGATGAGTGTACAACATTATGAAGAATTCAAAAAGATTTTTTCTAGAATTTCTTACACTAAATTCTGCATAATTGTAAAGCTTAGTATTCATAACCAGAGTAATTATGATTTATCACACCATTAAAACTCATTCACTCTGTGTGCACACCATCCCAAAATGTTTCAGTCATGCCCATTGCTTAAGGCATGCGTACATGTAGAAACCTTACGTATTTCTACGATGCCAAATCTATCAGCAAGTTATTGCTCTAGCACTGCATGTGTGATTGCGGGGTCACTGAGAGCAACCTTCAGTTTCTGTGTTTAATTGTATTTGTGCAGATTCTGTGAGTTTCTGTCTGATTTATCCCAGAGCCTTACTGAAGCCCAGGCCAAGTTTTGTTACAGCAACCAAGAGAATCAAAAATTGTGGCAATGTTTTCCTAAGTGGTGTTCATGTGCTAAGTTCAATTTCAGTTGGATTAGAACATAGAACATAGAACAGTACAGCACAGTACAGGCCCTTTGGCCCATAATGTTGTGCTGAACTGTTACCCTAAACCTAAGGTCTATCTAACCTCCGCCCCTATCTTATACTATCATCCATATGCCTATCTAATAGCTGCTTAAATGCCCCTAATGAGGCCAACTCCACTACCCTCTCTGGCAATGCATTCCACGCCCCAACCACTCTCTGAGTAAAGAATCTACCTCTGATGTCTCCCCGATATCTACCTCCACTCACTTTAAAACCATGCCCCCTCGTAATAGCTACCTCCACCCTAGGAAAAAGTCTCTGGCTGTCTACTCTATCTATACCTCTGATCGTTTTGTACACCTCTATCAAGTCACCTCTCATCCTTCGTCATTCTAAAGAGAAAAGCCCTAGCTCTCTCAACCTTTCCTCGTAAGACCTTCCCTCCATTCCAGGCAACATCCTGGTAAATCTCCTCTGCACCTTTTCCAACGCTTCCACATCTTTCCTGTAATGAGGCGACCAGAACTGGACGCAATACTCCAGATGTGGCCGAACCAGGCTTTTGTATAGCTGGAGCGTAACTTCACGGCTCTTGAACTCAATTCCTCTATTAATGAAAGCTAACACACCATACGCCTTCTTAACAACTCTATCCATCCAGGTGGCAGCTTTCAGGGAACTATGGACATGAACCCTGAGATCCCTCTGCTCTTCCACACTGCCAAGAATCTTTCTGTTAACCCTGTATTCTGCTTTCAAGTTTTTCCTTCCAAAATGAATCACCTCACATTTTTAGTGTGTCAATTACCTTTCTAAGTTATTAAGCTAGCCCCTATCAAATTTTTGTAATGTTGGCAAAAATGCTGAGCACGCTGTGACCAATACTGGAAGCTTGGCACGGAGCATGAAGATCACCTTGTTTAAAGTGACCAGAGCATGTCCAGCTCACGGTCTCTTTCAGCAAATGGAGTAATTATAGGCTTTCTCCGAGCAGCCTGTAATCGGGATTGCTATAGGTCAAAGGTTTAAAGGGAAAAAGATCCATATGATTCATCAAGGAAGGGTACTGAATAATCGCAGCTCTAATGTAAAAGTATAGAAATGGATGTATCTCATTTCAGAGATTGCAAGTGCAAGCTATCATTTTAACCTGATTTGGTCAGTAGGAATCAAATGTGTGATCAGATCAGCTACCTGTTTCACCAGTTCTCCTGCTTATTGCTCCCAGAAATGACATTTAGATGGCATGTGAACTGTGCAGCCAATCTGATTATGTCTGTTTCACTGTATGAAAATTGACCTTGGATTGGAGTGGGCAGACTTTGAATTTCTTCATTGCCATGTATGTACAGCAAGCATAATCCTTTCAGAAAATTTCTGCACCTGCCAATGTAGTTACTTACAAATTTCTTGGGTAAGCTCATCTGCAGGAGAGATCCCCCTGTACCTCAAGGAAGACTTCAACCTCCACCAGTTCCAGATACCAACATCAAGTTGTCTCCATTCACCATCCTTCCTACCACTCTCCCTCATCCCTCTAAATCATGGATTTCTCTCTGCTCCCAGTTGCTGACTTCCTGACTTCTATTGGAAATTGAGGTCCCCTTTAAAGCTGTGTTCTCTCAATATTACATATTTTGTATTTTCTGTGTAGTGTGAGACATCACTTAACTGTGTTACAGTAGTAACCTGCCTTCTATCGGTGTAAGCAAAAGATTTTTTGGGTGCCACATTCCCCTATCATGATGGCAGCATTTTCAAAAATAAGAGGTATTTGTTTTTGGGAAAAATAAAAACTAACCTCCAAATGGAGGTCAGCAGTGATCCCAGCATCATGAGTATTTGTCTAAAAGGGTTTAGACAGTTGATTGACACAGCACCTATGTCCAGTCCCCAACAGGGATATGCAGAGAGAGAAGAGGAGCGAGAGGATCCAGGGGAACAGGCCACCATCTTCTTGGGAGGTCAAACATTCCCTTATATTAGCCCAAGGGAAGAACAAAGAGAAAGACAAAGACATCACTTCGTATGTCATCTGTCACATTCACATCTGCCACAGTCGAATATTTTCTTTGTCTAATTAACTAATGTATCATACCTAGACTGCTTCTTCTGAAAAACTCAATAGACTAGCAGAAAATCGCTTCAAGCTGTCGACTGCCTATATAAGGTAATGTTGATCATGAACCCAAGATCAACATACTTCCTGATTGTCTATCTCCATACACACTACAGTTCCTGTTCTTCCTCTCAGTCTTGATTATCCCACTCACCCAACTGTTGATTCCTCCTCCCATTGCTGCTCTTGCTCCATCTGTATTTTGCCATTCTGCCTCCTGTCTGATTGTTCATATCCCTTCCATCCTCATGTTAATGTAGTTCTGCTCAAACTGACAGGACCACAACCATTTTCAGACTTATTTCCAACCTCCCACCTCTCCTAAAATATTAGGACCAAGGTTTCAGATTAATGATCACTCATCAGAACTGCAAGCTTTTAGAAATGAACAACTTTTAAGGAAGGTCTTGTGGAAGCATAGTGACATCTCTGACTTTGGTCAGATACTCTAGTTTCAAGTCCCTGCTATGACTTGTTGGCCATTGAAAAGGTGTTTATAATGTGGTTCAACAGGTTGATCAACCTGCACATCCTTCCATCACTTCCCCACTATAATCCAGAGGGGAAATGTCTGTGTGCAGATACTTTAAGATGAGTAACGTTTAACTAACTATTTCAATGCTTTTAATGTAACAAAAAATATTTCCCAAATAACTAAAGAAAAGTTGCAGCAAATGAAGAGGCCATTCATCCTATCATCATTGTACTTGTCGAATAGACTTTAGAAGTAGATACATAACTAACAGGAATGAGTTGGCCTAACAGGAGCCAATACAGTGGGATGACATTCTCAGAAAATCATCAAAATGGGCCTCTGTCCATCCTGTACTGTTAAATATTTTTTCAATATTATGAATTGTGAAATATGCAGCTAAGCAGTCTCACTGGACTGGATCAGATGTTATTTGATTCCCTCACATTCATTTATTTTCAAACTACTTAATCAGAACAAAATGCCATTGTGTTGGATCTTAAAATATGATTTAGAAATGATTCAAGATTAATAGTTTTGGAACTAGTCCAATCTCCTCATATGAAAAGTTATTTTCTCAGCATAAACAGTATTTTCTCCCCAAGTTCCATTTCTTTTCCATGTGAGTTGATTTTTCCAATTATTTGGCAGTGTTTTTTATGAGTGAGATTCATGATATCTGGTCCACCACAGCCCAGAGCAACTTCTCTTCAATCTTTTACTCTTCATCTCATTAATTATAAAGCCGGCCACTTTGGATCTATCTTATGGAATTGTGCTGCAGCAGAGGTGGAAAAGTTTGCCACTGCTGGGACTTCACAACATTCACACTGGTGACGGTGTAGTTGAACACCAGCTTTGCACCACTTCAGACACTGGAAACCAGGAACAACGACCCGAAGGAAATAGCCCAGAAAGGGAGGTTAACTCCTCAGTTTGCCATTCACCTGGTGGTGGATAGAGGACAAACTGTTTCCCTGCAGAAAAGGGGGCCAGACTCAGCCAACCTGAATCGGGACAGTAGATCAGGTCAGTGTAAAATTCCGGGTGAAACACAATGCACCACAGTGCGGAAGGAATGACTTTTGTCTTCTACCAGGGTAGGTACTATCATGCTCACAGAGTCACCACTCACTCTAACTTTGCCACTTCACACACTTCTCACCAAGGTTCACGATCTACGGCTCTCACCGTTGCATACATCATGTCAACTAAACAGCTCTCACCTACCTCATCCCCCAGAACTCCTAACCTTTCCCGCCTTCAGTTCTCCCTACTCAGTGGAGAGACGTCACCACATCTTCTGCATCAGATTGCCACTAACTGCTCTTCCATCATTTGGAATAATACTTGGTCATATCAAATCACACGCCGCTCCCTCCTGTTTTGGAATCAGATGAACCCCTTAACAGAATATAGCAATACCTCCTGACTGACTGTAGTTTCCCGTTGATCCCATTTTAGGTGAACATTATTCTTGATTCTTTGTTACTGTGATGATCAGAACAAACTGATTTCATGTGGAAACCTTGTCAATTACTATAATTGTCAGATGCATATTCAAAGAAACTATATTTACGTCAGTCCATTCACAGGTAGAAGGGATTGCACATGTAATAACCAAGATGATGTTTCACACAGTCTGCTCATTCAGGAAATTTCAGAGGGAAGTGTCTGACCTGCTGAAAGCAAGGTAAACAATCTAAGCCTGCTGTAGATACAGATAGCTGAATAAAATAGTCCAGTTAGTTATACAAACAGCATACTTACAGAGATTTATCTAATAATGTGGGAGAAGTGAAGCAAAATGGCAACAAATGGTGTGTGTTGGGAAAGGATTGATTATACTTTAAACAGCAAACAAACAACACCTTGCTACCTCAGTCGGACGAGAGTGAGGCGCTTAATTTCAAACTTGTGGGTTCTTGCCCCACACTGAGTGCCTTCATTTAGGATGGCACAGTGGCTCAGTGGTTAGCACTGCTGCCTCACAGCACGAGGGACCAATTCCACCGTCAGGTGACTGTCTGTGCGAAGTTTGCAAATTCTCCCCATGCCTGCGTGGGTTTCCTCCGGGTGCTCCGGTTTCCTCCCACAGTCCAAAGATGTGCAGGTTAGGTGGATTGGCCATGCTAAATTGTATGTAGTGTCAAGGAATGTGTAGGTTAGGTGGATTAGCCGCTGGAAATGCAGGGTGATAGGGTAGGGGTTTGGGTGGGATGCTCTTCAGAGGTTCAGTATGGACGCAATGGTCCGAATAGCCTGTTTCCACGCAGTGAGAATTCTATTATTCTATGAACAAGATTTAGAAACCAAATATTGATGGTCCTACAGAAGCAATAGTTTAAATATCAGTCATTCTGAGAATTTTATATGGCGATATGCTTCAATTTCCACTCTTAATGTATAAGGTATGAGAGCTGCTCAGTGCATGTCCGTCGCAGAAGCTGGTTGTGTGTAGCATATAAGACCAGCCCTGAACAGGGAACAGCACACACTAAACATAATCCTCTCGATCACTTTTAGGAAACCACAATGGAAATCAAGAGCTGTGTAAGAGTTGACAGCAAGTGAAAACAAACTGGTGAGGGATGATTTGTACAAGTTAGTCAAACTTAACTAGGTTTTACAGAGATAAAAGGTACTGCAGATGCTGGAGAATCCGAGATAACAAGCATGGGGCTGGATGAACACAGCAGGTCAAGCAGCATCATAGGAGCAGGAAAACTTGACGTTTCGGGCCTAAACCCTTCATCAGAAAAATCT